>SJYV01046625.1:0-22661 GCA_006410875.1 Neotragus pygmaeus | reverse complement strand
GATTTTCCAGGCAAGAGTACTGGAGTGGGGTGCCATTGCCTTCTCCGAACAACCTGTGAGGTAGATACAATTATTAGCCCCATTTCACAAATGAGAAAACTATAAGGCTTAGAGATGTTAGGTAAAAGTCACACAGCTAGTAGGTACAGCTAGGTCTTGAACCTACGTCTGTCTGAATCCAAAGCCAGTGGTCTTGGGACTCCCCTGGCAGTCCAGTGTTTAAGACTCTGCCTTCCAATGCAGGGGGCAGGGGTTTGATTCCTGGTTGGGGAACTAGGGTCCCACATGTCGCAGGGTATAGCCAAAAATTAAAAAAACAAAGCCAGTGGTTTTAACTACTATTTTATATTAGCCTCAACTTTCTAATGTTCAATTTCAGTTCAGTTCAGTCGCTCAGTGGTGTCTGACTCTTTGCAACCCCATGAACTGCAGCATACCAGGCTTCCCTATCCATCACCANCAAAGCCAGTGGTTTTAACTACTATTTTATATTAGCGTCAACTTTCTAATGTTCAATTTCAGTTCAGTTCAGTCGCTCAGTGGTGTCTGACTCTTTGCAACCCCATGAACTGCAGCATACCAGGCTTCCCTATCCATCACCAACTCCCGGAGTCCACCCAAACCTATGTCCATTGAGTTGCTGATGCCATCCAACCGTCTCATCCTCTGCCATCCCCTTCTCCTCCTGCCCTCAATCTTTCCCAGCATCAGGGTCTTTTCCAATGAGTCAGCTCTTTGCATCAGGTGGCCAAAGTACTGGAGTTTCAGCTTCAACATCAGTCCTTCTAATGAACACCCAGTACTATCTCCTTTAGGATGCATTGTTTGGGTCTCCTTGCAGTCCAAGGGACTCTCAAGAGTCTTCTCCAACACCACAGTTTGAAAGCAATTTCCTCTCTGCAAATACGCTATGAGTTTGCAAGCGACTCTGCCTCTGTCTGTGCAGTTCCCTCTGCCTGATGCCCTCCCCTCTTCCGTGCCTTCTTGACACATTTCATTCATCCTTCAGCACAGTTTGTGTAGCACTGCCTCCTCCTGCCTCCAGTTTAGGGTAGAGGAGCCTGGCAGGCTGCAGCCCATGGGGCTGCAAAAAGTCGGACACACTGAGCAACTAAGCACATGCGGTCTGTGGTTTCTCTACCCGTCACTGCTGTCAGCCCAGCACCAAGGATACACCAGGTGTTCAGCCAACACTGTGGATGAATCAAGGACAGTATCCGTATTTCCTTCTGACTATGGACTGATTCGTTTCTCAGTTTAGTGTCTGGACAACAACTCACACGCAGTAGAGGTTCACTCTGTGTGTTAGTCACTCAGTTGTGTCTGACTCTTTGCAACCCCATGGACTGTAGCCCGCCAGGCTCCTCTGTCCATGGGATTCTCCAGGCAAGAATACTGGAGTGGACTGCCATTCCCTTAACCAAGGGGTTCATGGTATGCTTGCTAAATTGTTGAATGCTCTATGGACAGGGATTTGGGGGCCAAAGCCACAAATCTTACTGCACTGTCCAAGCAGGATATGACTCCTTTCTAGCAGATCCATTGTAGGTTCACTGCTCTTGGTGAGGGCTGAGCTGTAATGGAACATGTGATGGGGAATTTGACAGACCCAGGTCTACCACCTTTTACCAACTCGGTAAACTCAGCCTTTGGGAATCTATTTTCCCACTAACAAAATGGAGATAAACAATATCTATGTATGTGAAAATGCCTCAAAGAGGGTCTAGTCCAGAAATGAGTACTCAATATATGTTAACGTCCTTTCTTTTAGCTCAATGATTTTTCAACCTTAAAAAAAAATCTGTGCCTTAAAATTTTTTATTTTATTTCTTTACTTATCTTTATATCTTTATCTTAATTTTAATCTTTTTATTATGGAAAACTTTCAGTCATATACAAAAGTAGAGACTCATATAACGAACCCCCAAATAGCCATCATCCAGCTTCAAGATGATCAGCTCATAGCTAACCTTAAAACGTATACCCTTTGATAAACATAAAACTCTCAGTCTCCTAAATTCCCTCCAGATTCTAACGCCCCACCCCCAACCATGGGATGTATTCTTCCGGCGAAGAATTAACGTCAACATCATGAAGAGGCTTTGTCTTAGCATAATCTCCAGCAGCATTTTGTTTAGCTGTACTTTCCGCAGTCTGTCATGTGAAATCAACAGGTTCTCTCCACTCCCAAGTTAAAAATAAAGTGGAACACTAAATGTGCTTTTTCAAAGTGCACATGAATTCCAGACTGAAACCTCCCTTCTGGGGGACAGGCTTACCTCGTACTCCCCGTCCCCGTGAAAATCGGCCAGCGCTGGAAAACATAAAAAGGGCCATAAACCAGGGTCTCAGCATCTGACACCGCGGTCTCCCCAGAACCGGGGTTCCTGGTCCCAGAGACTCACCCAGGCAGGCGGAAAAGGTGTGGATGTTCGCCTTGGGATCGCTGAGTGAGTCCAGCCATTTCGAATTGGCCTCACTGCTGGGAGAAGAGGGACAGAGTTGGGGGACGGGGGCGAGGGCGGGGCAGATGATGAATTCCAAGGGAAGGAAGAACATTTTGCGGGAACTGGTTTCTGGAATGAGGTGTGTAGGGAGCTCTGAACTAGGGGTATAGAGTCTGGGTCCAAGTTCCGGCTCCCCCACCGCAGCACTCGAGTCACCCACACACACCCATTCACTCCCTATGTGATCTTTAAAGGACTGCCAGCGCTGCTGAGACTCGCAGGAGCCCAGATCCCAGGGACCGGGGCACCCTCTTTACATATGTAGGAAAAGGGGTCTCAAGGATCCCAGCTTTCACCTCTCGCCTTTGCCGCCGTCTGAATCTGACGAAGACGTAGCAGCCATCTTCCCA
This sequence comes from Neotragus pygmaeus, assembly GCA_006410875.1. Taxonomy (NCBI): domain Eukaryota; kingdom Metazoa; phylum Chordata; class Mammalia; order Artiodactyla; family Bovidae; genus Neotragus; species Neotragus pygmaeus. The sequence goes on along the minus strand of SJYV01046625.1, from coordinate 19,804 downwards.
GGCGTCACCCTGGCAACCGGCTGTGGCCAGCCGCCGCGCAGCGCCCAAAAGCGCCCGGGTTGGAGGTAAGCTCACGTGTCAAGGTTCCGGGCGCTCAACTTTCCGGCCTGGGACAGAGAGGCAGCTGAGCACATTGTGCTGGCCCTTGCCCGGGTTTCTACCAGCTGAGATGCAATCCCTCGTTCCGATTTATATAATCTATCTCTGATTCTTCCCATCAGGAGCTTCTAGGCCCTGCACCTCTAGCTCAACCACGGGCCCCTCGAGCTTTGAGGCCTGGAGAGGTGCCCTTCTCCGGTTTATCAACAGCAAAACTAACTCGTCCGCTTATCCTCACGGTTAACTGGGTAGAAAGGGGGGCCACGTCCTTTCTTCCCTGCTTACTCTCGAGGTCTAGGATAGAGAAACAAAACACAAAGGTTAAGGGATTAACTCCTGGGCGTCCCTGGTGGCTCAGTGAGTGGTAAAGAAACCATCTGTCTGCCAATAAGGGAAACACCTGTTCCGTTTAGAAAAAGATCTGGTCTGGAAAGATCCCACATGCCACAGAGCAACAGTGTCGGCCACAACTTCTGACTCTGCCCCTCTGTGACAAGTACCAAAGCCCCAGTCCGAGAGCCTGTACTCCAGCAGCCAAAAATAGATTAAAAGGAAAAAAGAGAGATTAAATTCTAGGATTGAGGTGTTCCGATTTTTTTGTTGCTGTTGCTGTTCAGTCATTCAGTCCTGTCCAACTCTTTGTGACCCCACAGACTACAGTAAGCCAGGCTTCCCTGTCCTTCACTATCTGCCGGAGTCTGCTCAAACTCATGTCCGTTGAATCAGTGATGCCATCCAACTATCTCATCCTCTGTTGTCCCCTTCTCCTCCTGCTTTCAATCTTCCCCAGCATCAGAGCCTTTTCTAATGAGTCGGCATTTCACATCAAGTGGCCAAAGTAATGGAGCTTCAGCTTCAGCACCAGTCCTTTCAGTGAATATTCGGGATTGATTTCCTTAAGGAATGACTGGTTTGATCTCCTTGCTGTCCAAGGAATTCTCAAGAGTCTTCTCCAAAATCACTATTGGAAAGCATCAGTTTTTCAGCTCTTAGCCTTCCTTATGGTCCAACTCTCACACCCATACATTACTACTGGAAAAACCATGGCTTTGACTATACAGACTTTTGTTGGCAAAGTGATATCTCTGCTTTTTAATATGCTATCTAGGTTTGTCATATCTTTTCTTTCAAGGAGCAAGCCTCTTTTAATTTCATGGCTACAGCCATGATCTTAGTTCCAGTTTTTAGGTTCTTCTTTACAATAGAAGAAAAGCCATGAGTGAGGATGGCAAAAATCATGTTATGTTCACCCATGTGACTTTGCACATCCAGATTTAGAGGTGACGGCAAAATCTTGTTGCGGATGGGAGCCTAAAAATGACCGTCCTTCCCCCTCCCTAGGACTTGATCCTACCACCCTGCTGGGAGCAAATGAGACGTGAGGCCAAGGCCAGGAAGAACCACACAAGTTGCGAAGATGGTGGGTTCCAATATTTATTTTTCTGGTTATAAAAGTAATACATGAAGAGCACTGGACTGGGAGAGGTTTTGAATCCTGCAGGATTTAGACAGGTCACTTTCTCAGTACTTGTATTTCCTCATCTGGGAAGCCGGACAAGGAGCCTTGCCCACCCTGCAGAAGGCAGTGTAGATCAAATGAGATAACACAAGGGAAGCACTGGTAAGCTGGAAAGTGCTGACAAATGGAAGGGCTTAGTGTCACCACCCCTGGCTGAGGTAGCACCAAGGTCCAGGCTCCTGCCCCTCTCCTGGGCCCACAAAAAGAGGGCCACTTACAGCCTTGGTTTGATCAAGTCGGGGAGGGGCCTCACAGGTGCCTTAAGCCTGGCCAGATGGGGCTTCACTGGGGCCCCTTCCAGCACTGGGCATCAGCTGTGGCCAGCTGGGTGAGGATCTTCTCCAACTCGGGCCCATCCTCTAGGAAGCGCTCAGAGAAGGATCGGATGAGGCCTGCAGCCGAGGCCTCGTACTCAAGAAGTTGTACTTCTGAGCCTGGGGAAGAGATGGAGAAAAAACAGCAGCAGGAAAAGATTTTAATAGGGAAACAGAATCATAAGCGTAATCATAGAAGCCGCTAGTTGTTTTCCTGAGTTTTTACCATGTGCCAAAAATTGTGCTTAATATTTCATTATCTAACTGACTCCATAATCCTATGAGATAGGAAACATTAAAGGGGGAGTAGTCAATGAATTGCTGCATTCATTCATTCACTTAATAAAGATTTACAACAGTGCCATGTTAGGTGAAACAGACACAGTCCTTGGCTTCCAGGAGCTTACAGTCCAGGAAATGCTTCATCTCCATCTACTGTGGGGTCCTGGGTAAGTTTCTTAACCTAAGCCTCAGTTTCCTCATCTGGAAAGTGGGGGCAAGCACAGTACATCTCTCAAGAAGCTGCGGTGATTAAATATAATATAATGGGTGGAGGGCACACTCACCAAGTGCTAGCTATCATAAGCATCACGATCTCTGAACCTACTCCCTCATCTGTCAACTGGGGCTGTTCCAAGGGCACCTATCTAACCTATGTGGTGTTCCTGAATACTCATGGGAAGCACTTCCTTCTAACATCCCTCCACTTCTCTACCTGCTCACAGTGCCTCATTGTACTCTGTGGCCTTATGGGATGCAGACAGCTAAGAGCACAGGCTCTGAGCTTGGATGGCCCAAGTTCAAATCCTAGTCCTGCCAGCCACTCACTGTGTGACCTCAAACACACAGCCCTTCTGTGTCTCAGTTTCCAGCTAAAAAAATGGGAAACTTCCTCATTTAAGTTGTTGGGAGTTGATCCGTGGAGAGTTTTTACCCAGACTCTGCACATGGAAGTCCTCAAAAGTGAGCTATTAATACAATCACTACCACCATCACCTTTGAAAATTCAATCTGTTCTTTGGGCCTCAAAGTTTACCCCCTACTTCCTCCCCAGACCCACCTTTCCCCAGTTCTCTCAAAGGTAGATATGATTTTCCTTCTCTAAGTGTTCAGATCACTGTTTGTTTTTGGGGGGTACCCATGAACACTTCCCTTGTAAGACCATTTCTCTGTCTTATTCCCAATGGGGTGAGAATGATTTGGGGTGAGGAGTGCATCCCCAAGGCCTGCCCAGAGCTGGACAGTCAAAGCAATGATGATCTTGTCCATGTAATGGGCACTTGCTGGGAGCCTGGTGTGATCCACTCACTCACTCATTGACAGGAACTGAGCAGCTCCCGTGGGCCAGGCCCTGTGCTAGGTGCCGGGGACCTGCTCTTCCTGTTGCCATGGAGAGGAGCAGACAGGAAAATGGCAGAGGGACAGCCGCTATGAAGAAGAGGAAGCTGGGTGATAGCTCAGAGGGTGTGCCTGCAGGGTGGTGAGGCAGGGGAGAGGGCTAGCAAACCCATGACACCTCTGGAGCTCAGAATGGAGTTTGTTTTTTAACTAAGGTGTTTTTTAATTTTAATTATTCTTATTTTTTTTGGCTGCACCATGCGGCTTGCATGGGTGATTGAAACCAAGCCCCGGCAGTGGGAGCGCTAAGTCCCAGCCACTGGGCCACCAGGGAATTCCCTAGAATTTGGAATAAACCTTTTACATGCTTTTTCCTCTCCAGGAGGAGGTAAGAATTTCATTTAACCCTCACAGCTTCCCATGACTACCGTAGTGAAGAGCAAATGCTCTTAATCTGACTCTTGGTTCCTCCAGTAAAAAGCTGTAAGCTTTGAGTAACTGATTCTCTGTGCCTCGGTTTCCTTACCTGTAAAATAGGGGTAATAATACCTATACCATAGCGGGTATTGTGAGTGTTTAAAGGGTTAATCCATGGAATACACTTAGAACTTGAAGGAAGGACTTAGGCTCTCTCGTGTCAGCACACAATCCACACGGGCTTTATGAATGAAGACACCCAAGCTCAGAAAGGTTAAGTGAATAGGCCAAGGTTGCAGGGCGGTTCTGAAGCTCATGTTTTAACCACAGCCTGGCACCGCCTCGTCTCAAGTGCCTCACATGCCAGTGTCAGGAAATGTGAGGCAAGGGATGAGAGGAGAGTGAATGCAGCAGGGTGCTGGCACCCCCAGGACTGAACACAGACCCCAGGAATGAACACAGACCCCAGGAATGAAAGCACTGAGTCTTAACCACTGGAATGCCAGGGAATTCCCCAGAGTAGAGTTTAGGCTAAACCTCTGAAATGCTCTCTCCTCACCAGGAGGAGGTGATTATTGCATTTAACTCTCAAACTTACCAATGACTATGGAGATGCAAATGCTCTTAGTACAAAAGGTACAAGTGCGTGGCTGACAGGGTCAGGGCTTGTGGAAACGGCAGCATCACTTGAGGAGGGGAGAGGGGCCACGGGGCTGCTGACTTCTGCTCCGACTTGACTGCTCTCAGTCTGCTGGGTGCCTCCTCTCTGCCTCACCTGACCTCGCTCCTGGGCCATGCCTGGCCTCCTCCGAGGCCCGGGGTGTGTCTATTTCACTAGCCCCTGCTCTGCTGGCCACCCTCAACCTTCTGTTGCCATCTCACAAGCAGCCTGACCCTGTGTGTGTGTGTCTGTGTGGCGGAGGGTGGTGTGTGAAGCCGCCTGACCCTGTGTGTGTGTGTCTGTGTGTGTGTGTGTGTATGTGGCAGGGGGTGGCCTGTGGTGGTGGTGGACGTGAAGGTATGGGCCTGAGGTATGGCGTGGGGAGGACTAAGCTGGGAGGAAGAGGGCAAGACAGGAGCCACCTCGAGTAGCAGTTCCAGGCCTCCTTTGTGCTCCTGGAGGGCCCTCTATCACAGGGGGCCCAGGAGTCCATTACCTTCGAGGCGAGTGTTGGGCTGAACGATGAGCTTCCGGGCTTCCTTGCGGAGCAGCACCGTGTCCCTGAGGGAGAGGAAGCACTCGGGGGGTGCATCAGTGACCGCTGCATACCCCTCATACAGGGCCCGGCCTCCGGCCACGTCCCCCGTGGACTTCAGCACCTGTGGGAAGGCAGGAGTTAGTGCCTTTGGATGGACACCCTCCGTGCATTCACGGGGCTTTGCCAAGAGCCACAGCCAGTGGCACCCTGCCCCAGACCGCATCTGCTGTCTCGCAGGCATGCAGATCACGTGTTAGCACTGAGCAGGGTCCATAATAAGGTGAAGCTAATGGTTCCCTTTGATTGTCTCACTTGAACTGTACACAAAGAGGGCAGTAACATTATCTTCTTTTTTCAAACATTTAAAAAATTTTTTTACCGTGACAAATGTTCAGACAATATATTCTTGAGTGAAATTTGCTCAGTTGTGTTCAACTCTTTGCAACTCTGTGGACTATGCTCCTCCAGACTCCTTTGTCCATGGAATTTTCCAGGTAAGAATATTGGAGTGGGTAGCCATTCCTTTCTCCAGGGGATCTTCCCGACCCAGGGATTGAACCCAGGTCTCCTGCACTGCCAGCAGATTCTTTACCACCTGAGCCACTAGGGAAGCCCAATATATTCTTAGTGTTCAATAAATACTTCTTCTTGGTTGCATGGTATGTGGGATTTTATTTCCTCGACCAGAAATTGAACTAACTTCTCACTCCCTGCAGTAGGAGCTCAGAGTCAACCACAGAAGTCCCTACCCTCTTTTTAAAATAAAACATTTCATATAAAAAACATTTCATTTCAAATAAAAAAACACAGTGCCTACCTTATAAAGAATGACACCCACACCACCATCACCTAGCTTAAGAGCTATTCACATCATCCCTCCCTGACTGCACCCCATGGCCTTCCCTGCCTGAGGAATCAGCACTTGACTTTGTGCTTATTAGCCTCTTGTTTACCCTGAGTTTTACTCTCAATTCATGCTACATTTTTGCCCACATCCTGTGATCTGCTTTTTCTGCTCGAATTACGCCAGAGATCTGCCTGTGTTTGTGAGTGCAGTATATAGTCCCGTAGCTACACTTACAAACTTACTCTTACAAACATGCCACAGTTCTGTCTCTTCCACTGTTGCTGTATAACCTGTGGTTTTTGCCCTCCGAGGCTGTTCTGGACGTATTGTATGTCTCCTGGTGATCAGGGGCAGGTTTTCCCAGGAGAATCAAGGTCTGGATAATGTTCATCCTTAAAGGATGATGTCCGTATTGTTTTCCAGACTTGCTGCACCTGTTTTCACTCCCAGAGGCAGGGGGGTGGCAGTCCATCCGGCTCGGCTCACCAGGGTGATGTTGACAGGTTTTCATGTTGCCGAGCTGGTGGGTGGAAATCTCATGTGATTTCAGTTGTGTTTTCCTGATGACTAATGAGATGGAACAACATCCCACGAGTTGGTGGGTTATTTATTTTCCTCTTCAGTTCATGAGTTTTGCCTATTTTTCTGCTAGGCTGTTTTTTCTTCACTTTTTTGGGAAAGTTCTTTATATATTTAGCTGCTAACCTTTTGTTAACTCATATGTGATAAACACCCTATCCTAGTTTAAGATGCATCTTCTCACCTTCTTTATGGTAAGTTTTGATGAATAAATGTCATCATTATTACTTGTCCACATGGTGCAGCCTGTGAAATCTTAGTTCCCTGACCAGGGATTGAAACCGTACCCCTGAGGTGGAAGTGCAGAGAGGGAATTCCTATTCTATGATATTTCTAGACACAGGTTTTGCTTGCCATTCTTGGAATTTCTTGAGCCTCTTTGGACTTCTGAGTTGGATCTTTCATCAGTTCTATGAAGTGCTCAGTCATTATCTCTTGTAAAATTCCTTCTTTTCTCTCTCTTTTCTTCTTGGAACTTCAGTTCATGTCTTTTCACATTATCATCCATGTCTTTTTTTTTTTTAATGTTTATTTATTTCATGCACTGGGTCTTAGTTGTGATCTTTTATCTTTCTTGTGGCATTTGGGATCTTTATTTGCAGCATGTGAGATCTAGTTCCCCAACCAGGGATTAAACCCAGGCCCCCAGTATTGGGAGTGCAGAGTCTTAGCCATTGGACCACCAGGGAAGTCTCCCTTCTCCATGTCTCTTAATTTCTTCTAAATTTTCTATCTTTGTGTCTCTGTGCTACATACTCTGGGCATCCCTGGTGGCTCAGATGGTAAAGAATCCAGTTGCAGTGCAGGAGACCTAGGTTCAATTCCTGAGTTGGGAAGATCCCCTGGAGAAGGGCATGTCTACCCACTCCAGTATTCTTGCCTGGAGAATCCCATGGACAGAGGAGCCTGGCAAGTTCCAGTCCATGGGGTCGCACAGAGTTGGGCACAACTGAAGTGACTTAGCATACATGATGCACACTCTGTAACTTCTCTTATCTTCAGCTGGATCTAAAATTTGTTTAAGCTGCCTATTTTTAGTTTCAGTGATTATAAAGATTAGGACTAAGAGATAGATCTCTCTCCAAATAACTGACATTTGTGGCTCTGATCCTTACTTATTCTGCCAATTTGCCGCTGGCAAAGTAGGACTCCGACTAGGGTACCCTCTGGGTAAGCCTCCTCCTCTCAGGCCCGGGGTAGAATGATTTTCCCTAGCTCTGCAGGAATTAAAACTGACTGGGAACTCCTGGGGGAAGGTTAGCGAGACTGTCTCACCTTTCTTTCTTTTGAATAATACTTAACACCCAGCGTGTGAATATAGATTCATGAATTGGACATGTTGGCCACCAGGAGCTTCAACCAGAGAGCCGGTGACAGGGGTGTCCACGGGAGCCAGGTGGTACCACGAGTGACTAAGGCAGGTACAAGAAACAGGACGTGGACTGGAGAGTGGAGCACGTGTAGTTAGCCAAACGCAGTGGCCACAGCTCGGTTCCAGGGGGTTAAGTCTACTGATGGCAGGCCCTCCAAGAATCCAGAAATACAGATTTATATCTCACCTCATCAGTTTTCACAATATGGGTGAGCCAAAGCTATGACTATTTGTAATCTCATGGCTGAAGGCTTTCCCTGTGGAAAAGCCTCCATCTTCCCTGCTGGCTAGCTCTTTGCTGTGCTCTTGGGTTTTCCTAGGGGGCTAGTGAAAGAAACAGCCGCACCAAAAAATGCTTCCACGTTCTGTATCTCCTGTTCCATGTTCTGTAAAGACACTGCTCTGGACACTGTCCATTCTGCTGAATGAATGATCCTGGACAAAGATCCACCTGCTTCAGTCTCTAAGACGGAATGCTCTGTGTTCAGTCACTACCAAGTCACAGTTCAATACTGGCCTAGGGTTTGGTGGGTTTGATTCCTTTATCTAGTGACATTATTATTATTAATAAACTGTTTTGGAATAATTTTAGATTTACAGAAAAGCCACAACGATAGCCCAGAGAGCTCCCATGGGGTCCTGGCCCAGTTTCACCTGTTGTCAACATTGGGCAAAATGTGTATGTTACTCTTAACTAAACTCTAGACTTTATTGAGAGTTCACTCATTTTCCCACGAATGTCTGTTTTCTATTCCACAATTAAATCTGGGACACGGCACTGCCTTGGGCATCTAATATTTTTTCATTTCTAATTTTATTTTACTTTCATGGCCAAACACATATCTTTTAAGGAAAAATGCCTTAAATCCCTTCTGGAAATAGGTGGGAGTATAACTGTAGAGAGATATTTGCTGAATTGAAGGCTCGGCCTTCTTCAGGTTGGCAAAGCCAGCAGGACCCTGTTCTGATGGAAGGCACTGCCCAGTAAGGAGTGGGTCACCATCAGGGGTTCTCCAGCCTTGCTGAGTGTCAGGATCACCTGGAAGGCTAGTAAACATGCAGGTTTTGGGGCCTCGCACTCAGAGTTTCTGAATCAGGGGGTCTGGGGTGGGGCCTGAGCATCTGCATGTTCTGGGTACTGCTGCTGTTGTTAGTCCCTGGACCACACTTGTCACACCGGCTTGGATGACATGATTTTTATTGCTTTGCTGCTGCTAAGTCGCTTCAGTCGTGTCTGGCTCTGTGTAACCCCATGGACGGCAGCACACCAGGCTCCCCCGTCCCTGGGATTCTCCAGGCAAGATCACTGGAGTGGGTTGCCATGTTCTTCTCCAACGCATGAAAATGAAAAGTGAAAGTGAAGTTGCTCAGTTGTGTCAGACTCTTAGCGACCCCATGGACTGCAGCCTACCAGGCTCCTCCGCCCATGGGATTTGCCAGGCAAGAGTACTGGAGTGGGGTGCCATTGCCTTCTCCATTTTATTGCTCAGTTCCGTGTTTATGTTGTTTCATTGAATTCCTGCCAGGTGAGGTAGGTAATGTATTTAACAGATGAGAAAAGTGGAGGGCAGCAAGGCAATTACACAGCTGGTTAGTCCTGGCACCAGAACCCCAAAAGGTCTGCTGACTCTAAATATCCCAACATGGGAGAGAAACCAGGACTGCAGTGAACACTCTTTCCCTCCTTCACTCACCAAGCTCCAGGCTTCCTCCTTTTTGTCCCTCAACCCACTAAGCTCCTTCCAGTCCCAAGACCAGCCTTTATGCTCTGTTTCTTCTGCACTCAGATCTTTTCACAGCTGTTTCCTCCTTGGCACTCCCATTTCCGGCTTAAACACAACCTACTCCAAGAAGCCTTCCCCATTACAGAGTGCGCAGCCAGGCTGAGTTAGGCAAGATGCCTCTGCTTACCTGGAGTCTCCGCAGGAACCTCTCCAGGGCAGGTTTGCCCACCGTCCGGATCTTGTCACGGTCAAGGCGGACCCGGGCATCGGGGCGCCCATCGGAGCCTGTGGTGGGAGTGACGGTAACCAAACCCTCGCCAGCCTCCAGCAAGACCCTCAGGATCACAAACCGGGCCTGCATGTGGGCCTGCCAGGGCCAAAGAGAAAAGAATCATTTGTAGGCCCAAGACAAGAAGTATTGAGTTGGCCAAAAAACTCGTTGAGTTTCTTCTTAAGATGTTGCAGGAATGATCTTTTTGGCCAACTCAGTATCAAGAGTTCGCTCCAAGGCCTGATGTACCATATGTGCTTGCTAACTGTCAATCATTATTGTCATTTTATCCTCCCCCACCCTGTGGCTCCTTTGGTGTTTAATTCCTCTCCCCTCAAATGCTTCCCTTCTCCTCTCACAAGGAAGGGCAGGCTGCCCTGGGGCACGGGGAGGCCATTTCCAGGCAGGACCCAGAGCCTTGCACCCCCTTGTCACCCACCCTGCCCTCTTCTGCTTCACACCCCGCCCTGATGACAGCAGTTACGCCAGAGGGTTCCTTGCTACCCCGAGCCACTTTGTCCTCCACAATCCTGTTTGCAGTCAGTTCTGTGGGATCAAGAGGGCATCGTAATCCCCAGTTTACGGATGACAAAACAGAGGCCCAGAGAGGTGAGGTGACTTGCTCAGGGTCATACAGCTGGTAAGAGAGAGCAAGGACTAACCCAAGTTTCCTGACTCTAAAATGTGTGTTCTTTTGATGATCCAATATTGCCTCCTCAAAACAGACTTCGGTGGCTTTTTAAAAGATTTCTATTGTTTACCCTGTTTCTTTCTTTCTTTTTTTTAAATTTTTGCTTTGAATTTTTTTTTAATTAATTAATCAATTAATTTGGCTGCACCAGGTCTTTGTTGTGGCATGCAGAATCTTTAGTCGTGGCATGTGGGATCTAGTTCCCCAACCAGGTATTGAACCCAGGCCCTCTGCAGTGGAAGTGCAGTCTTAGCCACTGGAACACCAAGGAAGTCCCTGCCTACCCTGTTTCCAAAGTACATCTCATAGTTAAATAGCATAGTCTAAGGGCTCTGTAGGCAGTTTGCTTGGATTCAAATTCTGATTCTGTTACTTGCCAGCAAGTTACTTAATCTCTCTGTGCTTCCATTTCCTCATCTCTAAAATGAAGGTAATAATAGTACCTACCACCTAGGTTGACACTGGGGACAAATGGGTCAGTTCATATAAACTGGTTAGAACCTAGTGGCACAGAGTGAGTCCTATGCATCGTCTATTAGTGGTCACAGTAACATCATCTCATCTGATTCGCCCTTAAAGGTGGGCAAGAAGACGATTACTCCCATTTTACAGGCAGGAACACTGAGGCTTACAACAGTGATGTGACTTGCCCTCACATGTGGTAGAGTTTGGGATCAACCCAGTTCATGTGCCTCGTAGGTACAGTTGTCCCATCCCTACACCCAGAATCCTGGTCTTGGTCCCCAGGACAGACCCTTCCCTCCTGAGGGGTCCCCCAGCCCCTACCTGTCTCCAGCTGGAGGCCTCAGGGGTGTAGAACTCCAGAGCAAGCAGCCCGGCCCGAACCATATTGAGCCAGTTTACGTAGACCACATCTTCCGCATCAGCCCCCTCAAAGCCAAAGATCCTGGGGGAGCGAGGGAAGAGGTGGGGGAGCAGGGTCAGAGGCGGCCTGGGCCCTGCCCTCCCTGCCAGCACCCCCCATCCACAGAGGCGCACCCCCCACCCCCCACCCTGGGGCTGCGGCTCATACTCCAGCACGCGGGGGTGGAGGCAGAGATAGAGGCCCACGCTCTCCGCTCGGCACTCTTCATAGCTGGAGGCGATGGTGCTGAACTTGCTGTCCCAGGTCTCCCCGCTCCGGTACCAGCTCTGGATCTGGGAGGGGGAGCCCAGGAAGCAGGCTTTACGGGGGGCTGCCACTCTACCTGGGCCCCCCTCCCCGTACCCTGGAGCTCCACCCAGGCCACCCTCACCTGCTCCCCTGTCTCCGGGTTGATCACAGTCTCCTGGTCGAAATTGAATGCTCCTTTCTCGTCCTGCAGGAGAAGGGTCATGAACGTTGGGCAGGTGAGGGTGGGGTACCCTGGGGCCCAGGTTAGGCCTTCAGCCGGGGACCCAAGGGGCTCAGAAAGGCAGCCAGGGAGCAGCGAGCAGACAGCAGGAGAGGCAGGTCCATGACATGCAGTGGCCTCCACACCTGCTCTGTGACACCTCTCAGAGCCCCCAGAGATAGAAGAACCTGAGACACCTACCTCGCTGCACAGAGAGCGACACTATGGGCTGGGGATCAGGGAGCGAGACGTGCAGAAAGTCACGTGAAGACCCAGACCCAGTATCTCCAGACCCCAGCTGGAGATGTCCCAGTGGGTGGGCTATGAGGCCTGGTGGCTCCTCACCTTTGTGGTCCCTCTGCTGCAGAGAAGCCACAGCACGTGATTCTCTGCCTTGAAAACAGCACCCTCACCATCCTCTCCATGTGCCAAGTGGCATTCGTGCACCAGCCTTTTAACCCTTTAAGTCATCTTCCTAGGCAGGTTCTATTATTATCCCGCTTCACAAAGGAGGAACCTAAGGCTCAGAGACTAAGAACCCCAGAGCAGAATTAGAGCACACAATATCTGTGCACAATATCTCTTAACAACAACACCCATTTCCAGAGGGCCTACTGGGTGCCAGGCAAATCCCAGGGCTTTACCTTTATTCCTCACAAGAGCCATACGGTAGGAGTCAGGAAACCCATTTTACAGATGGGCCAACTGAGGCTCAGGGAGAGGCCATGACTGAATAAGACCACAGAGGGGCTATGTTTGTCGCCACTTCCCTGGGACTTTGAAGCCAAGACAAAGCCCAGTGCTCCCCCCATCAGCTGCCCTCTGGATCCTCTGACTTCCAGGCCCAACTGATCCCCATTCAGGGAGGCAGCCGTGCCCCCAAGAGGAGCAGACCCACCCTGCCTGCCTCCAGTCCTCCCATCTGTGCAGTCCACAGTGGGCTCCGCCTGGCCTGCTAACAAGGCTGTTTCTCATATTCCCTGAGTAGGTGTTGAGGGGGCTCTAGCCACTCTGGCTGGCCCACAGGAAGGGGGAGCTCCCTACAATACCTGGAAAAGTACAGGCTCCAGGGAACAGCAGTGCAAAGACAGTGCTGCAGCCTCAGGACTGGGGGTGTCCAGACATTGCCCCTGCCTGGCTTTTCTGCCCCTGGGGCTGCCTGGGTCATACCCTCAGGGCAGGCTTCCTGGGCCTGAGCCAAGCAAGTCTTTCTGTGTGGGAGACTCTGGGTAGGGGGCCTCTGCTGGCCTGTCCTACAGATCTCACTCAATCCTGGGACATCTTGAAGGAGGGTGAGACGCTGAGAGCCAAGACTCGACCAGCTTCCCCACCCCAGGGAGCTGATTATGGGGAAGGGGAGCCATAGGCCTAGAACTGGGGAGGGTCTCGCTGGTACCAGCACTAGCCCCTTACTCTCTTTTTTATTTTTTTATTTGCCGTGCTGGGTCTTAGTTTTGGCATGCAGGATCGTTTAGCTGTGGGATCCTTAGCAGTAAGAAGGATCTTTAGCTGTGGCATGTGAACTCGGTTTCAGCACGTGATCTAGTTCCCTGACCAGGGATTGAACCCGGGCCCCTGCATTGGGAGCACGGAGTCTTAGCCACTGGATCTCTGGGGAAGCCCCTGGTCTCGAGTTCTTACCTGCACGAAGAGCTTGCCGCTGCCGTGGCCCAGCAGCTCGTGCAGCCCCACCTGCACATCAAAGGAGGGTCCCTTCCAGCGGATGTACAGGTCCTGCCAAGACAAGCAGAGACCCACACTGCCCACTGCCCCACCACAGTCACACAGCCTGCCCACGGCCCCCGTGCCAGCCTGAGGGCCCATCGTGAGGCACACATCTGCTAAAGGTCTACCACCTGCCAGCCCCACACTGGGCACTGCAGAGCCCATCTCATCCCGGCAACAACACACGGAGAAGGGGCTGCCTCCACTGTTTGCCGGCTGGGGAAACAGGCTCCAAGGACCTGAGGTCACACAGCGGGGAAGCAGCAGAGCCAGGCCTGAAGCCCTATCCTTTTCCCTGCTCTGGCCTGTTCCGCCCTCCTGCATCAGCCGAGGTCAGGCCAGGCCCCATGCTAGTGCCCACCTTGTCCTCCTCCTCCAGGAAGGTGAGTTTCTCCCGCTGCGTGGCATAGGCCACGGCCAGCACGTTCCCCAGGGACACATTCTTAAAGCCTTCTGTCTGCCTCAGGTCATCATCTGGAGAAGGTGGGAAGGGGACCAGGGAGAAAAGGGCAAGGGCAAAGGTCAAGGGTCACAGGCAAGGAGTCAGAGGAACAGGCTGGGAATGTAAGTGGAGCAGGGTGATGTGTGGCCAAGGCGAGTGTGTGGAGGGGGAGGGGGCGACTCTCAGTGGCATCTCCTGAGGGTTTGGGGAGCCCCCATCTTGTTCAGGCAGGGATCGGGGGCAAGCAGGACCCTCCGGGGAAGCTCACAGTTGGGGATATTGATGCCGGCGGGAATGCCGGAGCCAGCGAAGGTGAGAACGTCCAGGGAGGTGAAGTCGGGGGTGAGGAACTTGTCCTTCTCGAAGGCTGGGGGCCAAGGCAGCTCCTTCAGCAGCTGCTCCGCACTCGCCACCAGCCACTCAAACTTGGCGCTCATGGCCTTGTTCACCATGGCCACGAAGCCTGCGAGGGAGAGAGGGGATGGAGTGGGCAGGGTTGGGGGATCCCACAGCCTCCTCCTCTCCTCCAATAGCCCTCCAGCCATTATGCAGGCACTGACTGCCCGCTGGGCACAGTGAGCCTGTGCTGGCCACTGAGGAGAAGCCGGGCCTGCGCTTTGCCTTCATGGAGGTCCCTGTTTTGGGGAGAGTAGGGTACAGAGAAAAGGCTTCGTTGAGTAACAACTGAGGTGGATCTTTTTAAACTTAAAAAATTTTTTTGGCAATGGCAGGTGGCTTGTGGGATCTTAGTTCCCTGATCAGGGGCCACAGCAGGGAAAGCATGGAATCCTAACCCACTGGACTGCCAGGGAGTGCCCTGAGATGGATCTTAAAGGGGTATGTGGGGAGTACCTAGTGGGTGATGGGGAAAGGATCAAGGATCAGATGCCCAGTGGAAGGGATTATGTGAGCAAAAAAAGATGCTCTTCTTTTTGGGGGGACTGTGAGCTGTCCTACATGGCTGGAGCTCCTGGCTTACGAGGTGGTGAGTGAGGTTGCTGCACTGGAGGGCTGGGGCCGATCCTTTCAGATTTAATACAGTTAAGAGTTCCTGGCTCAAAGCAGTATTTTCAAAATTGCACTCTACAGAACACATTTTCTGTGAGAGCCTTCAAAAAGAAAGACCTTCCTGGTCAAAGAAGTTTGGGCAACACTATATACTCTATCTCCAACTTCTTAAAGGCTCTCAATGCACATTCGCATATTAAAGGTACTGAGGAGTCCTGTAAGCAGAGACTCTTTGCTGCTCCATACTGAATCTTTCTTCTTTTTTTTTTTTTTTTTGACTGTAGCATGAAGGATCTTAGTTCCCTGAATCTTTCTTCTTCTTTTTGTTTTTTGGCTGTAGTATGCAGGATCTTAGTTCCCTGACCAAGGATCAAACCCATGTCCCCTGCAGTGGAAGCATGGAGTCTGAAGTACAGGACCATCAGGGAAGTCCCTGAATAATTCCTGCTAACTCTGCATAGACTACACCCTGGAAAAGCCTGACCCAGACTAAGGAAGGGGACAACCTTGGCCAAGGGATGGGCTTGGCAAAAGGCTCCCTATCTGGATTTACTCTGTCTGATGAAACCACCACACTAGGGCAAGAAGAAAGGATGATTACAATAGCAAAGCACAAAAAGCAAACTGGGGATTATTAAAAAATCAGGGGACAGCTATGTGATGGCATAACATACAGCTGGCAGACATGGAGTACAATATCAAATGTTATGGGAAATTATTTATGATATATTATGAATACTGTACACCTATTTAAAAGAATGTGGTAGGTCTATATATACTGATAGGAAAACATATCCAAGATACATGACTAAGTGAAAAAAGCAAGTGACAGAATATACAGAATATAATCTCATTTACCTAGATGACTTAAAAGGAACATGTGTATGTATGTATGTGTGCAAATGCTTAGATAAAGGTCTAGAAGGACCTGTACTCAACTGTGAACTCTGGTGACCTTTGGAGGGGAGCGATATAGGAGAGGTAGTGAAAGGATTTCACATTTTATCCTACACATGACTGTACTTTTCCAATTACTTACAAGTGTGGATTTTTAAATTACACACGTACATTTCTAAGCATCTCTCTCTATAAAAGCAAAAGACAAAAAGTACATTCCAAACTTTAGTTTTGGGGTAGGTGCAGTCACAGTTGATTATTTTTGGTGTGTGTTTTCATAAGTTTTGACCATGAACATGGATTACTTTTCTAATAATCATGATGAGTTATGTACAAAGGGGGAATCTCCGAGACTGAGGCTGCTGCGACTTGGGCTTGGGCACAAGGTTCGAGGCAGCCTGCCACCTGCCCTGGGATGACAGCAGCCAAGTTCACAGTCACAGCATTAATTCTGCTCTCATCGACCCAGCACCACTGACATGCCTGGCACTGTGCTGAGCTGTCTGCATGTAATACCTCACTTTCCATAACGCCTGAAAAGGAGTGATGGAGGCTCAGAGGTGGGGTTAAGTGACGACAAAGCTGGAGCCTGGGCCAGGACCAGACACAGGGGGCAGCATGGCAGAGTGACTCAGAGCCGAGGTGCCTGGGCTGGGTCACCGCCCCCAGCTCTGCCTCAGTTCCCACATCTGTGAAGTGAGGAGGGAAATTCTCATAGGACGATGGCTATCAGAATGAGTGAAGATAGGTAGGTGTCCAGTCCATGGCGGGTCATCGATGGCTGTTGCTGACCCTCTACTACGTGAGAGTCATCAGGGGGAAGGGGGAAGGGTTTCACTTTGACCTCCCACCTCCCAGAAGTTACCTTCAAACTCTCCACGGGAACCAAAGGGGTCTCGGTAGCTCTCGATGAACCCGATGTAACTGGGGGAGAGAAGGGCTGAGATGGAGGAGGGGCGGGCAGGAGGCGGCAGGGCGGGCCGGAACGGAGGCTGGCGTCTCACCTCTCCACGATGGGGCCTTTGTCCTGGATCCAGAAGCGAGAGCCCTTCTTGTGGGCCTCGATGGAGCCCTGGGTGAAGCTTTCTATGTACTGGGCCAGCATCTGCTCCTGGTGGCTGTTGGCTGCATACGCCTGGGGGTGAGCAGGGGCTGGTCAACCTCAGGCCGCCCCCCCCACCCTGGTACCCGCCTTTGCTGCCCAGAGGGGCGGGGAGCGGCACATCTCAGCCCGCAGCGCCCCCTACCTTGGCTTTCTCCAGGTGCTCCACCACCTTCTGGAGGATGGGGGCATAGTCCCCGCGGGTCACCCGAAAATGGCTTCCCTGGAATTCGTAGCTCTTCAGCTTGGAAGTCATTTCGGAGTCCAGATTAGGCTCTGAGGGAAGAAGGATCAACGCTCAGGGGAAAGGCGAGTGTGAGACATCCCAGCAGGCTTCTCACCGTGACATTCATTTACTCTAACATCCTCGATGGCTCCCCGTTGCTCACAGAAATTATAAACTTTCATCTTCAAATACATATATATATGAGGGACTTCCCTGATGGTCCAGCGGCTAACACTCTGCACTCCCAACACAGGGGGCCCAGGTTTGATTCCTGGTCAGGGAACTAGACCCCATGTGCTGCAACTAAGGGTTCGCATGCTACAACTGAAGATCTTGCAAGCTCAACGAAGATGAAAGATCCTGAATGCCACAAATAAGATCTCGCACAATCAAATAAATATTTTAAATACATATATATTCTGTAACATGAACTGTTTTAAGTGATTTATATGTGTTATCTCAATGAAACCTCACATCAACTCTGTGGGGAGAGGGAAATTATCATCTCTTTTCTACAGAAACTAAGGCACCAAGATGTTAAGTCAGGTTTTGAAGGTCACACAGCAGCAAGCAGCAGAGTCAGATTCAAATCCAGTGTGGCAAATTGTATTTAAAAAGCTGCTAAGTCACTTTAGTCGTGTCCGACTCTGTGCAACCCCATAGACTGCAGCCTACCAGGCTCCTCCGTCCTTGGGATTCTCCAGGCAAGAACGCTGGAGTGGGTTGCCATTTCCCTCTCCAGTGCATGAAAGTGAAAAGTGAAAGTGAAGTTGCTCAGTCATGTCTGACTCTTAGCGACCCCATGGACTGCAGCCTGCCAGGCTCCTCCATCCATTGGAGTTTCCAGGCAAGAGTACTGGAGTGGGGTGCCATTGCCTCCTCTGGTTTAGAAAGCTAGCCCTACCCTAGATATAATCACGAGGGTCCTTATAAGAAGGAGACAAGAGGGTGAAGGAAAGTAGGAGATGTGATGAGAGAAGAAAGGACGGGGCGAGACGTGAGGAAGGGGCCATGGGCCGAGGGATGCAGGCAGCTTCTAGAAGCTGAAAGAGGCAGGGAAGCAGATTTCCCCGAGACTTCAGTTTGAACCTCCAGAACTATAAGAGAATAAATCTGCGGGTTTTTTTTAATGTTTTACTTTATTTTTATTTTGGCTGCACTCAGTCTTCATTGCAGAACGCAGTCTTAGTTGCCCTGAAGCATGTGGGATCTTAGTTCCCCGAGCAGGAATCAAACCCACGTCCCCTGCATTGGAAGGTGGATTCTTAACCACTGGACCACCAAGGAAGTCCCTAAATTTGAGTTTTTCATGCTGCTGCATTTGTGGCTATTTGTTAGAGAGGCAATGGCATGTGAATACTGTTGTATCTTGCCTGTTACCTTTGATCCATATAACACACTTCTAGATTATATTTTTAAAAATATATATTTATTTACATATATATGGTCATGGTATTTCCTATCTCCTGATGTGAGATATGCTTCCAGATTATATTTTTATATATATATATATATATATATGGCCATATATGGCCACAGTATTTCCTATCTCCCAGTGTGACTTCTCTCAGGAGAATGTGGGGGCTTTATTCCCTCCTCTTGAAGAGGGGCAGGCAGGCTTGTGACTAGAGCAGAAGGGACACTGTGGCTGCCAAGGGCCAGGTTGTAGAAGGCGACACAGCTTCTGCCTGGCTCTCTTGGGATGTTCACTCTCAAGCACGGCTGCCATGAACAGTATGAAGATGCCGCATGAAGCATTTTGGTTGACAGCCCAGTCAAGTCGATCTACATACATGCCGAACCCTGAACTTTCCCACCACCTCGCTTTGGTTCTTGCTGTTCCCTCCACCAGGAGTGCAGTCCCCGACCTGGCCTCATTTGCTTGGCATCTGAGGATCTACCAAGGCCTGGCCCCTGGGGAGACATTGGTGAATGAAACGCAAACGTCCTCCTCTCAAGGAGCTTGCAGTCAACAGAAAAATAACCGGGAAATTACTGGGTGTGCTGATGGGCAAAGAGGCTATGAGAAGACAGGGAGGGGTTCTGGGAAGGTGAGGTCCAAGCCTGGCCTCCAGGACAAGTGGGTGCTCATCAGGTGAACACCTGGAGGGGAAGGAGACATTCTGGGGGGAACAGGGAACAGACTGTGCAAAGGCCTGGAGTGGGTAGGTAAGAACATGGGGTTTTCAGGAAATTGGAAATTGCTGAGCATGGCTGTGGCCCAGAGTCTAGCTGGGGGCTAGGAGGTGGGAGGTGGTTGGGGAAGGGAGGGCCAGATTACATAGGTCCTCATAGAGGGCTGGATGCTTGTCTCAACACTGTATTGATTATATCCTCCTCACCTGGTAACAGACTCCAGTTTTCCTTTGGGACCTACCCCCCACAACCATCCTGAGTCCAGGCAGTGGGAGGAGCTGATCTTATCATCTGATTGTGAGGTAGGCTTGGAACCAGCTCTAGACAATCAGAGACCAGTCCCTTAACCACAAGGATTGGTTCATATAAATGGGAGACCCAAAACAGAGAAACTTGAGCCACTTCCAGATCTTCAGACACTACTTCTGGGAGAAAAAGGCCCTCTTTTTACTGGAACAGCCAGGCCAGTGGTTATCAGGCTCTGTGGGAGCAGCCTGCTGTGGATGAAGTCAAAGCGAGTTGAGCCAAGAGACAGAAAAAGTTCTGAGAACGCTATCTGAGCAA
>SJYV01046623.1:0-15704 GCA_006410875.1 Neotragus pygmaeus | reverse complement strand
TAAATAATCAGGTTGTTTTTCTGTTAAGTTAGAGCAATTCCTTTTTTTCTAAACGCTTTTGTTTGTTCATGGCTGTGTGAGCTCCTCGAGGTTGCCTGGGTGTTTCCCTCGTCGTGGTGAGCAGGGGCTACTCTTGTGTCTGTGGGCTTCTTGCTGTGGTGGCCTCTCTTGCTGCAGAGCACAGCTTTAGGGAGCTCGGGCTTCAGTAGTTGCAGCACGTGGCTCGGTAGTCGTGGCTCCCGGGCTTTAGAGCACAGGCCCACGGGCCTGGCTGCTTCGAGGCACGTGGGATCTTCCCGGACCAGGGGTCGAACCCGAGTCTCCTGCACTGGCAGGTGGATTCTTCACTAAGCCGCCAGGGAAATGGTTTTTCCTTTTCCACACGCTTGTCTAGTGAGAGAGGCCAGGATCAAAAGGCCTGGGAGCTGGGAGTCCTCAGCCACAGTTCTGGCTCTGCCCTCAGAAGCTCTGGGGCCCCTGCTGCTCCCTCAGTCATGTCCGACTCTTTGTGACCCCATGGACTGTAGCCCATCAGGCTCCTCTGACCATGGGATTTCCCAGGCAAGAGTACTGGAGGGGGTTGCCATTTCCTTCTCCAAAGAGCAGGTCTTTTTATAGTCCGGAAATTAGCCCTTTATCAGGTATATACTTTGTAAATATTTTCTCATTCTGTAGGTTGCTGTGTTTTGGGCTGTGTTGTGCCACTCGTGGGCTCTTAGGTCCTTGCAGTGGTTGAACCTGGTCCCTCGGCAGTGAAAGTGTGGAGTCCTAATCCCTGGACCATCTGGGAATTCCCTGTAGGTTGCCTTTTCACTCTGTTGATTATGTCCTTCGATACACAGAAGTTTTAAACTTGGCTGTAGTCCAGCTTATCTATTTTCACTTTGTTTCCTGTGCTTTTAGTGTCATATCCAAGAACTCATTGCCAAATCCAATATCATGAAGCTTTTGTCATATTTTTTGAACTAATTTTTATTGGACTATCGTTGCTTTACAATGTTGTATTAGTTTCTACTGTACAGGAAAGTAATTCCGCTTTACGTATACATATAATTAGTGAATATTAGTTGCTCAGTCCTGTCCAACTCTTTGTGACCCCATGGACTGTAGCCCACCAGGCTCCTCTGTCCATGGGATTCTCCAGGCAAGAGTACTGGAGTGGGTTGTCATTCCCTCCTCCAGGGGGTCTTCCTGATCCAGGGATCAAACCCAAGCTTCCTACATTGCTGGTAGATTCTTTACTCTCTGAGCCAACAGGGAAGCCCTATGTATACATATATCCTCTCTTTATGTTTCCTTCCCATTTAGATCACCACAGATCACTGAGTAGGGTTCCCTGAGCTAGATGGTAGGTTCTCATGAGTTATCTATTTTATACATAGAATCAATAGTCTATATATGCTAATCCCAATCGTCCTTTTTTTTTTTTTTTTAAAGTATTTTAGCTCTTATGTTTAGGTGGGGTTTTGGGGGGTCAGTTCTGAATTAATTTTTCATAACCCCTGAAGATTTTTGAATAAATGAAGTGATGTGAAATGGTTGTGAGCTAAGGATTTAGAAATAGATAATAATCAGGAATAGGAACCTCATGCATGTCCTCAGATCCTATGTTTCATGTTAGTCACACTAAATAGAATCCTTTCTGTAAAAAGGACTTGATAAACTTGAACAATGTTTCTCAACCTTGACTGCCCTGGACTTAAGTGGCTACTACTACTACTAAGTCACTTCAGTCGTGTCTGACTCTGTGTGACCCCATAGATGGCAGCCCACCAGGCTTCCCCGTCCCTGGGATTCTCCAGGCAAGAACACTGGAGTGGGTTGCCATTTCCTTCTCCTGGACTTAGGTGGAGAAGATTTAAAAAACAGTGATATCTGGTTTCCACCCTAGAGATTTTTATTTAATTGTTCTGGAATACAGCCTGGGCATTCACTGTTAGTTTTAAAAACTCCCCAGGTGATTCTAATATGCAACAAAGACCAGAACCACCATGCTAGAGAGAGTTCCAACAGTATAAAATTAAGCAGCAGTTCATTGTGTGATCATCAGTGTTTATTTCTTTACTCATTATAATAAAAGACAGATTAAGAAAAGGGAGAGAAAAGCATGCATACCAATGTTTCTAACTCAATGTATTGGCTTCCCAATATTTAGTATGTTAGAAGGGAATCCAGCTTCATGGATTTATAAATTTTTAAAGAGCTCTTTAATGATGACTATGCTATTGTTTTTATAATTGTATCTTATGCCTCTTTGATAAACAATGGCAATTATTTTCTCTTAAAGTCATCATATATTGACTCCATGAAACACATTCAAAAGGAAAAATACTTGCAAATATGCTGAAGAACTGTAAATAAGCCTAGAATAAGAAAATGGAACTCTTTATAGATTGCTGAACTGAATATTCAGGCTACAGATAAAAGCCCCTTATTTTTTTTTAAACTACTTGGCTTTGGAAATTTCACTGTTCATCAGTTATAGTTTCACAAATTCTGGGAAACTGAAACTGAAATTCATTGTCAAAGACTGTGGACACAGAGAAGTCTGGAGGGAGGTGTGAGGAAGCAGAGGAGGAAGGGAGGGATAAGCAGGGCTGCATGTTTTAATGTCTTGGAATTCAGCCCTGATGACTGAGACATAGAGCAGTGAACAGAACATACTTAGATCAAGATTTTGATAGTAGAGCATCATACATGCCTTTCTTTACACTAGATCTTATAGTTTTCACTTTGCAAAATCATAGCTAAACTGCAGGTGGCAAAATCCCATGGCTATTGAGAATGAGAGGAATGTAAATTAGGGATGATGAAGCATTGCCCTTTAACTATTTCCCCCTGTGTTTCACACCAGCAGTTCTCAAACCTGCGTATGCATCAGAATCACCTGGCAGGCTTGTTAAACCAGAAACTGTGGGCCCTGACAACCTTCTAGTTGATAGCTCTAGGACAGGGCTAAATATTTCCATTTCTAACAGGTTCACAGTGGTGCTGATGCTGCTCTGAGAGGGGACGACACGCATCTTGTGAAGCACTGTCTTATACTGATGCTATCTGGGCACAAGTGTCTCCTACTGATCCTCATTCTTGAGTTTTCAATACATCTTTCAAACTGATGTTTGTGTTTGACAAAAGGATTGCTTAAAAAAAAATGCTTTTCTGGGACTTCCCTGGCGGTCCTGTGGTTAAGACTCTGAGCTCCTAATACAGGAGGCTGGAGTTTGTTCTCTGGTTAGGGAACTAGATCCCACATGCCACAGAGTACACCAAAAATTAAATAAATAAATAATGCTTTTCTCTGAACATGGTTTCAGTCTAATATCTGCTTTTATTTTTCAGCTGAATTAAAGGCTACTGAATAATTCCCAGGACACACATATTTGGACATATGGCTGTGTTCTAATGTGCATTCCCATAATTATTCATATGGATGCATTCGATTTGTAAACAATAATCTTTTTTCTAACTACAACAATGGATTTTACTGTCATGTCACCTTTCCAAAATCTGGATGATCAGAGTTTTGAATTAAAGGAGAGCGAATTAAAGTAGGAAATAAGGGCTAATGGCACAGAAGGTCTGAATTTGTCCCTCCAAAATTCTTAAGTTGAAACATAATTCCTAGTGTGATGCTGTTAGGAGTGGAGCCTCTGAGAGCTGATTGCATCATGACCTCGTGAAGGTGGAAACCTACCACCCTGAGAATGGAGAGCACTCTTAAAAAAGACCGGGGAGCACTCTCTTGCCTCCTCCACCACGAGAAGATGTGATGATGCATCTGCAACCCAGAAGCAGGCCCACACCCTACTATTCCACCCTGATCTCAAATTTGCAGGCAACAGAACAGTGAGAAATAGATTTCTGTTGTTTTAAGCCCCTCAGTCTATGGTTATTTTGTTGCAGCAACCTGAATGGACTAAGAGCAAGGCAGATTGTATTAGAATAACTGGTGGATTTCAATTATTCATGCAATTTCATTCTATGAATAATCAAGAGTTCACTGTGGCTAAAATTTTCTGTTGAAATTTTTCTTTTTAAAAGCTTCACATAGCAGCTTAATTATAATCTCTCTCTGCTTACTCAGAGAAAGTTTTTGAAACTGGCAGTAGCTTTCCTAAGTATCTGAGAGTTTACCACGTCATTTGGTTGCCTAGAACTGAGGATAAAACATCCAGTGTAAAATGTATGTAGTAAGGTTAAAGAGAATGCAGTTTGTGAGTAATCTAACAGATAAATGGCAAGCATTCTCAAGACTGTAACAGTAGACAGATTTAAAAACAAGAGGGGTAGATGGCTTGGAAAATGCTAGTTTTTCCTCTATTTTTAAGAAAAAGGTTATTACCAGTTACAATGGGTAGCTCTTGTGAAGAGAGGAGAAAACAGCCCTTCAGATGTCATGAAAGGTTGAAGAATGTGTTTAAACAAAAGACTGGTGCTTGCTTCAGCAGCACATATACTAAAATTGGAACAATATAGAGATCAGCATGACCTCTGTGCAAGGATGACACACAAATTCGTGAAGTGTCCCACATTTTTCAAAGAGAGAAAGACATACCATGTGATATCACTTATGTGGAATCTAAAATAGGACACAGATGAACTTTATGAAACAGAAACAAGCTCACAGATAGAGAACAGAATTGTGGTTGCTAAGTGGGGGTAGGGGAGGAATGGGTTGGGAATTTGGGATTAACAGATGCAAACTATTAGTAAAGGATGGGTAAAACAACAAGGTCCTACTGCGTATAGCACAAGGAACTGTATTCAATAGCCTGTGATAAACCATACTGGAAAACAGTAGGAAAAAGAATGTATATGTGTGTGTAACTGAATCACTTTGCTGTGCATCAGAAACACAAGATTATAAGTCAACTTTAATTCAATTTAAAATACACATTATGTATTTATTTTAGAAGTGGTCTGTACCTTTTGACTCCTTTAACTCGTTTCTCCCACCTCCAACCCTCACCTCTAGTAATTCCCAATCTTTTCTCTGCAACTGAGTTCTGTTTTTTGTTTGTTTGTTTGTTTTATATATTCCACACATAAATAAGAATCATATAGCATTTGTCTTTCTCTATTTCACTTAGTATAATGCCTGTAAGGTACATTAATGTTGCTACAGATAGCAAAATTTCATCTTTTATAGCTGAATAATACCTCACTGTGTATATATACCATTTTCTTTATTCATTCATCCATTGGTGGACATTTAGGCTATTTCCATGTCTTGAGTCGGAGAAGGCAACGGCACCCCACTCTAGTACTCTTGCCTGGAAAATCCTATGGACGGAGGAGCCTGGTAGGCTGCAGTCCATGGGGTCGCTAAGATTCAGATACGACTGAGCGACTTCACTTTCACTTTTCACTTTCATGCATTGGAGAAGGAAATGGCAACCCACTCCAGTGTTCTTGCCTGGAGAATCCCAGGGATGGGGGACCCTGGTGGGCTGCCGTCTATGGGGTCGCACAGAGTCGGACATGACTGAAGCGACTTAGCGGCAGCAGCAGCATGTCTTGAGTATTGTAAGAAAGCTGCAATGAACATGGAATTGCGTGTCTTATTTTTTAAGAAAAAAAAATTACTTGTATCAAATTGAAAAATGAATCAATCTTCAAGTAAGATAAAATCATCAGTAACACAATTAACAGTTAAGATCACACATACAGATTAGACTACAGGTTTAGATACTTTTTTTAATTTTTAAAGATCTTATTGGGTTTATTCAATGTATCATGAATCAAGCAACATCCCAAATAGCAAATAGAAATGAGCTCCAAGGAACTGAACAAAATGGGAGACTTTTACAGTCAGAGGGGGAAGAGACAAGGAAAGAGCAGATTACTTCATAGGTTTAGATACTTTGAATTAAGTACATACACCAAAATCAAGAGCTGACAGCTTTCACACTGACTGAAAGGACTGACTTATTGTAAACACAAGACTTCTGGGAAAATGGAACTGACATTTCTCGGGATAGGGAGGGCATATATCTTTTTAAATTACTATTTTCATTTTGTTTGGATAAAAAGCTAGAAGTGGAATTGCTGGAATTTTAATAACTTTAATTAAAAATAATTTTCAGTTTTCTGAGGATGCTCCATATTGTTTTCGATATTGGATAAACCAATTTAACATTCCCGCCAATAGTGCACAAGCGTTCCCGTTTTCCACATCCTCTCCCACACTTATTTCTGTTTGATAGTTACTCTAGCACAGTGGTATCTCACTGTGGTTTTAATTTGTATTTCTCTAATTAGTGATGTTGAGCACTTTTTCATACACCTGTTGGCCATGAGAGAGTCATCTTTGGAAAAATGTCTATTCAGATCCTTTGCCTATTTTTTAATCAATAGAGTTGTTTCTTTTTATTTGCTATTGAGTTGTAATAGTTCTTCATGTGTTTTGGGTATTAGCCTCTTCTCAGGTAAATGATTTGCAACTATTTTCTCCGATTTATAGGCTACCTTTCTATTTCGTTGATGGCTTCCTTTGCTGTGTAGAAGTTCTTTAGTTTTTTTTGAAGTTTTTTAGTTTGATATAGTCCCACATGCTTATTTTTGCTTTGGGGATCAAATCTACAAAATTATTGGCAAACTGATGTCAACGAGCTTACTGTCTGTGTTTTCTTCTGGAAGTTTAATGGTTTCAGGTCTCACATTCAAGTCTTTGATCCCTTTTTTTTTTTGCTTGAGCTATTTCCAGGGATGGTATAAAGTGGTCCAGTTTCATTCTTTTGCATGTGGCTGTCCAGTTTTCCCAGCACCGTTTCTTGAAGAGGCTGTCCTCTTCACGTTGCATGCAATTGATGATATATGTATGTGTGGGCTTCCTAGGTGGCACTAGAGGTAAAGAACCCACCTGCCAATGCAGGAGACATCAGAGATGCAGATTCAATCCCTTTAGATGGACTTGGCAACCCACTCCATTATTCTTGCCTGGAGAATCCCATGGGCAGAGGAGCCTGGCAGGCTACAGTTGGTAGAGCTGTAAAAAGTTGGACACGACTGAAGCGACTTAGCATGCAAGCACACATATGTATGGGCGTGTGTATTTCTCTGCACTATCTGGTCTGTTCCATTGACATGTGTCTGTTTTTATAATAATACTGTATTGTTTTGCTTACTACAGCTTTGTTACATATTTTGAAATCAGAAAGCATGATCCTCCAGCTTTTCTGTTCTTCTTCAAGACTGCTTTGACTGCTCAGGGTCATTTATGGTTTCCTTTGAATTTTAGGATTATATATTCTATTTCTCTGAAAAATGCCACAGGAATTTTGATAGAGATTGCATTGAATCTGTAGATTGCTTTGGTAGTGTGGACTTTTAATGATATGAATTCTTCCAATCCGTGAGCACAGAATATCTTTACATTTGTTTATGTCTTCAATTTCTTTCACCAATATCTAAGAGTTTCCAGTGTGGATGTCTTTTACATCCTTAGTTAAATTTATTCCTAGGTGTTTTATTCTTTTTGATTCAGTTGTAAATGGAATTATTTTCTTAATTTCTCTGATAGTTCATCATTAGTGTATAGAAATGAACAGTTTTTGTATATTGATTTTATATCCCACAACTTTATGTATTTATGCTAACAGTTTAGTGATAAAGTTTTTAGGATTTATATATGTATATGTGTATAAGTTTCCCAAGTGGCATTAGTGGTAAAGAAACCACCTGTCAATGCAGGAGGCCTAAGAGATACGGGTTTTATCCCTGGGTGGAGAAGATCTCTGGAGAAGGGCATGGCAACCCACTCCAGTATTCTTGCCTGGAGAATCTAATGGACAGAGGAGCCTGGTGGGCTACAGTGGAGAGGGTTGTAAAGAGTTGGATACGACTGAAGCGATTTAGCACATATACATGCTAAGCATATATGTTATATGTATATGATCATGTCATCTGCAGATCATGACAGTTTTTACTTCTTCCTTTCCAATTTGTATACCTTTTATTTTTCTTGCCTAAGTGCTCTGGCTAGAACTTCCAATACTAGAATAAAAGTGGTGAGAATGAGTATCCTTATCTTATTCCTGATCTTAGGGGAAAACTAGCTTTTTGTTATTAATTATAATGTTAGCTGTGGGCTTATTATACATGGCCTTTATTATATTGAGGTATGGTTTCCTCTAAATCCACTTTGTTGAGTTTTTTAATCATTAGATAATGAATTCTGACAATGCCTTTTCTGCATCTATCAATGATTATATGATTTTTATTCTTCATTGTGTTAATGTGGTATATCACACTGAAGTGTTGAACCATCCTTTAATTAGACTAAATCCCACTTGATAGTGGTGTTGAATTTGGTTTGCTAATGTTTTGTTGAGAATGTGTCCACTGATGTTCATCAGGGGTATTGGCTTATAATTTTCTTTCCCTGTGGCATCCTTGTCTGATTTTGGTATCAGAGTGATGGAGACCTCATAGGATGAGTTTGGAGATGTTCCTTCCTCTGCAACTTTCAGGAATAGTTTCAGAAGGATAGACATTAACTCTTCACTTGTAATTTGATTACTATAAGTGCCATGTTTGACCCTAATTATAAAGGACGCATTTCCTTGTTCTTTTTCATGTGTGTATCTATTTTAGATTTTTGGTTTGCTGTTACCATGAGGTTTTCGTGCAGCAGTCTCTCTCTGAGAGAGAGAGATGATTGTATATGTGTATGTGTATATATATATATATATATATTTATTTATTTATACAGATACATATACATATATTGAATGCTTTAAGTTGCTAATCTTTTAACTTCAAATGAATTGAAAAGCCCTGCATTCTCACTCTACTCCCCTCATGATTACTGTTTCTGATGTCATATTTTATATCTAATTGTTTTATGTATCCCTTAAGTGCTTGTGGATACAGATGATTTTACCATTTTGTCTTTTAATTTTTCTACTGGTTTTGTGTGTGGATGCTTTCCTACCGTTACTATATGTTTGCTTTACTGATGAGCTTTTTCATTTTGTAGTGTCTTCTTTCTGGTTGCGGCCTTTTCTTTTTTGCCTAGAGACGTTCCTTGAACATTTGTTGTAAAGCTGGTTTGGTGGTGCTGAAGTCTTCTAGATTTCGATACCTATAAAGCTTTTAATCTCTTCAGCAGGTCTGAATCAGAGCCTTGCTGGTAGAGGATTATTGTAGGCTTTTCCCTTTCATCACTTTAAACAGATGGTACCATTCCCTTCTGGTCTGCAGAATTTCTGCTAAAAAGTAAACTGAGTTTTATGGCAGTTCCCTTGTATACCGCTTGTTGCTTTTCCCTTGCTGCTTTTAACATTATCTCTTTTTCTTATTTTAATTACAATGTGTCTTGGTGTGTTCTTTTAGGATTAATCCTGAATGGGACACTCTGTGCTTCCTGGATGTGGATGACTATTTCCTTTCCTGTGTCATGAAAGTTTTCAATGATTTTGTCTTCAGATGTGTGCTTGACAACTTTCTCCTTCTTGGACTCCTATAATGTGAATATGATTTTGCTTGATGTTACCCCAGGGGTCTCTTAAACAGTTTTCATTTCTTTTCATTCTTTTCTTCTGATCCACAGCAATGATTTTCACTCTTCTGCCTTCCAGCTTGCTGGTTTGTTCTTCTGTGTATTTTAGTCTCCTGGTGAATTTTTTATTTTAGTTATTGTATTGTTCATGTCTGTCTGGTTGTTCTTTATATTTTCTAACTCTTAAAAAAATTATCTCCTGGGAATTCTGTGGTAATCCAGTGACTAGGATTCTGTGTTCTTGTTATGAGGGCCTGGGTTTAATCCTTTGTTGGGGAACTAANAAAAGAAAGCTTGGTCTCAATAACGGTCAGGACTGCTGCCCCTGTATAACTCTGCATATTCCATTATTTCTGTATGTACAACTTGGGGTATATAAGCTGCTTTTGAAAATAAAGTTGTGGGTCTTGCATTGATGCTTGGTGCTCCCATGTCGTTCTTTTCTCCCCTTTCAGGCTTAATTCACATCCAGAGCACAGAGGCTCTCCGTGAAGACCCACGTGAGAGAGAGCCCAAGGCAAGGCACCCTCTGCCATTCAAGTGGGTGCCGATGGGCTACATAGATGGTGCAAGTTCCTTGTCTTGGAACTTTATTGGTCTCCTGTGTAAACCAAGTTATTTAGACTCTTTTTTCCACTAATTTTCCTACTACACTATTCTTTCCTAATCCCTTTTTATATCTCTAATTAAATAAATCTCTCCTCTCTGACTCTGTCCCCGCTTTAAATGACCCTGGATCCACTGGAGCTGGACCCCGGCAGGAAACAATGGAAACAGGGAGAGACTTTATTTATTTATTTATTTGGCTCCAAAGTCACTGCAAATGGTGACAGCAGCCATCAAATTAAAGGCACTTGCTCCTTGAAGGACAAGTTATGACCAGTCTCAATATCTTATTAAAAAGCGGAGACATTATTTTGCCAAGAAATGTCTGTCTAGTCAAAGCTATGGTTTTTGCCATAGTCATGTATGGATGTGAGAGTTGGACCATAAAGAAAGCCAAAAAATTGATGCTTTTGAACTGTGTTGTTGAAGACTCTTGGGAGTCCCTTGGACTGCAAGGACATGCAACAAGTCCATCCTAAAGGAAATCAGTCCTGAATATTCACTGGAAGGACTGATGCTGAAGCTGAAACTCCAGTGCTTTGGCCACTTGATGCAAAGAACTGACTCTTTGGAAAAGACACTGATGCTGGGAAAGATTGAAGGCAAGAGGAGAAGCAGACAACAGAGGATGAGATGGTTGGATGGCACTACCAACTCGATGGACATGAGTCTGAGAAAGCTCCAGGAGCTGGTGATGGACAAGGAAGCCTGTGTGCTGCCATCCATTATGATGCAAATAGACATGACTGAGAGACTGAACTGAACTAAAATTTAATTATTTCTAATGAAAAGGACGGTCATGTATGTTTTTAAATAATTTTAACAGTTTTTAATGAAAGCTGTTGACAATATGACTTTATTCCTGCATCTTCTCAATTATTTCTTCCTTATATTTGCCTTTTTCTTTTTCTACTTGGCCAGATTTGGCTTTCCCTTCCAGGATCTTTATGCAGTCTTTGTCTGGTTTTAGTCTCGTGTTAACCACCTTGCTGGAGTGGATGCCCACATAGAGAGTTGTACCATTAGCCTTCTCCTGCTGCATTTCTTCAGCGTAGTTGACACATTTCTTCCTGTAAATCTGGACTGCTTTGCCAATTTGCTGCCTTTTGTAATGCCCTCCTACAACTTGTACTTTCTGAACTTCATTATCCTTTTAGATGGGCAAGGATTGAACCTTGTACTTCTGTCTCAGCTCTTTAGAAAGAGGAAAAGACATAATTTTCCTGTGAATGGGGGAAGGCGCATTAAAATGTGGTTTTTGGTTCTTGCTTAGGTCAGAAGTCACAAACGGATTTAACTCTTCTGACCATTTGAATCTAGGAAACGGAGTGTGAACAGACTAAACCGCCTCCAAAATGAATGAAATCAGGCCTTATATCTAAAGCCCAGGAAACGCACAGGATTGGGTCCAAAAAATCTTCCAATGGCCAGTGAGGCCTGAAGGTTTTACCAAGAAAGTACCCCAAGACCATTTTTAAAGAAACTACTCTGCCCAGACTAGACTCCATCGCCACAGACTCCCTTCCCTTCAGCTCAGCTCAGATTTCCAAGTGTCAAAACCCTCTTTCCTCTGGCTGGTGGTGCTAGAAAAAAGGTCAAGACTGTCCTGGCCCCTCCATGGCCACCAGAACAGTACTGGGCACTGGGTCAACAGGCAACATGCCCTGAATGGATGGCTGCAGATTGCCTACCTTGTCTCAGCAAATACTTACCCACTGGCCAGTCATGTACTTT
Source organism: Neotragus pygmaeus (assembly GCA_006410875.1). Lineage (NCBI taxonomy): Eukaryota > Metazoa > Chordata > Mammalia > Artiodactyla > Bovidae > Neotragus > Neotragus pygmaeus. The sequence continues at coordinate 3,862 of SJYV01046623.1, read as the reverse complement.
TTTATTCTCACATATATGGTTCAAAATATAGAAATAGAATGAAAACCACCAAGAATAATTATAAGATAAAGGTATTATTCTTAATTTTAAGTTATTATAAGAAATTTAGTTGATAAAATGTTTTATTTTTTATTGTATGTCTTTTTGTCCTTTTATACACATTAAATATTATATTTTACTCCTGTGTTATCTTCAGTAATTTAAAGGGAAAATTTAAGTGAAATTATAACAATGATATTAAAATAAATATCTAAAAGTAAAAAAGAATCTTTTTTTTTTTCTTAAACAAATGGAAAGGAAGACAGAATCATGCATATGGTAACACACAGTAATGAGCTCTCAAGCTCTCACTCTGTTTGTGTCATTGACCAAAGCTCCACTCAATTATGCCTCCTCAGACACATAATTGCAGTAATTCTCTAGCAAATCCTGATGAGGAAGTTATCTTTATCCAGAGCTCTAGTGAGCATGTTGTGTTAAAATTAAAGCAGACAATGACCTTTATGTCTCAGTTCTCATTTCTCCAATAATTACCATTCTGTATCTGCACTTGAAGAAACAGATAAACAAGGTTAATTTAGGAAAACATAAAGAATCTTTCTGAAGTATTCTTTTTCCTCTGATAATAACAATCTAGAGGATGAACATGCATGCTTAGTTGCTCAGTTGTGTCTGACTCTTTGCAAATGCAGGGACTGTAGTCTGCCAGGGACCTCTGTCCATGGGATTATCCAGGCAAGAATACTGGAGTGGGTTGCCATTTCCTCCTCCAGGGAATCTTCCCCATCCAGGGATCAGACTTGAGTCTCCTGTGTCTCCTGTATTGGCAGGCAGATTCTTTACCACTGTGCTACCTGGGAAGCTCTTACAATTTTAGTTCATTTTATAACCACTATCAATGGTCCACTTTTGATTCTATCTCTAATGATAGTTTCTTTTTATATAAACTTAATTAATTAATTTATTTTTTTCAAATCCTAACTTTTATTTTATTTTATTTTATTTTACTTTACAATACTCTATTGGCTTTGCCATACATCGACATGAATCCATCACAAGTGTACACGAGCTCCCAATCTTGAATCCCCCTCCCACCTCCCACCCCACAACGTCTCTCTGGATCATCCCCATGCACCAGCCCCAAGCATCCTGCATCCTGCATCGAACATAGACCGGCGCTTCTTTTCTTACATGAATTTATTTGTATCTCTGTGGCTTTTCTCATGCTATTTCCTATAAGGATGTTTCAATAATCCAAGTTATCACCTTTCAAGTACTCTATTAATCAGTATTGCTTTAAATATCTGGTTATGTAGAGTGTTGATCTGTGGTTCCAGATCCTGTACATATATCTATCTGTATTGCTCATGGTATTATATGGAAATAAATCCCTTTGTGTGTTTGAATTTGAATTTCATAATAATAGACATTGCAAATTATTGCATTCTATATTTTTCATATTTTGTCCTCAACAGTCTGGCTACCTTAGGAAAATTGTAAGTAATAAATTGGTATATTTGAAAATAATCCTGGAAAGATAAACAAGAAAATAAAAGTAAAACTTAGAATTTCAAATTATGGAATTCCTCAGATGTTAAATAAGCATCCTCTTTTCTTATACCTATTTCTTTATTTTAATTATCTAGACTTTTCCATAAAATGTGAAGCAAAGTAAACTTTATGAAAATTAAGTTCTATGTTGAACAGACCTATGCTCAAATGAAAATGTGAGATTATAAATATATTGTTCCAGAAACAATTTAAATGTACCTTAATTGTTCAATGAAGCACTATTTACAATAACCAGAACATGAAAGCAGCAAAAATGGTCATTGGCAGATGAATGGATAAAGATGTACATATTATATATGATGTCATATTACTAAGCCATAAAAAAGAACAAAATAGTGTCATTTGCAGTGATATGGAGGGATCTAGAGATTGGCATACTGAGTGAAATAAGTCAGACAGAGAAAAGTAAATGTCATATGATATCACATATATTTAGAATCTAAAAATATGGTACAAATGAACTTATTTATAAAACAGAAAGAGATTCACAGGTGTAGAAAGCAAATATGGTTAAGAAGGAGGGATAAATTGGGAGATTGGGATTGATTTGCACACACTACTATATATAAAACTGACACTAATAAGAACCTACTCTATAGTACAGGGAACTCTGTTCAATACTCTGTAATGACCTATATGGGAAAAGTTATCTTTAAAAAGTGGATATATGTATATATATATATATATATATATATATATTTGATTCACTTTGCTGTACAGCAGAAACTTACACAACATTGTAAATCAATTATACTCCAATAAAAATTAATAAGGAAAATTATATAATCTGACCTTCTATTTATTCTTTGAATGATACAGTTGCATTCAGGAAATATGTGTAAGTAAAATAATTCTCTTTTTTGGGGTGTTAGCTCTAAAAGGTGTTGTAGGTCTTCATAAAACCGTTCAACTTCAGCTTCTTCAGCATTACTGGTTGAGGCATAGACTTGGATTACTGTGATATTGAATGGTTTGCCTTGGAAACGAACAGAGATCATTCTGTCATTTTTGAGACTGCATCCAAGTACTGCATTTTGGACTCTTTTGTTGACCATGATGGCTACTCCATTTCTTCTGAGGGATTCCTGCCTGCAGTAGTAGATATAATGGTCATCTAAGTTAAATTCACCCATTTCAGTCCATTTTAGTTCGCTGATTCCTAGAATGTTGATGTTCACTCTTGCCATCTCTTGTTTGACCACTTCCAATTTGCCTTGATTCATGGACCTGACCTTCCAGGTTTCTATATTGCTCTTTACAGCATCAAACCTTGTTTCTATCACCAGTCACATCCACAGCTGGGTATTCTTTTGCTTTGGCTCCATCAATTCATTCTTTCTGGAGTTATTTCTCCAATGATCTCCAGTAGCATATTGGGCACCTATTGACCTGGGGAGTTCCTCTTTCAGTATCCTATCATTTTGCATTTTCATATTGTTCATGGGGTTTTCAAGGCAAGAATACTGAAGTAGTTTTCCATTCCCTTCTCCAGTGGACTACATTCTGTCAGACCTCTCCACCCTGACCGTCCGTCTTGGGTTGCCCCGAGGGCATGGCTTAGTTTCATTGAATTAGACAAGGCTGTAGTCCTAGTGTGATTAGATTGGCTAGNAAGAATTTGGAGCCTGTCTCTCTGCACCACGTGAGCACTAAGCAAAAAGACATCATTTCTGCACACCGGAAGGGGATTCTCCCCAAGAGTCTGATCTCACACCTCCTAGCCTCCAGAAGTAAGCAAGGTAAATGTCTGATGTTTAAGCCATGACCCAATCGGTGGCAATCTTTACAACAGCCTGAACTGACCAAGACAATGTCCACTAATGAGAACACTCTGAATCCAAAGGACACCAACAGCAGAGAAGGCAAAAGAGTGCCCCTCGTGGTCCAGTGGAAAAGAATCTGCCTGCCAGTGCAGAGGATACGGATTCAATCCCTGGCCTGGGAAGATCTCACATGGCATGGGGCAACTAAGCCCGTGTGCCACAACTATTGAGTCTGTGCTGTACAGCCAGGGAAACGCAACTACGGAAGCCTGTGTGCCTGTGCTCAGTAACAAGAGAAGCCACCACGAGGAGTCTGTGCACGGCAAATACAGAGTAGCCCCCAGTCACTGCAACTAGAGAAAGCCCACAGAAAGTAAAAGTGAAGTTGCTCAGTCGTGTCCGGCTCTTTGCAACCCTCATGGACTGTAGCCTACCAAGTTCCTCCGTCCATGGGATTTTCCAAGCAAGAGTATTGGAGTGGGTTGCCATTTCCTTCTCTAGGGGATATTTCCAACCCAGGCATTGAA
>SJYV01046620.1:0-18604 GCA_006410875.1 Neotragus pygmaeus | reverse complement strand
CCCTGGGATTTCTTTGGAAGGAATGATGCTAAAGCTGAAGCTCCAGTACTTTGGCCACCTCATGAGAAGAGTTGACTCATTGGAAAAGACTTTGATGCTGGGAGCGATTGGGGGCAGGAGGAGAAGGGGATGACCGAGGATGAGATGGCTGGATGGCATCACGGATTCGATGGACGTGAGTCTGAGTGAACTCCGAGAGATGGTAACGAACAGGGAGGCCTGGCGTGCTGCGATTCATGGGGTCACAAAGAGTCAGACACGACTGAGCAACTGAACTGAACTGAACTGAACTGAACTTTAAAACAATATTCAACAGAAAGTGGCCTCAGGCAAGTTGTTGGAGCCTCTTCTCAACGTGACTAAAGCAAATTAACCAACTGGAAACAGCTGTTCAACTAGTTTTGTCTGTTAATTAGCCAGACACCCTAGTCCGGCCTGCATTTCTCTATCTTATACATAATGATACAATGAATGACTGCTAGATGCCTCACTGAAATTTCAGATTCATTATATCTACAGTATTCTTTCACTAGTGAGCTACCATAAAGCAGATGGTTCACAAACATTTAGGACTCTTAACCTATTAATTCAATGTTCTTAACCTGTGTTAGTCTACCTGAAAATACAATGGGAAGAAAATCAGCCAAATAAGCACTTCAAAATGGAGACTATGGGAACATAACCAGTATTTTACAGTAATTTTAAATGGAGTATAATCTACAAAAATGTTGAATCACTATGTTGTATATGTGAAACTAACACTGGAAATCAACTATACTTCAATTAATACATACATAAATAGATAAAAGCAACAAAACAACAGCACCAAAGAAGAGAGTATGGTGCTTGGTAACTATAGTGCTCAATAAGATAAGAGACAGAGTTGTTGACGAAAATCTGAGGGTTTAAAATATGATAGGTATTCGAAACTCTGACAAGGGAGTTTGCTATCTGCACAAATAGCAATGGGTTAAATAATAGTGTAGGAAAGAGAAGACTCTTATTAACTTACAGGGAAATGGAATGTTTACCTTGATCAGGAATACTAGAAGGTCGAAGGACTCAGACCGTGTACTCTAAAAATACCACTTCATGTGAACAGGAGCCAGGACTCCTAAGAAAAACAGCTGATTTCAGGTTTGAGGCAGAATATATAAAAGATGCCTTTCATACTGTTCATGGGGTTCTCAAGGCAAAAATACTGGAGTGGCATGAGCAGACCTTACGATTAGCTAACAAAAGAAGAGAAGTGAAAGGAAAAGGAGAAAGAGAAAGATACATCCAATTGAATTTAGAGTTCCAGACAAGAGCAAGGAGAGATAAGAAAGCCTTAAGTGAACAATGCAAAAAAATAGAGGAAAACAACAGAAAGGGAAAGACTAGATATCTCAAGAAAATTAAGAGATACCAAGGAAACATTTCATGCAAAGATGGGCACAATAAAGGACAGAAATGGCAAGGACCTAACTGAAGCAGAAGAGATTTTTAAAAAGGTGGCCAAAAAAAAAGGAAAGAAGAAAAAGAAGAGGTGGGAAGAATACACAGAAAAACTATACAAAAAAGATCCTCATGACCCAGATAACCACAATGGTGAGGTCACTCACCTAAAGCCAGACATCTTGGAATGTGAAGTCAAGTGGGCCTTAGGAAGCACTACTACACAAAGTTAGCAAAGGTGATTAATTTCAGCTGAGTTACTTCAAATCCTAAGAGGATGCTGTTAAAGTGCTACACTCAATACGCCAACAAATTTGGAAAACTCGGCAGTGGCCATAGGACTGGAAAAAGTCAGTTCTTATTCCAGTCCTAAAGAAGGGCAATGCCAAAGACAAACTACCATACAACTGAGCTCATTTCACATGCTAGCCTAGTAATGCCAATCCTTCAAGCAGTACATGAACTGAGAAACTCCAGATGTTCAACCTGGATTTAGAAAAGGCAGAGGAACCAGAGATCAAAATTGCCAAGAAAAAGCAAGGGAATTCCAGATAAACATCTACTTCTGTTTCGAGGACTATGCTAAAGCCTTTGACTGTGGATTGCAACAAATGGTGGGAAATTCTTAAAGAGATGGTAGTACCAGACCACCTTACCTGTCTCCTAAGAAATCTGTATGCAGGTCAAGAAGCAACAGAATCAGACATGGAACAATGTACTGGTTCAAAATTGGGAAAAGGAGTACATCAAGGCTGTATATTGTCGCCTTGCTTATTTAATTTAAATGCAGAGTATGTCATCAGAAATGCCAGGCTGGATGAAGCACAAGCTGGAATCAAGATTGCAGTGAGAAATATCAATAACCTCAGATATGCAGATTACACCACCCTTATGGCAGAAAGTGAAGAGGAACGAAAGAGCCTCTTGATGAAGGTAAAAGAGGAGAGTGAAAAAACTAAGATCATGGTATCCAGTCCCATCATTCATGGCATCCAGTCCCATCATTCATGGCAAATAGATGAGGAAAATGTGGAAACAGTGACAGAGTTCATTTTCTTGGGCTCCAAAATAATTGCAGACAGTGACTGTGGCCATGCATTTAAAAGACACTTGCTCCTTAGAAGAAAAGTTATGACAAACCTAGACAGCATATTCAAAAGCAGAGACATGACTTTGCCAACAAAGGTCCATACAGTCAAAGCTATGGTTTTTCCAGTAGTCAGGTACAGATGTGAGAGCTGGACCATAAAGAAGGCTAAGTGCCAAAGAACTGATGCTTTTGAATTATGGTGATGGAGAAGACCCTCAAGAGTCCCTTGGACAGCAAAAAACATCAAACCTAAAGGAAATCAACCCTGAATATTCACTGGAAGGACTGATACTGAAGCTGACACTCCAATACTCTGGCCACCTGATACCAAGGATCAACTCACTGGAAAAAACCCTGATGCTGGGAAAGCTTGAAGGCAGGTGGAGAATCAGGCGACAGAAGATGAGATGGTTGGATGGCATCACTGATTCAATGGATATAAATTTGAGCAAATTCTGGGAGATAGTGAAGGACAAGGAAGTCTGGTGTGGTGCAGTCCATGGGGTTGCAAAGAGTCAAACATGACTTAGCGACTGGAAAACAACAATACAAAAGCTGAGTCTTGTACTACCCAAGACTAACAATGGGGTCACATCAAAAGGATACAGGGAGCAATATAAAAGCCTCCCACTGGCCTAAAAGGAAGACTATCATCAAAAATAATGACAATGGCAATGGATTAAAACACTTCAAATATCAAAATCAATTCATTTATAATATTAAAACAGAAAACCTCATTAGTTACCACTAGAGGATGCTATGACACCAACTCGTTATTCTGAAAATTGATGAATAAAGGGAAAAAAATCAAACAGTGAAATAAAAACTGTTGGAATCTTCCTCTCTTGCTCCTTTTGCCAAGAGTAAGAGAAGAGAGGAGGGTGGAAACTGCAAGTTTTTGGAAACTTTAAGCTTTAATTGAGAAGACTGGAATTAGGTAAACAGATTTGCCTGGTGTCAAGGGATCAAGCTTTGGGTGGGGAGGTAGAGTTGAGCTTAAGGCCCATGGCAAGGTAAGTCTCAACTCAAAGATGGAAAGGAAAGAGACAACTGTCAGCTCTACAGAATCTTCTAAGCAGAGGCAGTAGAATATAGAGATTAAGAACTTGGTCTGTAGAGTCAGAATTCTTGGGCTTGAATAATCTAGGGTCTGTGACTTGCTAGCTGTGTGACTTTGGAAAGCTTCTTAAACCTCGCCAGAGGTGCCTCAGTTTCTTTTCTATAAAATGTGGATCAGATTCCCTTCTTCAAGGAATTGTTGTGAGAATCAATGAATTACTAGATTACCTATAAATAACACGGAGCTCTAGCTTCCTCATGGTCTGTATTAGACTGAAACAGCTTTACAAACTGACAATATTGTTGACCGTCTTTTTCTTTTTTTAACTTAAAAAATTCCACTAGCACAAAGGAAGAGTATTCAGTCAGTCTGGTGGCAAAGTAAGATAATAACAGATTTCATAGAGGAGGCAAGTTCTAATGTATGACTCTCAGACAAGTGAAAGCAGAGGAGGGCATAAACAGAAGAAACAATTGGTATATAATGTCTTAACTTTGGTGCTAGACACCTCTAATTTGGGTTTTCCTCAAAACAATCTCCTTCACTTTTAAAATAACCAGTACAGTCCACTAAGCTTCAGAAAGACTATTGAGTTACCCACAAATATCTGCAGATAAATCAATTTATGTCCTACCCTTCTTTATGTAAAACAGTGACGATCTGCCCACAATTTTTTTTCCTGCAAAATGTTCTCAAGGAGGCTTGCCGGTCACTCATGAGAAATAAATGCAACCAGTCTTTCAGTCACTAAGTTGTGCCTGACTCTTTATGACCCCATTGACTGCAGCAAACCAGGCTCCTCTGTACTCTACTATCTCCCAGAATTTGCTCAAATTCATGTCCACTGAGTCAGTGATGCTATCTAACCATCTCATCCTCTGCTGCCCCCTTCTTTTGCCTTCAATCTCTCCCAGCATCAGAGTCTTTTCCAGTGAGTTGGCTGTTATCAGGTTACCAAAGTACTGGCGTTTCAGAAACAGTCCTTCCAATGAATATTCAGGGTTGATTTCCTTTATAATTGACTGGTTTGACCTCCTTGCTGTCCAAGGTACTCTCAAAGAGTCTTCTACAGCACCACAATTTGAAACCATCATTTCTTTGGTGCTCAGCTTTCTTTATGATCCCCTCTCACATTCATATGTGACTACTGGAAAAACTGTGTGTGTGTGTGCGCGTGCATGCGCGTGTGTGCATGCGTGCCTTTGTTGGCAAAGTGCCATCACTGCTTTTTAATAAGCTGTCTAGGTTTGTAATAGCTTTCCTTCCAAGAAGCAGGTGTCTTTTACTGTCATGGCTGCAGTCAGCATCTGCAGTGATTTTAGAGCCCAAGAAAATAAAATATGTCCTTGCTTCCATTTTTTCCCCATTTGCCATGAAGTGAAAGGATGGATGCCACGATCTTAGTTTTTTTTAATGCTGAGTTTCAAGCCAGCTTTTCCACTCTTTCACCCTCATCAAGAGGTTCTTTAGTTCCTCTTCACTTTCTGCCATTAGACTGGTATCATCTGAATATCTGAGGTTGTTGATATTTCTCCTGGCAGTCTTGACTCCAGCTTACGATGCATCCAGTCTGGCATTTCTCATGATGTACTCTGCCTATAAGTTTAAACAAGCAGTGACAATACCTGCCTTGTCGAACTCCTTTCCCAGTTTGGAACCAGTTTGTTGTTTCATGTCCAGTTCCAACTGTTATTTATTGACCTGCATATAGGTTTCTCAGGAGACAGCTAAGGTAGTCTGGTATTCCCATCTCTTTAAGTATTGTCCACAGTTTGTTGTGATCCACAGTCAAAGGCTTTAGCACAGTAAATGAAACAGAGTTGATGTTTTTCTGGCTTTGAAAAGTGAAAGTGAAGTCACTCAGTTGTGTCTGACTCTTTGCGACCCCAAGGACTGAAGCCTAGGAGGTTCCTCCACCCATGGAATTTCCAGGCAAGAGTACTGGAGTAGGTTGCCATTTCCTTCTCCAAGGGATCTTTCCCACCCAGGGATCGAACCTGGGTCTCCCAAATTGCAAGCAGATGCTTTTACCATCTAAGCCACCAGGGAAGTTCTTTGGCTGCACCTAAATATTGTATTTTGGACTCTTTTGTTGACTATGGGGGCTACTCCATTTCTTCTAAGGGATTCTTGCCCATTAGATATAATGGTCATCTCTGTAACTATTTGCCCATTTGTCCATTTTAGTTCACTAATTCCCAAGATGTCGATGTTCAATCTTGCCATCTCCTGCTTGACCACGTGCAATTTACCTTGATTCATGGATCTAGTATTCCCAGTTCCTATGCAGTATTGCTCTTTATAGCATCAGAGTTTACTTTCACCACCAGACACATTCACAACTGAGCATCATTTCTGCTTTGGCCCAGCCACTTCACTCTTTTTGGAGCCATTAGTAATTGTCCTCCACTCTTCCCCAGTAGCATACTGAACAACTTCCAACCTGGGAGGGCTCATCTTCCAGTAGTCTTATCTTTTTGCCTCTTCATACTGCTTATGGGGTTCCTGATACAAGAATACTGGAGTCGGTTGCCATTTCCTCTTCCAGTGGAGCATGATTTGTCAGAACTCTTCACTACGACCCATCCATCTTAGGTGGCCCTGCATTGCATGGCTTGTAGCTTCACTGAGTTATGCAAGACCCTTCGCCATGACAAAGCTCTAAGATTCATGAAGGGGAAATGTAACCACACATGGACATTGTTACCAAGAAAGGTAACATGCTTTTCTTTGCTATAGTCTTCCAAAATTTAGAAATAATCTTAGGAACTTATTTTTAATCAGAAATTATTCTAGAGCAGGAAACAGGAACTATCATATTAAACCTCATTTTTTCACATGTTAAATAAAGAGATCTACAAAATAAAGCCATCTTTGTTGTTGTTGTTTAGTCCCTAAGTCACGTCTGACTCTTTTGTTACCTCAAGGACTATGCCAGATAGGCTCCTTTGTCACTGGAATTTTTCAGGCAAGAACACTGGAGTAGGTTGCCATTTCTTCCTCCAGAGGATCTTCCCAGGCCGGGGATAGAACCTGCGTTTTGTGTCTCCTGCATTGGCAAGCAGGTTCTTTACCTCTAGGCCACCTGGGAAGCCCCTATCTAAAGAAACCTATACCAAATATCACACTTAATGGTGAAAAGCTTTAAAAAAAACAACAAACTTTTTTTTTGAGATTTTAAGACAAGGATGGTCCATTATCAATACTTACATTCAACACTGTACTGGAGGCTCTAATCAGCACAGTAAGATAAGAAACATACAAAAACTAACTATATTTCTATCCTAGTCACAAACAGAAATGAAATTTCAAAAGATACCATTTATAATAGTATGAAAAATATAAAATACCTAAGATGTAAATCTTATAAAGACATAAGATCTCTACAGAAAAATTTTAATGTACTTATTTAATAAACTATTTCTAAGATAAATTGAAAAAGATTCCAGTAAATGGAGAGGTATACTATGCTAGTAGATTGGAAGAGTTATTATTATCTACAGATTTAGTAAAATTCCATTCAACATCCCAAGCTGAAGCTCCAATACTTTGGCCAAAGAACAGACTCATTAGAAAAGACCCTGATGCTGGGAAAGATTGAAGGCTAGAGGAGAAGGGGATGACAGAGGACAAGATGGTTGGATAGTATCATCAACTCAATGGACAGGAGTTTGAACAAGCTCCAGGTGACAGGGAAGGACAGGGAAGCCTGGTGTGCTGCAGTCCATGGGGTTGCAAAGAGTCAGACACGACTGAGTGACTGAACAACAACAACATCCCAACTCTGTGTGTCTGTGTGTGTATAACCTGACAAGCAAATTCTAAAATGTGCATGGATATGCAAAAGAACAAAAACAGCGCAAATATTTAAGAAAAATAAGGTGACTTGACCTACCATATTCATTTTAAAGCTGTAGTAATTAAGATATGTTTTACTGGCTCACAAGTAGACAAACAGACCAAAAGAACTGAATGGAGAATCCTACGATATAATCATAAACATATGAATATTTAACCTATTAGTGGCACTGCAGAGCAGTGAGGAAAATACAGTTTTCAATGAACAATGTTGGAACAATTAAATGTCTATGTGGGGAAAAAAATGAGACATGATCCTACCTCACACATGTAAAATACTGAATTCCAAGGAGAAAGCAAACCCAAATATCAAAAGCAAAATAATACACCACTAAGATAAAGCACTAATATAAAGGAAAACATTGGTAAAATTAGGCTACAGTAAAATGAAGAACTTCAAGACAGTGATAAGGCAAGTCACAGTATGAAAATAGACATATGTAGTACATACAACCTACAGAGAGCTTACATCTAAAATATATAAAACTCCTATACATCAATAAGAAAGAAGCAATGCAGGAGAAAGCTCGACAAGAGACGTGACCAGACATTTTCACAAAGGAGGCTACGGATTTTATCCTAGTGATAAAAGGCTCTAAGATTTTTAAATAAAGCTATGTCTGGGTCAAAGCAGTATTTTAGAAATATTAATTTCACAATGATGTGCAGACTGCCACAAGATGGACGGCATGAGCATCTATGTAACAAGAATGGTAATAATCAAATGGCAAGACTAAAGTGAAAAGAAAGTGTAGGGGCCCTAGAGACGGCTTGTTCACTGACTAGATTCCAGAGCTGGGATAAGGACAGGATGAGATAGCAAAGTGATCAAAAAATGAACTCAAGGTGTTAAACGAAGGTGGTTGTGAGAAATGTGATATCACTAATAGAGTAAAGCAAAAGCTGAGTGAGGGACAAAAATCAATGGCTTTAGTTTAAGAGAAGATGCTGAGGGAGAGTCAAGCAGAAGTTTTCTAAAGGCAATTATTTCCAGGACAGTGGTTAAGGCAAGAATGAAGGATGCGGGAGTCATCAATACGTGGGAGAGCTGACGCTGCGGCAACAGGTTCGAGATTTAAGGAGGGAGGGCGTGTGCGGAGACGCAGCTGTGCTGTGCTGCGTCACTTCACTCGTGTCCAGCTCTTTGCAGCCCCGTGTACTGTAACCCGCCAGGCTCCCGTCCATGCGATTCTCCAGGCAAGAGTACTGGAGTGGGCTGCCATTTCCTCCTCCAGGGATCTTCCTGACCCAGGAATTGAACCTGCGTCTCTTATGTCTCCTATACTGGCAGGTGGGTTCTCTACCACTAGCACCACCTGGAACCAGAGAAGCAGCAGGAGGGTCAAATGAAGACACAGAGAGGGGAAGGAAAGTTAGGGAAAGAAAGTGAGATGACATGATCAAAGAAGAAAAAGATAGAATATATATCCATGATTATGAGAAATATAAGGGACAAAAAAGGTCTCACAAAGAGAACACTGTCCAACACAATGCAGGTCAAAAAGTGTGAGGAGAAAAGGCTCAAAGGTCACTGGTGAGAAGTTTCAGTAACTGGTTAGAACACAAATCAGATTCAGTTAAAAACATGTGAGTGGTAAAGAAATACAATAAGTAGTATCACTTCATTCAAGAATGATGGGTCAGATGGTAAAGAGTTTGCCTGCAATGCCAGAGACCCAGGGTTCTATCCCTGGGTGGGGAAGATCCCCTGGAAGAGGGCATGCAAGCCACTCCAGTATTCTTGCCTGGAAAAGCCCCCTGGACAGATGAGCCTGGCAGGCTACAATCCATGGGGCTGCAAAGACTCAGACATGACAGAGAGACTAAGCACAAGAATGATAGATACAAAAAACTTTTGCAGGAAGAAGCAATAGATTTAAGCAGATAGATAGAAAAAACTTTTGCAGGAAGAAGCAATAGATTTAAGCAGATGTTTATTTTTCTTTTTAAAAATTTATTTAATTGGAGGTTAACTGCTTTACAGGCTTCCCTGGTGGCTCTCTGCCTGCAATGTGGGAGACCTGGGTTCGATCCCTGGGTCGGGAAGATCCCCTGGAGAAGGAAATGGCAAGTCACTCCAGTATTCTTGCCTGGAGAATCCTATAGATGGAGGAGGCTGGTGGGCTACAGTTCATGGGGTTGCAAAGAGTCAGACACGACTCAGCAACTTCACTTCACTAACTGCTTTACAATGTTGTGCTGGTTTCTGCCATACATCAACATATTTTTTTAACTAGGAGAAATTCATATGCATTTAAAGAAGATAAATGTAAGAACAAAGCCTTTAAAAAAGGAGACTGTATATCAGACATATTTTCAAAATTTAAAAAATGAAGTAAAATGTAAAGAAAGATTTTTAATTTTTCTTATGTATTTTAATTTTTATTAAGAAAAAGATAAAGGTACATGTTTCAGGTCAGAAAAGAAAAGTGACTTACCCAAGATCACACATCCAGTCAGTGATGGATCTGAATCTCAACCTTACTACTTTTCCAAAGACAGACTTCCCATTACAGCTAACTATCTCCTGTGGGGGTGGGGTACAGAAAGAGAAGCATGGTACATATAAAAACAGACTCAGTGCTGCCACTGCCTTTAAAAAAAAAAAAAAAAAAAAAAAAAAAACATCACCTAGAGTCACCACAAAGTCTGTGCAACTGGATGTATTCTTACCATGCTGTGAGTTGAGCACTGAGTACCTTCATATTAGCAACAGGGTTTACCTTAACTTGGTTAAACGCAGACCAAACACTGTTATCAAAATGCCTCTTACTCTCATGTGTCCACTCAGCCCTGCTGCTACACAAATACCTCCCCAACCTCATGAAGAGCATTTTACCCATTCCAGTGGCTCAGGTTACGTAAATTACATTTGGAAACTGATTTTTATCAAAACCTGCTTTTCAGACTGTGATGAAGGCCAGATTCAGGAAATGGAGAGTATAGCTGCCCACTAGACTGTGATCAGCTGTACAGACTAAGTACTGACTGCACTCAGTTTTACAGGTTACCAAAATGCAGGCTTCAGGTGGTGTGGCAAAAATGAAATTGGGAACAGGAACCCTCAAAATTTAATTTGTGAATATACAACTTAAACAGAAATAAGTAAAAATCATAGGATTTCTCCTCTACTAATAATATACTCTGCCTCCTCTACACATACCACTATAAAAATCCACCTGAAGCCACAGATGTAGTTTCACAAATGACATTTCTAAAAAATGACATCAGTTGAATGAAAACAAGTGAGCAATTTACAAGACTGGTATTAACTGAATGGGAATTATCCTTCTAGGTCACTGAACAAAAGATGGGGAAAGGCCTGGAAACAAAGATGAAATGGTTCACAAATTACAATTAACTGAATGCCACAGAAAATAATTTAGGGAAAATATTACCCCATCACTCAACAGGTAGGGGGTAAGAACATAACATTTTAGACCAAAGTCCCTAGTTCCAACCAGTGTCTTATATGTAGCAATTTTTGAGCTAGGAATCAAGCTTCTATTTGCAATGAAAACAGTTTTCATGTTCATGCAAATTCAGATTTTCCATTTGGAGGAAAAAAGCCTAGAAGAGCTAGCTTTGTCCTATTTGGATTGTTAATGAGACTTTTCTTTTTTAAAGAATCCTTGCTTATTTAGGAAAAAAGAGATTGAGTCTGAGGCATCTTCTCTGAGGGGGGAAAAACATATATAGATAGATATTTCATTAATAGATAACTCTGATCCACGCATTATAGCTCTAAACAAATAATTTTAAAATTGGAAGTATGAAGTAGACACTGATTCACTATTCAATAATCATTACTTCTTGCTTCAAATCACCTCCTGATATTTATTCACTAAATATTTGAGAACTCCTCTGTGCCTCTGAAACTGTGAATTCCAAAAAGATGGCCTTGTTTTAGAAAAGCAGAAGCTGCTACTGCTCATCTATGTGATAGTGGTGGTGATGAGGGTTGGATATTAATTAAGTGAAGCAGCGGTGTTATACCACATGGATTCATAAGGGTTGAGAGTAGTTACTACAGCTCCTGATGCTTAAATATGGCTCCCTGTAATAAAAATATATTGATCTTGGGAACTTCTTGGCAGTTCAGAGTTTAGGACTTGGGGCTTTCACTGAAGGGGCCCAGGTTCAATCTCTGGTTGGGAAATGAGGATCCTACCAGCTGTGTGGTACAGTAAAAAAAAAGCAAATACAACCACCCCCAAACCAAAACAGACAAGCAAACAAAAAACACCATTCTCATCTTAATCAAGCTGTGGACGCTGCCCAGTCTGAACCAGCCTGCTCCCTTCCTATTTCTACGAAGAGTTTTGATGCTTCAGAGTTTAATACCCCAAGTTTACAACACTGACTTACACAGTACATGATTTCTACTGCCCTTACCACACTGCTCATCTGCCTTCTCCTCTGGACATGTTCCTGCCTGTAAAGGTCACATGAAAATCTGATGCTCACAACAACCTAGTGTGGCTTGACGAGTACATTGCACAAGGGGTCTCTTTTCCCTACTCCCCTTTGTATACTTTTTTTGGGGCTGTGCCGCACAGCTTGTGGGATCTTAGTTCCCTGACCAGGGATTGAACCTGGGCCCAAGGCAGTGATGTGGTGTAGAGTCTTAACCACTGGACCTGTATACTATGTTTTTAATGAGTACAAATCAGGTTTGTCACCTTTAGGGTAGCTGTAATGTATTTTATAACAGTATATGTTACATCACTGTAAAAGATAATGGGTTAATATTATTGATCATTATAGTTCTGAGTATATAGTAACTCAAATCTCTCAGTCTTTTATTTCATGTTTTGCTGGTAAGCTGCCTCATTCACATCCTGTAAATTGGGACTTGGTGCCAAATAAAAGACTGTTTATTGCCTTGTCTGAGTCACCCTGATGTTCCTGCCTATTAAGATGACATGCAACTTTCCCTCCTAGTTATATTTTTATGATTTTCCCAATTTTATTAAGACATAATTGACACACAGTATACCTGAAACTAACATAACATTTTAAAATCAACTATACTTCAGTATAAAGTTAAAAAAAATTTTTAAGACTCTTTTTCTATTCATTAAAGAAATACAACAGACCCCATTTCTGTTTGGAACATTCCCCCAGAGTACAGATGTACAACTTATTAGAACCATTTAACCAAGGCTTCTCCCTCTGTAGTATCTGTCAGGTTGTAACAAAGTGAAGTATGGTTATGGCATGCTCTCCCTAAATTTCAGAAGCAGTCATGTCCAGGCCTCCAGTTCTGGGGTGGACTCGTGCCCTTTTCTGGCAAAGTATATTAATCTCTTCAATATATTTGCAAGAGGAACACTGAAGGGAATGTGAAGAGGGCTCACTTCTGCTCATCAAGTGTAGGGATATCCAGTCACAGACCAAGGCTCTCTCTGGTTTCTCTTGCATCTCAAATCAAGCAATATTTCTGTATTATGTGGGCCTTGTATCACCCAACACCCTGTCAGGTTGTTTTATACTCTCGTGCTTTTTGCTTACACTGCTCCTTCTGCCTGGGAGTCCCCTTTCCCAGTTCACCAGCCTGACAAACGCTGACCAAGTTGTCATAATGCCTTTCTGGGTGAAGCCTAACCTGGTAGTCCAAATAGAAATAAGCACTCTTGGACTTCCCTGATGGTCCAGTCGTTAAGACTCAGCACTTGCACTGCAAGAAGCGTGGGTTCAGTCCCTGGTGGGCAAACTTCCACATGCCGCATGGTGTGGCCAAAAAGGAGGGGAAAAAAAAGAGAGCACTTTTTCCTCTGTACCTTCCAGGATTGCTACTATTGTGCCTCACTTTGTTGCACTTGGGACTCCCTGGTAGCTCAGCTGGTAAAGAATCCGCCTGCAAAGCAGGAAACTCCAGTTCTATTCCTGGGTCAGGAAGACCTGGTGGAGAAGGGATAGGCTACCCACTCCAGTATCCTTGGGCTTCCCTTGTGGCTCAGCTGGTAAAGAATCCACCTACAATGTGGGAGACCTGAGTTCAATCCCTGGATTGGGAAGATCTCAGAAGAGAAAGGCTACTCACTCCATTATTCTGGCCTGGAGAATTCCATGAACTGTATAGTCGTGGGGTCACAAAGAGTGGGACATAACTGAATGACTTTCACTTCCACTTTTTTTGCATTTACCTATCTCGCTCCGCTAGACTGTAAGCTCTACCAAGCAGGGAGAGAATCTTAATTTTTCTGTATCCTTATACACACAGCTCAATAACTAAGCGTAAGGAAACCACTAGTGAATGTCAGCTGAATGAATGGCACAGCTTCTCTACTTGCAAATCCAAGTGCACAGTTTATAAGAACTCTAGCTGACTAACTGGTGAGCCATCCCAAAAACCTTATGCCAATGCTCAAAGCTCAGTACTTAGCTACCAAGGTTGCTGCCCAATTCTAAGGTCCTGGTGAAAGAGAGACAAATGAGCACACTTTAAGTAAAACCACATGTGGAAAACGTAGTTGCCACACTGCCTTACCAAAAGGCTACTTTCATCAGAATTCTGACCAGATTTACCATGCAGGGCCAGAACACAGACATGTTGAATTATGAGAGTCACACTCTAACTGCCAAAAAGTCTTTTGTAACTTCCTTCAAAACACTGTTCAGAAAAAGTGCTAGAGTCTCTCTGCACTCATTATTAATACCATAAATTATGAAACTTAAATTATGTACATAAGCATTCCTTCACAATTACACTCACATGATTTTACTAATGTAGCCATCAGAACCACAGGGTTCTGCTTCCCTAAGGCCCTGGATCAGTACTTTCATAAAACTAACACTCCTTCTCCACCACTCCCCAAGACTCCCTAGACATTCATCATTCTCTTCCTTTGGTAAGACTACTGGTTGGTGGAAAAACAGAATCAAGAAACTAAGTTCAAATATTTTTCAGCATATGACATATGATGATCTTTCCCTACTAAAGCATACTCTGTGATTGGTAGTCTTTCTTTGGTATCAGATTTGTAACCCTTATGGCAAATGTTTTAGTGTATATGACTCAAAGGCGTGTGAGGACAAGAGCAGAGGTGCTCAGGGGGAATTAAATTTCCACACATTCAAAAGAGACCTAGAATCCTAACGGAACAATGTGATGGTCAGTTTCTTAAAGTACCATTTAAATACGTGATATGATTAAAACAACTGGATGGACTTTACCTAAAGACGAGGAAAGAAATTAACTGTAGCACACCATCACCAAATCTTTCTCCTGCCCCATCAATACAAGACATGAGGGTGGCAGATTTTCTTGCTGGCGGCAATCAACAACTATCTTGTGGCACACTTGAAAACCATGAGTGAGTTTTTCACACACTTGTGAGTGTGTGTATGTATACATACTCATAATAGTAACAAGAGCCAAGACTTCATGACCAGCTACTGGATGCCAAGACTTTCATTTACACATTTCTCATTTGCACAGACTCAAGTATATGTGTTTAGGGATTAAACAGCCACTGGGATGGTATTTCTTTCTTTCTTTTTAAAGGTCCAAACACGCATTTGCAATTAGTTAATAAACTTATTCTTTACCGTCTGAGCCACCAGGGAAATCCTTAATTAAATATATCTGACATTTAATAAATTATCCATAACTTATCAGCTCCTTCGAAAAGCAAAGCTAGGTTGATACAGTCATCACATCCACTTGGTGAAACTTCACGGAAGTAAAAAGTTTTGCTCACAATGAACAGAATGCTAACAGAGAAACAGAGAAAAAAGATTCAGTCTCTCTCCACACTTTTACCAACTGCATTCCAGGACCTAAATTTTATTAAGAAAAATATAAAAGTATTTGAATATCCTACTTTTCAATCATACATGTGTAACAGCAAAAACACTTCAAGAAATGTCTAACTAGTCAAAAAACTAAAGAATATAAGGCCCCAAAGTGCAAACAAAACTTACTGCCAGTTTTGAATAATGTTTTGGCAGCCAAATGTTCTTCCTCTCCCAGCAACTGCCCTCAAAACCTGTTTTTTCCCCTTAAATGTTAAATATTTTATACAAGCTTAAAAGTTGCTTTCCATTCACGTGTGTGTATCTGTGCCAACTCACTTCAGTTGTGTCAAACTCTTTTTGAGATCCTATGGACTACAGCCTGCAAGGCTCCTCTGTTCATGGGACTCTTCAGGCAAGAGTATTAGAGTGGGTTGCCATGCCCTCCTCCAAGGGCTCTTTCCATTCCAGGGATCGAACCTGCATCTTTTATGTCTCCTGCATTGGCAGGCAGATTCTTTACCACTAACACCCCCTGGGAAGCCCTATTACAAAATATAGGTTGTATTCCCACTGCTCTGTATTAATACATCCTGAGCCTACCTTATACCCAATAGTTTGTACCCCAACACACACTGGAGATGGGATACTAGACCACCTGACCTGCCTCTTAAGAAACCTGTATGCAGGTCAGGAAGCAACAGTTAGAACTGGACATGGAACAACAGACTGGTTCCAAATAGGAAAAGGAGTACGTCAAGGCTGTATATTGTCATCCTGCTTATTTAACTTATATGCAGAGTACATCATCATAAACGCTGGGCTGGAAGAAGCACAAGCTGGAATCAAGATTGCCAGGAGAAATATCAATCACCTCAGATATGCAGATGACACCACCCTTATGGCAGAAAGTGAAGAAGAACTAAAGAGCCTCTTGATGAAAGGGAAAGAAGAGAGTGAAAAATTTGGCTTAAAACTCAACACTCAGAAAACGAAGATCATGGCATCCAGTCCCATCACTTCATGNTATGCAGATGACACCACCCTTATGGCAGAAAGTGAAGAAGAACTAAAGAGCCTCTTGATGAAAGGGAAAGAAGAGAGTGAAAAATTTGGCTTAAAACTCAACACTCAGAAAACGAAGATCATGGCATCCAGTCCCATCACTTCATGGCAAATAGATGGGGAAACAGTGGAAACACTGGCTGACTTTATTTTTCTGGGCTCCAGAATCACCTCAGATGGTGACTGCAGCCATGAAATTAAAAGATGCTTACTCTTTGGAAGGAAAGTTATGACCAACCTAGATGGCATATTAAAAAGCAGAGACATTACTTTATCAACAAAGATCCGTCTCGTCAAGGCTATGGTTTTTCCAGTAGTCATGTATGGATCTGAGAGTTGGACTATAAAGAAAGCTGAGCACTGAAGAATTGATGCTTTTGAACTATGGTGTTGGAAAAGACTCTTGAGAGTCCCTGGGACTGCAAGGAGATCCAACCAGTCCATCCTAAAGGAGATCAGTCCTGGGTGTTCACTGGAAGGACTGATGCTGAAGCTGAAACTCCACCTGATGTGAAGAACTGACTCATTTTAAAGACCCTGATGCTGGGAAAGATTGAGGGCAGGAGGAGAAGGAGACAACAGAGGATGAGATGGTTGGATGGCATCACCGACCCAATGGACATGGGTTTGGGTGGATTCCGGGAGTTGGTGATGGACAGGGAGGCCTGGCAAGCTGTGGTTCAAGGGGTCACAAAGAGTCAGACACGACTGAGCGACTGAACTGAACCAAACACACTGGTAACCACTAATTTGTTATCCGTAACTGTGAGTCTGCTTCTTCTTATACTTTTTAGGTAAGTGATATCATACAATATTTCTTTGTCTGACTTATCTCACTTAGCATAATACCCTCCAAGTCCAATCATGTTGCTGCAAATGGCAAAATTTCATTCCCTTTTATAGCTGAGTAGTATTCCACTTTGTCTATCAAAAACCCTAAGTGAGGGATTTTCCTGGTAGTCCAGTGGTTAAGAGTCCACACTTCCACTGCAGGGGGCAAGTGCTCAAGTCCTGGACAAAGAACTAAGATCCCACATGTTGTGTGGCCAAAAAATATATAAATAAATAAAAATTAAAACTCTGATAATGTTAATATCTGTTAAATAACATTAAAATTATTTCCCCCTCTTTGTAGCTGCAGTTCAGGTAAGGATTTATGTCTGATTAACCTGTGTTCCCAGGGCTCAATGAATGTTGGCTCAATGAATGTTAGCTACATAAATTATAATTTTAAATAGAGATAAGAAAATGAATCACTGATATAACCTCTCAACTACAAGGCAGAGAGACTGAAGACTCCAAAGTTAAACAGGGCAATGATAAGCATGTTAATAATATTCCCAACTGTATTACCTCACCAAGTATGGCCATGGCAATCATCTTGGCAACTATTAACTTACATGATTATCCTTCCTCCTTCCTTTCCTAATAATGACTTAATCTGTTTGCTGACTCAGAAGCCATTTCTTCTTCCCAACAAAACAACAGTTTAAAAAAAAAACAAACACTACTCTAAGGGGAAAAAGTTTCAAATTCTGCAGGGGGGCCCTTACTAATCATTTTTATTATCTCAGTAATTGGATATGAGCACAGCAGCTGGTCGTAGGAGAAAACTCAGTAGCTTGTCTCACTGGTTGTACAGAATTTTCCAATTTCCAAAAGTTCCTCCCGATTGCTCCCTACTGAATGGAGGCACTCCCTGAGGACTTTTCTGACTAATATAAACAGCACCAGCCACAGCCTCACCCAAGAATCCTCTCCTTCCTAATCTCCCTAAATTCGCTACTATTTAAAGTTCATTTCAATGTCAAGGCATGTTAAGCAAGTGTTGGGCACTGTGACAGAGGTTCTCTTATTCAACTCCTATTAACAACCCTGTGGAGACTGGTATTACCATCCACTGTTGTACATATGAGGAAATTGAGGCTCACAGAGGCCAAGTGACTTGGCCAAGTGACAGAGCAGGCTGCTGAGGTTCTTAACCCAACACTGGGAAGTCTGTAGCAAACCAATGGACGCAGTCAAGTTTTTATGAGCCATCTGGGCAGCACAGGACAAGCCCTTACCATTCAGGCCAAGGGATCTGCTCAGAGGTCATGGAAGCAACAGCAGGTTTTTTGTTCTTTCGTTTTTTGTTTTTGTTTTGGTTTGGTTTCAACGGCTAAAAATGCTATACCAATTCTGATTGGCTCCAACGACAATTCACCAAGGCCCACCAGTCAGTTGACTCCTGACCTTCCATGCTTCTCATCCTAATTAATGCAAGGTCCTTGGATCACAGTGTGAGCATCAAGACCCTGTTAGAGTTAGCAATGACCTTTACATCTATCAGGCTTTTCAAAATATGTAAAACA
>SJYV01046618.1:0-24437 GCA_006410875.1 Neotragus pygmaeus | reverse complement strand
TCCATGCACCTGGTTTCCTTCACTTCTTTTTTCTGAGTTTTCCCCCAGAGATATATGTGTTTAGAAGCAAATATGAGTAAGTAATTTTTGCACAAATGTGGCACACCAGGAATACTAGAGGCACACATATTTCTTCAGCTTTTTCTCATTTAATATCTCATACTGCTACTACTGCTAAGTCACTTCAGTCGTGTCTGACTCTGTGTGACCCCATAGATGGCAGCCCACCAGGCTCCCTCGTCCTTGGGATTCTCCAGGCAAGAACATTGGAGTGGGTTGCCATTTCCTTCTCCAATGCATGAAAGTGAAAAGTGAAAGTGAAGTCGCTCAGTTGTGTCTGACCCTTAGCGACCCCATGGACTGCAGCCCACCAGGCTCCTCTGTCCATGGGATTTTCCAGGCAAGAGTACTGCAGTGGGGTGCCATTGACTTCTCCATAATAGATACCAATTTATAACAATTAAAATGGTCTTCTGAGCTCTTTTCTATGTTTTGTACTATATGAAAGCTCTTCTATGTTTTTTTTCTAAATTGTCACAATTTCTTTAGCTGACCTATTTATAGATATTGCAATTATTTCCAGTATTTTGTTATCATAAATTATAAACCATTGTTCAGATGTCCAGGCATAGCTCTCAAATAAACACTTTAGAAACCTAGCAAAATGGTCAAAGCATATGAACATATAATGCAATACAGGAAAATCTGAATATCATTTTTACTGAACACTGTTAGAGAATTTAAACCTTTGTCTCTGGCACGTTTTACATAATATATATTTCCTAAGTCATCACTCAGCTTTTCACTTTCTTTACGGCATTTTTCTGAGAATTTGTTAAAACTTTTCTGTAACCAAGCGGTTGGCTTTTTTAGACTTTTTAAAATTGGACAGAATTGATATGCTATTTCCACTCTAAGATAATTGATGCAATGCTTCTGTGTCATTTTCTGTGCTGATATATACATATCTATATCAGTTTTGCTCTCTCTGGATATATTTTGGGGTCTGACCCCTTTCTGGTCACCACTCCTCTCCCATCCGTCACCAACATTCCTAATATTCCTAATACCCAATATTCCTAATACCATTCATTGAGTAGACTTGTTTTTCCTTCAGATTTTTCAGTTCTCTTTTCATTACACAAAGTACCTCAGAGTACAGGATGGTAACCAGTGCACAGAACTGTATTTATTTTCTTTTCATACTGACCAGCCGCCAGTACCATTTCCATTAAGGCTGGAGACGGCTCCCTCTGCTCTGGGCCTGGGATCCCTATTAGGTTGCAGGATGGAATGAGGGGCAGGGCCAGGAGGCTGCACTCTGATGCATCTGCATTTCAGACAACTTGACATCTGGGGACGGGCCCAGGGGGTTTCTTCCTTCTGCTTCCTTGTACCTATTTTGGAATCTCAAATACAGAAAACACCTGAAGCAATAAAATGAATAAATTCTTAGGAAGTTATTCTTCCTTTTCATTGCATTAAACACACACACACACACACACACACACACACACACACTTGACTATCAGGCCCTCTATAATGAGGNTTCAGACAACTTGACATCTGGGGACGGGCCCAGGGGGTTTCTTCCTTCTGCTTCCTTGTACCTATTTTGGAATCTCAAATACAGAAAACACCTGAAGCAATAAAATGAATAAATTCTTAGGAAGTTATTCTTCCTTTTCATTGCATTAAACACACACACACACACACACACACACACACACACACTTGACTATCAGGCCCTCTATAATGAGGGCTAATAAACGTTTTTATTATAAATATCATTTTTATAAAATTAGCTGTGTTTCAGTCTTTACCCAGATATTTCAAATTGCTTGATTAAAATTTTCTTTGTTGGCAAATTCTGCCAGAAATTTATTCATTCAGATTCATGTCGATGTATGGCAAAGCCAATAGAGTATTGTAAAGTAAAATAAAGTAAAAAAAAAAATATTAAAAAAATTAATAAATAAAAAATTCTTGAGTATTTCTAGGTGCACTTTATTCTTCTAAGGACTGTGAAGGACTCATAAATGAAGAAGACAAGTCCCCGTTCCATCACCGGTTTTACTAGCAGAGTTTAACAGATGAGACTGGAGCAGAGCATCTTCCTGGCAGGAGCAGTGGACACATGTAACCCGTGGGAGGATGTGATAAGTGTTGCGACGAAGACTCAAAGAACATCTCTGGCATGCCAATTCTGAGAGACAGGATAATATGACAGGTTCTTTCTCAATGTATTTCTCATTAAAAGACTTCAGGGGATTTACATGAAAGGTCATCCTTCCAGTAGCCAGGCAGAGTTTATCAAACGTCTGTTTCAGTTCAGCTGCTCAGTCGTGTCTGACTCTTAGTGACTGCAGCACGCCAGGCTCCCCTGTCTATCACCAACTTGCTCAAACTCATGTCCATTGAGTCAGTGATGCCATCCAACCATCTCATCCTCTGTCTTCCCCTTCTCCTCCTACCTTCAGTCTTTCCCAACATCAGGGTCTTTTCCAATGAGTCAGCTCTTTGCATCAGGTAGCCGAAGTACTGGAGTTTCGGCTTCAGCATCAGTCCTTCCAAGGAATATTCAGGACTGATTTCTTTGACAATTGACTAGTTTGATCTCCTTGCAGTCCAAGGGACTCTCAAGAGTGTTCTCCAACACCACAGTTCAAAAGCATCAATTCTTCCATGCTCAGCTTTCTTTCTCCATCAGGTCAAAGCTTTTCCAGTAGTAATGGATGGATGTGGAGTTGGACTATAAAGAAATGTCTGGTTACTGAAGCGATTATATACAACAGAAGACAAGAGAGCTGAAAATCCTACTGTGAAGACTCTCTTCTTTATCCGCATCAATCCTTTGATGTCTTAGTCAAAATATCATCTACTCATTATATCTGAAACATCAATTTGTAACGAAATTGGAAAAGGTGCTTTGAAAGAGGGTAAATTTAGCATTACATACCACACACCATTTTCGAGAATGCATTACTCATATCAGGCTGTGTGTGCGTGGAAACTACTCAGTGTTCAGTGTCTCTTGCTTGCCTGCTAATACATGCTCGGTTTAGTCTCAGCCGCACGCATCTGCAGTCAGGCCTTGTGGTCTCAGCCAGCTCTTTAATCTTGCTTCTGTTGATCACCCTCCTTGCAGCTGGGGTGGCCGTGTTGCCCAGTGTTGTCAGCGACATGGAGAGCACTGGTGGGGGGGACAGAGGAGAAAGCTAGTGATGAACCATAAGCAGGGCTGACCCACGTGGCCTCTTTCTCTTCTGCTGTATCTCAGAGCCGTGTGATGATCAAGAGGCCAGATGAAGGACATTTAATACAGTAGAGCAGGGAGAGACAGCTTGCAGGGTTTGGGTGATTTTCGTAGAACCAGGGGATCCGTCCCATCTGCTTGTTATGTGAGAAGCACAGAACTGCTCTTCGTCGGGTACGCTGCGAATTGCAGGCAAACACACTTCCAAAGACAGAGTGCACCAGATAGTTGAGAAGAAAGACTGCCCACTTTTTGTGCCAACCGTTCAGAAATTTTATGGAGGACAGTCTATAAACAGGGCTTATTGATTCTTAAACATATAGATGTGAAGAAGGTCCCTTGTAAGTAATGTGAGATGTCACACATGAAAGAAATGAGAGCAGTCATTCAGGATAAACTCCTGCAGTAACAAAGAAGTGTCCTTTCAATTATCTCTGTGAATTCTAAAAATTCCCAGAAACTTAAACTACATAGGTTGGTCTTAAGGCCCCATGTCTTCACTTAGAAACACTCAGATCCTTCTGTTGAATGTCACAGTAGCAGTGCATGGCCATGCCTAACGCACGCAGCTAACAGAGGTCATCTCAAGAAGAGAAGGTTTGGCTTCTTGTGGCATGAGACAGGGTGCTCAGGGCCGGTGCACTGGGATGACCCTGAGGGATGGGGTGGGGAGAGGGGGAGACGGGGGTTCAGGATGGGGGACATATGTACACCCACATCTGATTCATGTCAGTGTATGGCAAAACCCACCATGATATTGTGAAGTAATTTGCCTCCAATTAAAATAATAAATTAATTAAAAAAAAAAAAGTAGAGCCGCTGGCTGGTAAATGTGTTTGGTCAGTCGGCCTTCTAAGCCATGAATTAAAGGCAATTAGTTTTCAAGTTTTGATCTTTTTTCTTTCTCTGAAGACTTTGCCTCCAAGTTACTTTCATCTTAAACAGAGCTCTGGGGCCCTGAGCAGATATGCTGATGCCCTGGTAGTCTGCGGTCTTGCTGAAGACCAACTCTTCGCACAGCCTCCCTGGCTCGATTTGTTATTTCAGGTTCCAATTATTTCACACCTTGCTCTTCGACTTTTTCTAATTGGGTTGTATTTTCCCAGTTGAAATTAGAACCAGCCCAACTCTCACGTTAATCAAAATCTGAGCCCCCTTTTAAAGATTAAAATTCTTCGGTGTTTTTAAATAGATGCTGTTATTTTTACAATCTTCCTAATTTCATTTCGTGGGACGAACTAGGACCTTAAATTAGTGAGAAAATATTTTCTTACTTGATCCCTAAGCCCTATCTTTACCTAATAAATTTCCTATAAATAAACATTTTGGACAATGTTTATAGCTTTTAAATATTTAGCAGCGGTTGTGATAATTATCTATGAACCTGGGCAAATGAATTTTGTGATTTGTGACTAAGATTCTTTTTAACTTTGTCCTTTCCTCAGGTAGAGAAAGTCATATTACTGCCATGCAGCATACATTCAAACAGCCATTCAAAACCATTTCTCAATAGAAATAAACAATAAGGAAAAGTTTAGGCCGGAGAAGCTAAATGTCATTCCAAGTATAAAAGATCTTGTTTTAGTCCCGAGAATAAGTGTTTTGGGTAACTGGAACTTGATGGGTGTGATTTGCCATTCTTTTTCATTTCCTAAAAAATCTTAAAAAAAATAATCATAGCTTATATGCCCCACTGCCTTTAACTAAACTGCTAAGTATTGAAGCTGCTTTCTAAAAGTCCTTAGTTTTCATATATGCACCTGTCCCTTCATGTGGCTGTTTGATGCTTGCTGGTATAACTATTTCTCTATATGTCGACTCAATGAATCATGATGTTTCCAGAACTGAAAGTTGCTTACTTAATCAGTGAATTCACAACACTTTATCAAACCACAATCAAGAAATTTACAGCCAAAGAAAATCCAAAAGCAGGTTCATAGTTTCTAAGGTCTCACAAGGAATAAAAGAATCCTCCCATTATATCTTTCATGAGTTCTCCATCATCGTCATCGTCATTACTATTATTGTTTCTTTAAAAAGTTACACCTAACAGGAAATATTTTAAGGGTCTTAGCCTACTAACACATTGTCTCGAAAACACAGGTCACAGATTCAACAAAATGAAAGATCAAGAGACCTCATGCGTGTGTGTGTGTGCTCATTCAGCCATGCCTGACGCCCCGCAACCCCAGGGACTGTAGCCCTCCAGGCTCCTCTGTCCATGGGATTCTCCAGGCAAGAATACTGGAGTGGGTTGCCATTTTCTTCTCCAGGGGATCTTCCTGACCCAGGAATCAAATCCATGCTCCTGTGGCTCTCAAAATCCACTGGCAGGAGGATTCTTTACCACTGAACCACTGGGTAAGCCTGTCAACCCAAATATTACATGTCACAAAATTTCAAAATCTTTGCTCTTCCGAGAGCTTCATTCTTAGTCAATGCCTATTTGTTCTTAAGATACCAAGATCCAAACACCTTTGTTTTTAGGTTATATGACACAAGGGAGCTTTATAACAATTAAGAGATAAATTTCAAGACAGGTTTGCCTCAAAAAAAGCCAGAGTTGATACCCTAAAATAGGAACATTACAAAAAACAAAAAACAAACGAAAAAAAACACCGAACAGTTTTTGAGAAATGTTAGAGAAATCCACAAATAAAGACACTGAAGTTTAAGACCATTTAAAGTATAAAAACAAACCTACATTCTCAATGGTTATCTTTTCTTTTTAGTAATAGTTCAGAAATTTGGACCAACAAGAAAATACTGTATTTTTTCAGCTTCTAGCATAAGAAAACAAGGAAGAGGCTAAAAACAAAGAGTGCCTATTTCCTGTGTGATAGGAAAAAAGCCAGACACAAATGTGAGCCATGTACATATTCCAAAATTTTTAACAGCCTCATTAAAATTAATTTTAACAACATATTTTAGCCCCATATATCCAAATCGTAACATAATCATAAAATATATTAATATTTTAATATAAAAATATTAATAAATTTTACATTATTGTACGTCTGTTAGGTCTCAGAAACCCGTTGCGTGTTTCACCCTTGCATCCTCACTTGGCCTGGCCGCGCCCCAAGAGCTCGGTGGCCACGTGTGCCCAGCGGATGCCTAGGGGCCGGACCCGGATGAGGACTCTGCTTCCACGGAGCTCACGGTCTACTTCAGGGAAGAAACGGAAAATTACAAAAACAACGAACAAGAAAAAAAGCAGCACCTGATTTTTAATGCCTTGAAGAAGCCAGAAAGGTTGGTGAGGGCCAGAATGGGGAGGGAAGAGTGCTCTGCAGATGCGACATTTAACCTGGGCCCTCGGATGGAAAGATCGCGGGGCAGGAGAGAGCTCCCTCCGCGGATCGAGGGCAGGAAGGAGCCTGTCTGTCCAACAGCAGCAGCGAGAAGGCGAGAGGCCAGCGCGAGGGGAGAGGCAGCGCGGTGTCGCACGTGGCGGGCGGGCCGCTTAGGACGGTGGACCCGGCCATGAAGCGCCCCGGCGGGCAGGGAGGAGGCCCGGACACACCAGGTCTCAGGGGCAAACCCCGCAGGGATGGGCCCCAGCGTGAGGGCAGCAGGAGTCAGTCCTCTCGGAGCTGAAACAGAGCCCGCGTAGCCTCCTTACCGCACTGGATGAAGGTGGTCTTCGTACATCAACTGCTAGAAAATCAAAGCTACTCTGGGAGAGTTACCTTAGAGCCTCTACGCTTCTCAGCGTAAAACGCCTATAGCTTTTCATCCCAAATCGCCATGGATCCTGGCAAATGAGAGCGAACAGCCAGAAGGAAAGGGAAGGGAAAAACAAAGACAAAAAGGCATTTTGGTGATACAGACTGAGTTATCACACTCCTGCTTTATAATAACTCGACTAGTGTGTCCGAGAAAATAAATGGGAAGATGGAGAATTTCACTGAAGAACTGAACTATATGAAAAATGAACCAAATTCTCCTAGAGTTATATATAGAGAAAAAGTGACAATAAATACATACTTCAATGGAAGGGTTCAAAAGCTGATGTGATAAAGTAGAAGTAGAGATTAGTAAAACAGAAAATTGATCAGCCAAAAAAAAAAAAAACAAACCCAGACCAAAGAGAGAGAAAAAGAAAAATTTTTAAATTAAATAAGTAGGATAAAAAGGAGCATAAAAGACATGTGGGCAATAAGGAAAAATGACCTAAAGTGTATATTACTGGAGTTCCAGAAGGAGAGAAAAGGGAAACAAAAAACAAACAAAAAAAAAGGAAACTGGGTGTGGTTTTTATCTTTCTAATGCACCTTTCTAAATATTCAGGTTTTTATTATTATTTTTTTAATGTAGATTATTACCTCACATCATATATGAAAACAAATCCCAGATGGATTAATGAATTTAATGTAAAAAATAAAATCACAAAACCAAGCAGAATAAAAAGGAATAGGCAAATATTTATCTTGCCTTTCTCATCACAAACACAAAATCTGAAACCATTAAATAAAAACTGTTATGTTTGTCTATATATGAATTTTTGCTTATGAAAAAAACACCATAACCAAAGTTCAAAGGCTAAGAGCCAGATGAGAAAATAGTTGAGCCAGGTGTATGATGGAAATATGTGCAGTAATTAAAATCATATTTCACAAGAACATTTAACGACATGGAAAGTGCTCATAATTTGTATTTATATTTAAAATAGTTTATTGACTTTCCCTCCCAGTGAATATGAAATAACAAGGGCTGGATTCACTCTTTCATGATAAGCAAGGAGAAAATCATACAAAACACGTGAGATGAGGTTGTCAGATACGGAACAAGTGGCACCACAGAAGCATGGTCCTTGAGAGACGGGGAATAAACACAGCCAGCCCCAGCATGGCCCCCAGTACTGCCTCAGGGCAATCTCCACTCTACGCTGCAAGGAGGGGAGGCCAGAGAGGGCCAGTGAGCCCAGGGAACAGAGAGCCGACGTCCAGGGCGCCGAGGAAGTGAGGGCAGAGCTGTGCACAGGCGCCCCAGAGCTCTGCAGAAGGGTGCACTCGGGGCTGTGACTGTCACTAATCTGTGCGTATAGGCGAGAAAGCCAGCAAAAGATAGGGGAAGAAATACTGGAACACAGCGGGCAGAGCAATTCCCATAGTCCACACTCGCAGGGGAATAGCGTACGCCTCCACAGAGCAGAGCGACTTCCTATTCCACGGGGTGAAAGAGCTCTTGCATGGATGCTTAGGGCTCCTCAGGGGGCCCCGTGGTAAAGAACCTGCCTCCCAATGCAGGAGAGTCAAGAGATGCAGGTTTGATCCTTGGAACAGGAAGATCCCTTGAAGGAGAAAATGACAACCCACACCAATATTCTTGCCTAGAAAATTCTATGGACAGAGAAGCCTGGCAGGCTCCAATACAAGGGATCACAAAGAGTCAAACACACCTGAGCAACTGCACATACATACATACAACATATAGATATTGTTCAAGAATATGGAGGAAAACATGATCATTATGAGAGGCAAAAAAAGTGAATTATAAAAAAGTGAACCCGAAGGAAATTCCTAGAGATTTTAAAAATAAAACATATTAATATGAATGAAGAACACTTTGGATGTTTTAAATCCAAAGCAGCCCGATCTTGTTTCTAATATATTATACTTCAATAAAGGAGACTAAGACTCCTTGGAGGAAAGGCTAGTTCTATGAGTGGGGAAGAAAATACACAAAAGCACCCTGTAAAGGCAGAAAGAAAAGAAGTGCAAAGAAAACCGACAGTAGCATTGACGGGGGTGTGTTAGAGAGACAGTGGGATGGACTTAAAGAGCTTTCAAGGGCTATAACCTAGGAATTTGCTGCTGTTGCTGTTTAGTCACTCAGTCGTGTGGCACTCTGCAACCTAATGGTCTGCAGTCCTCCAGGCTCCTCTGTCCATGACATACTCCAGGCAATAAAATTGGAGTGAGTTGCCATTCCTTTCTCCAGGGGATCTTCCAAACTCAGGGATTGAACCTGGTCTCCTGCCTTGCAGGCTGATTCATTACTGTCTGAGTCATCAGTGTAAGCAAAAAATATGTAGTATTGTTTATAACACAAAGAATAAAACAAATATTCACAATATAAATAATTGGATAATTAAATGAATGAATGAAGTGGGAGGAACAGATGAATCTCCCATGTGCAGAAAAATTCCAAATAACTTACACAGATAATCCATCTCAAGGAAGGTAGAACAAGCCCCCCACTGCCTGAACACAGGCTGCACGCAATGACCTCATTCTATAGAAACACAGTAGGGAAAAGGGAGGCAAGGAGTAACTTTACTGAGAAGAACCTGACAACTGCTATCTCAGTGGGGTGACCAAGGTCAACATGAAGAATAATAAATTATGTTATAGGATATGTTCTTGACATGATAAAAATAAAAACTTATTTCTGTGGGCTTTCTCCCCAAAATGTATATCCCCAGTGTAATCATGAGAACAACAGAAAAATTCTGAGAGAGGGGAATTGAACAAAATAATCTGAGAAGCATTGAGGTCATGGAAAAACAAGAGAACTCTGAGAAATTGTCACAGGCCAGAAGAGCCCAGGGATTCATGACAAGTACACAATGTGGGATTCTGGATGGGATCCGGAAACAGGAAAAGCACACGAGGCCAAACAGAGGAAACCTGAATGAAGTACGGACTTCGGTTAATGAGAATAGATCGCTATTGAGTCAGTAGTGATAACAAACAGGCCATTAAATATGCGATGCTAATAACAGAAGCTTGAAGGCGGGAGGAGAAGGGGACGACAGAGGATGAGACGGCTGGATGGCATCACCGACTCGATGGACGTGAGTTTGAGTGAACTCCGGGAGGTGGTGATGGACAGGGAGGCCTGGCATGCTGCAGTCTATGGGGTCACAAAGAGTCGGACACGACTGAGCAACTGAACTGAACTGAACTGAATAATAGAAGAAATTGAATTTTGGGGGTATATCAGAACTTTCAGGACTATCTTTACAAGTTTTCTCTCTATATAAAACTATTCTGAAGAAATCTGTTTTAAAATGCACTGGATACCATTAATGGTACTTTAAATGCTGAAAATTAAAAAAGAAAGTCATAGCAAACTCCAGGAGATAATGAAGGACAGGGAAGCCTGGTGTGCTGTAGTCCATAGGGTCGCAAAGAGTTGGGACACGACTTAGTGATTGAACAACAAGTCATAGCAACAAAAACAGCCAAAATCAGAGAGAAAAAAGAAGTGCCACCACAAATGTGGAGCTAGAATGACAAGAAAGAGAGAAGGTGGCTAATGGCAGGGACAGAAAAAAAATGGATGGAATAATGCCCAAATTTTTGTTAAATTTGAGGAAAACTATAAACATACAGATCAATATTCCTTAAAAATCTTCAATAAAATACTAGCAATCTAAGCCCAAAATCATATCAAAAGAATTATACAACATTACCAAATGGTATTTATCCCATGAATGCAAAGGTAGTTCAGCATAAGAAAATCAATGTAATACACCATATTAATAGAATGAATGAAACAAACAGGACCATCTCAATTGATGTATAAAAAGCATTTAGACAAAATCCAACACCACTTCATGACCCCCAAAATTCATAAAACCAGGAATTGAAGGGAAAACTCTCCATATAATAAATGGCATTTATGAAAAACACACGTGCTGTGCTTAGTCATTCAGTCATGTCCGACTCTTTGTGACCCTATGGATGGCAGCCTGCCAGGCTCCTCTGTCCATGGGGCTCTCCAGGCAAGAACACTGGAGTGGGTTGCCGAGATCTTCTTCAGGGGATCTTCTCAACCCAGGGATCAAACCCAGGTCTCCCACATTGCAGGCAGATTCTTTACTGTCTGAGCCACCAGGGAAGCACATAAGCAGCATCTTATTCAACGGTGAAAGATTAAAGCTTTTCTCCTGAGATCAGGGATAAGGCAAGGATGCCTGCTTGCACCACTGCCTTTCAATGGTATACTGGAAGTTCTAACCAGAGCAATCAGGCAAGGGAAAAATAGGCATCCAAATTGAAATAAAGAAGTAAAACTCTATTAACAGATGACGTGATCCTATACAAAGAAAATCCCGAAGAATCCGCCAAACAAAGAAAACATCAAAGCTAATAGGTGAATTCAGCAAAGTTGCAAGCTACAAGATCAAGATGCAAAAATCAGCTATGCTTCTATACACCGACCACGAACAACCCAAAAAGGAAATTAAGAACCCAGATCAGCTGTTGTCAGGGGCCACGGGTAGGGGAGGGAATTTACTGCAAATATGTATGAGGAATATTCTGTAATAGTTGGGGCTGATGAAACCACTCTATATCATGACCGTGGTGGTGGTTATAAAAATGTGCATCTGACAAAACTCAAAAACTGTACGTTTAATATTGATGANGTGTGCTGCGATTCATGGGGTCGCAAAGAGTCAGACACGACTGAGAGACTGAACTGAACTGAACTGAACTCAGTGGTCTCCAGTAGCAGCTGTGTAGAGCTTCCGTGGTGGCTCAGCAGTAGAGAATCCATCTGTAGTGCAGGAGATGTGGGTTCGATCCCTGGGTCGGGAAGATCCCCCTGGAGAAGGAAGTGGCAAGCCACTCCAGTGTTCTTGCCCGGGAATCCCATGGACAGATGAGGCTGGCGGGTTACCGTTCATGGGGTCACAAGTGACTCGGACACGACTGAGCGACGAAACAACAACGATGGCAGTTGTGGATTCTCGGGTCCAGAGAGAGGCGTGGCGTCCTGAGGTCACACAGCCAGGAGTGGCAGAGCCGGGGTGAAATGGGCGCCTGGCTGCTGGCCCAGAGCGCGTCTCCCTCCTCCCTGGATGAGGCTTCACCCTGGATCTCAGCCGCCTGAGCCACTCACCCGGCCCTGCTGTCTTCACCCTTCTCCCCTTCAGCCAGCACCATGCACCCCTCACCCTGTGCATGCTTCCGGGCCTTGGCGCGTGTTTGGGACTAGGAACATAATAACGATCAGGAGGGATCCAAGCGGGGCTGCCCTCCCGAACACTCCTCTTCTTGGGAGCTTCGCTCTCTTCCTTCCCCTGGGCCTTTTCCTCCTCCTCTCGTAAAAGGAAAATAAAGCAGGGTCAGAGTACAGAGAGAGGGGTTAGGAGGTGGAGGGTGTTTCAGCTGGTGAGGACGAGCGCTCAGAGAATGCTCCTCGGAGGGGTGACATCTGAGCTGGGACCTGAAGGGACTGCGGGAGGGAGTCATGGGAATTCGGGGTCCATGAGGGTTCCAGAGGGAAGGAACAGCACATGCAAAGGCCCAGAGGTAGAATAATTCAGGGTTTGTTAGAGGAACGGCAAGGAAGCCATCCATCCAGAAGGGAGTAAGCCAGGAGGAAAGCGGAGGAGACAAGGTCATCGAGAGGGATAGGATTTGCTGGGGTCGGGAGGCCACACAGGGCCTGGTGGGCCTGTGAGTCCCCCTGGGGAGGACTTTGACTTTGACTCTGAGTGAGGAGGGAGCCTTGAGAGGTCTCTGAGTGGGAGGGGACCAGCTCTGCCTTAAGTCCTAAGGGCTTCCCTCTGGCCGTGTGCGGAGGTCAGACGGCAGAGCGGGAGGCCCCCAAGTGCGGTGATGCTGCTGCCGTGGACCATGGCGGGAGCAGTGGAGCTGGGCAAAGGCAGGCTGCTTCCAGACGCAAAAGTGGAGCTGAGAGGAGGCGGCAAGCCGTCAGCCGTCAGGGAGAGAACAAGGCATAGAGGACAACCCCTGGCTTTGGGCAACTCCTGGAGCACAGAGACCCAGTTTGCTGCGGTGGGGCGGCTGCAGGTAGACCAGGAGACCGGCCCAGTCACGGAGCCTGGCTGAGTCCGAGGCCCCTGTCAGTCACCCCAGTGACAACTGGGAGGAGTGAGTGGACGCTGGTGTCAGGGCAAGTGTCCGCGCTGGAGAGATGCGTTTGGAAATCACCAGCGTTTAGGTGAGGACGAGAGCTGTGACTCTGGCACCTGTCTTCCCCTCGCCCCAGTGCCTTAGCGGGCCTTTACAATGCATCCCAGGGACCTTTGAATAAACCCCAGAGCCCGCATCCTGAGTGCCCACCACGGTCGTGGCCATGCCAAGAACTTCTTCCCACCAACCTATTTCATTCTCACAACTTCTGACGGGGTGGGTACCACCACAGCCCACTTGCAGAGCCGAGGGTGAAGGAATTTTGCTCAAGGTATCACCTAGCGCTGAGAAAATAAATTACTGGATTAATTCATCCTAGGAGGCTGCTCGAGTCAAGGGTACAGCAAGCAGCAGTCGCGGTCATCAGGGGGTTGCTGCCGTTCTCAGCAGCGTCTCACCGTGACGCCCGGCCCCAGGCCTGGGGAAGCTGGAGGTTCCTGAGTAACCTCTTCCAGGCAGTGGGAAGGATGGCCTCTTGGTGAATCTAGATCCCCTGGAGAAAGGTGGAGGGCAAACCTAGAGCTCGCCAGGGCTAGCAGGAGGGAGACTGGGAAAGCAGCTCGGAGGAGATGAGGGAGCTACAGTCAAGGACCAGACCGAAGCCTCAAGCCAGGCGGGAGACTCTAAGACTTTAGGGCAGACTTCGGCGTCAGTGAGACCCCTACCACTTCTAAGGAGCCCACAAGGGTTCTTCATCAGCCGCCTCGCACTCACCATTCACTGCAGCCATAGCAACCCGCTGGATGGAGCCGGGGGGAAGGCTGAGGCGGGGGGGTTTTTCTGGTGTCGTTTTGGGGTGGGCCACTCCGGTTTGTCCTTCTGTGTGTGGGACCATGTTTGTATGTTTGTTATTTGTATGTTGTATGTGTGTGAATCAGCATTTGCACTGTGGGGTTCGATTTGTCCACTCAACATCCCCTAAAGGTCAGGAGAAGGAGAGTAAGACTCAGACAGGGTTTGTTGAGATCCAACCTTGTGAGAGCCGCTGGACAAAGTTTCTAACATGTAAAATCAGAGTTGCGATCCCTTTTTCCTCCCAGGGCTGTGATGGGTTAATCTAGGGCTTGGAACATTTATTCTGTAAAAAACCAGATAGTAAATATTTTCACTTTTGAGGCTCATATGTTCTCTCTCACAACTACTCAACATGTGATTGAGGGTGGAGGCTTTAGAGATAATAGTAAATGAATGGGCATGCTGTGTGCCAATAAAACTTTATTTACAAAAACAAGCTATAGGCCAGATTTAGCCCACGGACCATAGTCTGCCAACCCTTGGGATAATGAATGCAAACCAGAACACCTGGCACAGAGTAGGCACTCAATGGTATTTGATGAATGAGTGAAAGGAGTCTGAATTTCACTTTCTTCGCCTCTTAAGAAGAAATAATTACAGGGACTTCCCTGGTGGCACAGACGGTAAAGAATCTCCCTGAAATGCAGAAGACCCAGGTTTGATCCCTGGGTTGGGAAGATGCCCTGGAGAAGGGCATGGCTCCCCTCTCCAGTATTCTGGCCTGGAGAATCCCATGGACTGAGGAGATGCAGTCCACGGGGTCGAAAAGAGTTGGATAAACCGAGCGGCTAACACTCTCCGCTGGTCCAGTGGCTAGGACTTTGCCTTCCAGAGCAGAGGGTGTGAGTTCAGTCCTTTGTTGGGGAGCGAAGATCCCACATGGGTCATGGCCGAAAATCCTGTTACTTGGGGCTTCAGAAAGGAAGGAATGGTGACAATAATAAGCACCAAAAACCTGATGAGACAGAGATTCAATAGTCCCATTTTACAGAAAGCGAGGCTAAGAGAACAAGGCCATAGAACGGGGAGAGGACGAAGTTGGGGTGCCAACCCAGATCTTCTGAAACTGGGCCCGGGGCTCTCTCTGCTCTGAAGTCTGGAGGCTGAGACCGAGACCCTGGGGCCCCCGCTGGGTCTGCAGTGGGGTCTGGCTCTGAGCCTCAGTCTCGTCCTCCCCACAGCCAGGAGTCTGCTGCCCATACTCCCTCCGGAGCAGTGGATCACAAGCACAAAGGGAGGGAGACACAGAGACAGAGGCACAGACTAAGATTGAGACGGCAGGTCCAGGGAGACAAAAAGAGAAACAGAGGCACAGAGAGAGGTGGAACTCAAGGTCGGGGGGACTTCTCCCATCCCTCCTTCCCGCCCTGGGGCCCCTCAACGGCCCCACCAGGCTCTCCATCACCAACTCTTTCCATGGAAAATTCGATCCATGCCCCACACTGTCCTGGGTTGGAATCCTGGCTCAAACGATGGCCGCTGTGTGACATTAGACAAGGGACTCCCCGTCTCTGACCCTCGTTCTCTCCATCTGTGAAATGAAGATGATGCTGACTTGGACTACTCGCCAGCTGCTGGACCAGATGGAGCATATGGTCATGGTTGACTGGTACCAACACACACCCAAGGACCCTAGGTACCCCACCCCATCCCTGGGCTAGGGAAGGAGGCTAAGGACACTTTCAGAGCTCAGGCCTTGTATTCCCAAGGGGTCACTATTTACTTATTCAGTCTTTCAACATTGATTGAGCACCTGCTGTTTGCCAGATCCTGTGCTGGACTACAAGGGATGCAGCAGTGAAGAAGGCCAATAAAATTCCCTGCCCTGGAGGGACTGATGTACCAGGTGGGAAGGCAGCTGAGAAACCAACAAGCCCATGGACACAAAAGTACCAGGTGGTGAGGAGGGCAAGGGGAGAAATAACTCAAGGACATGGGCGTGCAAAATGCCTCCAGGGGTGGGTGGCTAATTATTGAGTAGTTTCTGAGTGCAAGGCACTTCCATTGACTTTCAGTTCAGTTCAGTCGTTCAGTCGTGTCCGACTCTTTGCGACCCCATGAGTCGCAGCACGCCAGGCCTCCCTGTCCATCACCATCTNCCTCAGAGCCACCTTTGAGAGGCTATTTCCTGGGCTATTGTCCTCAGCAAGTCCCTAAAAAGAACTTAAACTCAAAACTTCTGTGTTGTGCATTTTCCTCTAATACAGAGTTTAGAGGAAGTTTGTTCCAACTTCATTCAGTTTTCCAGTATTTCCCTTTATTGCAACATTTTCCTCTGTCCTATGATTTAATCTAGGATCACTCTTTACCCTTATCTTGCATTTTCCTTTAGATTCCTTTAATCTGGAACAGTTTCTTAGCCTTTCTTTTGCCCTCAGGATACTGACATTTCTGAAGAATATAGGAAATCTTTTTTTGTAGAATGTCCCTCAGTTTGGTTTTTTCTGAAGTTTCCTCGGGGATTAATTCAGGTTATGAATAGCACTGAGTTAATAGTGTCTCTTTCCCATTCTGTTGTTTTCCTCTATTTCTTCGCATTGATCGCTTGGACTGCAGGGAGCTAGTCCATTCTAAAGGAGATCAGTCCTGGGTGTTCTTTGGAAGGAATGATGCTAAAGCTGAAACTCCAGTACTTTGGCCACCTCATGGGAAGAGTTGACTCATTGGAAAAGACTCTGATGCTGGGAGGGATTGGGGGCAGGAGGAAAAGGGGACAACAGAGGATGAGATGGCTGGATGGCATCACCGACTCGATGGACATGAGTTAGAGTGAACTCCGGGAATTGGTGATGGACAGGGAGGCCTGGCGTGCTGCAATTCATGGGGTCATAAAGAGTCGGACTTGACTGAGCGACTGAACTGAACTGAACTGAATAGTGTCTCTTCTTCAATCCATCACATTGGGAAGAATATGATATGGGTTGGTTCCAGTTTTGGTGATATTAACTTTCAGCATTTGGTTAAGGTGATGTATACAAGTGTTACCAAACCAGGTTTGATTTGCCCAACTTGCAGCAAATCAAAATGCTGATATGCTGAGATTTGTAGCAAAGACAGGGTTTATTCACAAGGCAGCCAAGTGAGGAGGTGAGAGAACAAGTCTCAGATCTACCTCCCCAAGGAAACAGTCTCAAAGTGTTTACGAGATAAAGAATAAAGAAGTTAGGTGGTCTTAGGAGAAGGTGGGAGTATAAGGAAAGGTGACTGGAAAGAGGTGCAGTAATCAGTGTTCTGCACAGGCATAATTAAGCTACGAGCACCTGCATGTTCAAAACTACATGCACTGAGCATGGCCTGATGGAGTTTTCAGCCCTCTGACGTCAGAACGTCACCAAGGCGACAGTCACACATGCCCACTTGGAGGGTCAGTGAAATGAAAGCAACAAAGCACCATTATGTCTGGAACCATTTAGGCTATCTAAATGACTTTACACTTTAGGCTATATACATGGCTGCTTGCTTTCTCCAAGCATTAATCATACATCTGCATGTATCTTCCCTTTAGCTTAAAGGATAAATTACTTATTTTCAAAGGGGAAAAAAAATTTTTTTTTAACTCTAGATTTTCAAAGAAAAAAATCCCTGCCTAAATCCACAATTTTCATATCCACTATGATCTGTTTAATTATGTATTTTTACCAAGTACCATATCAAAGATCTAGAAGCATGTACCATAATTGTTAAGAGCTTAGACNAAAAAAAATTTTTTTTTAACTCTAGATTTTCAAAGAAAAAATCCCTGCCTAAATCCACAATTTTCATATCCACTATGATCTGTTTAATTACGTATTTATACCAAGTACCATATCAAAGATCTAGAAGCATGTACCATAATTGTTAAGAGCTTAGACTCTGCAGAGTGTATACCTTGGAATCCTGTCAGGCAATTATTTACTGTGTGATCTTGGTGAGGTTATTTTGGCCCTCTGTTTCCCAGTCTTCTCATCTGTAAAGTGGGAATGATCGTGATGATGCCTCAGAGGGTTGGAGTGAGGAGTATGCTAGATTACATGGTTACGCACTCAATGCAAGTTTACTCTGATTGTTGTCACCATTTAGGTTTGATGGAATTAAAACTACTTCTCTTGGGATTCCACTATTGCTAAAAGGAGGCTGTACTAAAACACAGCTCAATTCCAGAGGCACTGGGTCTGAGAGAGCAGCAGGTTAAGTTTAGAGTTTGAAATTGGGAATGAGATTGGGACTTGGGGCAGGGATTCACAGAGGATTGAATCTGTTGGGGCAAGGCCAGAAGCCAGTGAGGAGAGCAGGGCTGAGCAGTCTGGTGACTTGTGGAAAGAGACTGCATACTGGTAATTCAAGTCAGAAGAAACATTGACACTTAAGACCATAAGATGCAGATCTCCCCAGAAATGGTAAGATGGGAGACAGAAAATCTTGAGTGGCAATCAAAACGAATGTTACTCTTCAAGAACATAAATGTCAGGGTGAAGAAGGGAGTCAGAACACCAGTCATCAAGTGAGCTGAGGTCAAGTATTGAGTACATACTCAACAATTAATGCGGGGCAGTGTGTAGTATCAAAGCAGATAGTCTAAAACACCAACAAAAAGGACTTGATAACAATGGCCTGTCTGCTTCTGCATCTGATCCTAGGGTAAACACTGAACTCATGGTCTCAACAATAAGTAAGAGCAGGTAAATTATTTGTGAGACATTTTACTGCACCCTGGGCTTCACTAGTGCTCAGATGGTAAAGCATCTGTCTGCAATCCAGCAGACCGGGTTCGATCCCTGGGTTGGGAAGAGCCCCTGGAGAAGGAAATAGCAGCCCACTCCAGTATTCTTGCCTGGAAAATCCCAGGGACTGCGGAGCCTGGTAGGCTACCATCCATGGGGTTGCAAAGAGTCGGACACAACTGAGTGACTTCACTTTCACTGCACCCTAGCCCTGTGTGACTGAGTGCAAGTGAACCTAATTATGGATGATCAGTGGTTAAAGCCAGATTGAATTGTACTAGATGTTACTTGCGGAGAAGGCAATGGCATCCCACTCCAGTATTCTGGCCTGGAAACTCCCATGGATGGAGGAGCCTGGTGGGCTGCAGTCCATGGGGTTGCTGAGTCAGACACGACTGAGCGGCTTCACTTTCACTTTTCACTTTCATGCATTGGAGAAGGAAATGGCAACCCACTCCAGTGTTCTTGCCTGGAGAATCCCAGGGATGACGGAGCCCAATGGGCTGCCGTCTGTGGGGTCGCACAGAGTCGGACACGACTGAAGCTACTAAGCAGCAGCAGCAGCAGATGTTACTTGGCTTCTGAGGGTCTATAACATGGGTATCCAGAAATGAAATTAAAAATAAATACTTGGTGTAACAACTCACACACACCATGAAAAAGATTAAAACATGTTGACTGTGTACCTAAATTAAGCAAATATAGCTGATTATAAGTGTTTCATTGCATTTAAAGGAAATCTACAGAAATATACCCTTCAGGTTTCCAGGTCTTTTCTCAACAGTTCATTTACCTGCATGGTTTGGGTCATGCCCAGGCCCCTCTCTCCTTTGATCCATTGTCTTTTCCTGATCTGTTTCTGTTGCTCTCTCTTACCATACCTGATAATACAGTCCTGTGAAGTTTTACTCTCCTTGTTGCTATTCATGTTGCCAGAGACTGCCTTACCCATTGCAATTAGCCACCTGCCCAGCCTTTGTTTATGACTGTAACTGGGCTTTGCAGTTCTTGATTGCACTTTCTCACACATTTATTGCATTTGTCTTCTTTTTCCAATTTCACAAAAACATATTATTGCTATGTCTTACAGACTTGAACACAAGGGTCTGAGCATCTTTTATCCAGAGCTGTGTTGGAATCAACAAACAGCAGAATATTAAAAGCATTGGGCATGTCTTGAAGGAGCACATGTTAAAGCCAGAGTAAGCCAACAAAAACCAAAATGACAGCTGGGTGATGAAAATAAAGTTACTCAATGCTTCCAGGTGGTTTTCTAACTAACCCTGCATGGTTTAGTTTCTGAAATAGCTTCCAATGTTGCCTAAAATGAGCTCCCGAAAGAGGCTTTTGACTTCAGACCCCTGGGATGTTGCAAGGAAAATCAATTAACAGTTTAAAGCACAGGTTTGTGTTTTGCTCAGAAATGAATATTGGAATGGTTAAAGGCAAAAAAGGTTAGTAAAACCATAAAAATACACAAGAATTTGTTGACACAATTTAGGGGCAAATTACTGGGGAAACGCCAAAGGCTCAATGCTGCCTCAGAAATTAGCCAGAGTGCAGACCTTGAGAATCATTTATCATAGAGATCTAATTATCATTCATTTGTAGAAATTTCACCATAGCATTTCAAGGCAAATTTGTAGAGGCTTTAAATCACACGTGCTCACATCTCCACCTTCTAAGTACAAATAATTTCATCCTGTTAAGCGTTAAAGTAGGAGAAAAGTAC
Organism: Neotragus pygmaeus; assembly: GCA_006410875.1. Classification (NCBI taxonomy): domain Eukaryota; kingdom Metazoa; phylum Chordata; class Mammalia; order Artiodactyla; family Bovidae; genus Neotragus; species Neotragus pygmaeus. The sequence continues at coordinate 4,058 of SJYV01046618.1, read as the reverse complement.
TATTTGATTATATATAATCAAGTGCTATTGAGTGGCACTGACCTGAAAATAATAGCACTTATAAATAAAGCAGAATACAGGGGAAAGATATTTATCCAGTGCTTATCATGTACTTTGCATATATTAGATAATCTAACGGACTCTCCCTACATCCTTGTAGACTTCCCTGGTGGCTCAGACAGTAAAGCATCTACCTACAATGCGGGACACCTGGGTTCAAACCCTGGGTCATGAAGATCTCCTGGAGAAGGAAACGATAACCCACTGCAGTATTCTTGCCTGGAAAATCCCATGGACATAGGAGCCTGGTAGGCTACAGTCCATGGGGTCACAAAGAGTCGGAAAGTGACCGACAGAGTGACCTCACTTTCTTTCTTTTTTACATCCTTGTAAGATAAGATTATTAGTAATCTCCCAAAGTGAGTACGTGGGCCTGCCCACTAAGTCACTTTGGTCCTGTCTGACTCTTTGTGACCCTATGGACTATAGCCCGCCAGGCTCCTCTGTCCGTGAGTGCATCACAGACTCAAATAACTTTTCAATGTACAATAGACTAGAATACCATCCTAAATGATTAGACTCTGTATGAAAACAAAACATACAAATTACTCTGTTAATTCCAATTTTACAGTTGAGTCAAGTGAACTTGTTTAATTCCTTGCTGAAAAAAAAAAATCCACTTGCTGAGTAACTAACCTAGACAAAAAAAAATTTTTTTTTGTATTATTGAGAGGTGGTCCAGCCACAGCATTTGAAAGGATGTCAAACAAGCTGGTTAAAAGCTGGTTAAATGTATTTGGTTTGGGGGAATCTGATGTAATTATCCTCCTACTTCAGACTTGATGAGAGCAGTTTACATAAGTTACCTTATTAAATTACCCCAGAATCCTATGAGGTATGAATTATTCATATTTTACAAATGAGAAAAANGTTAAATGTATTTGGTTTGGGGGAATCTGATGTAATTATCCTCCTACTTCAGACTTGATGAGAGCAGTTTACATAAGTTACCTTATTAAATTACCCCAGAATCCTATGAGGTATGAATTATTCATATTTTACAAATGAGAAAAAAAAAAGTTCAGAAATGTTAGCATGATGCCAAGACTTCACAGCAAGACGACAAAGGCAAGGCCCCAAGCCTAAATGTGTCTAAAGCTCCAAAGCCCATGTCTGTCTACTGCTTTTTGTGGTAATCCCTGCATGATTGTATCTTTAACAGACAATAGGAAGAAATTTCTTTGAATTTTAAACCTCAAAGTGAACTGCCTCACTAAATGCAGAGTCCATTAGAAAATTTTTCTTCAATGTGAATTTTATGTATTTCCTATTTTTCTCCTTCAGGGAGTGGCAGAAGGAATAAAGGAGAAAGCTTTGCTGTTATTTCCAAGTGACTCTGCAAGAATCATGCCATGGCTGGGTCTCCTACATGAGTAGCATCATTTTGATGAAGTAAAGCTCTCAAGTCCCATGTCTACACTCTGGAACGACTTGACTGACCAGCAATAGAAAGGCCAATACCTAACCACTCTCCTTTCAGCTCTGCAAAATCAAGCTTAGCATTATTGTTTAAACAGGCAGGAGTGAGCAGGCATGGTATTAAGTTGAATGTTAATTTTAATAAAAATAGACAGTTGATGAGCTTTGGAGTTGGATTAGAATTTGAGTCTTCCTCTTAAAGACTAAAGATGTGGCAAGTTATTCTGTTTCTCTGAGCCTCAGTTCTATTATCTAGACATTTCTTAAACCATATTTCTTCAATTTCCAATCCATTTGAGGAAAAATATTTCTGCAAAATTCACTGAAGTTAATTACCAGGAAAATAAAAATCAGACATATAAAATATACACTCATTTTTGGATGATTAGATTTAACAGTCAAAAAAAATTACCCTAATTGTTAAAAGTCTCTAGACATCTACTGTCAGTTTTTCATCTCACTGTGGACTAGAAAGAAAGAGCTCATTGCCTGCCACCCCAGTCCAGGAACTGCATTTTGAACAGCACTGATCTTTGAGGATAAAAATATCTTTAATCATTGGAGGTTGGTTGTTAAAATTCAATGCATAATGTATGTGAAATGCTTAGAAAAGTGCCTGGCGCGTACAAAGCATAAGGAATTCCACTTTCTTCAAATAAAATTGCACCCAGAACCTCTAAGGAAGCAGAAACAGGTAGAGAATCTCCTGGGAGGAGTGAGTGAGGTAAGCCCCTGACTGAGGGCACTTAACCATGTACCCCAACTCCACCCTTGCCCCTGGGGTTTTCTTGTTCTTTCTCTCGCTCCTGCTCTCATTCTCAACTCTAGCTCTGTCTCTTCCCTTCCTGTTGCCGCCTCGCTACTGTCCTCATGGTGGGATGAAATTTGTCCCCATGCAGAGTCAGAAACCACGGACAAGGAATATCAACAGTGCAGTTTCTTTACAAAGTATAAAGTTCCAGTCCCAACTCAACATGTTTGTTCAGTTCCATGACCCCTTTGACATAGATGTTCTTGAGCCAGATTTGTGATCCACCCCCCACCTCTATTCTTTCATTCTTATTTGTCTCTGGGAAGTCACTAAATAATTCTGGGTTTCAGTTTCCTCATGTATAAAGTGGGGGAAAAAACAATACCTGTGTGATAGGATTGTCGTGAAGATGAAATGAGCTAATACAGATCAAGGGCTGAGTAGAGCATCTGGGACGTAATAAGCAACCTGCTCTGTAAGTGACAGCTGTCGAAATCATCATCATGGTCACTTGGAAATTCCTGGGCCCTTCACTTCTCACCTCCTGATCAATATCCACACAGATAAAGTCGTTATGAATGGACCCTAGAGAAACAACCTCCTACACAAAATCTCTCGACATCCTGTTGTAACACCCACCTGACTATGATCCTTAATCTTAATTTCTACCTGGAGAGAGACCTTTTCCCTGAGCAAACGGTGCAGAAATGATCTCATCTTTTAAGTGAGAATCCTCCTGCTGCTTACCTGGATGTGGCTCATTCACATAGGGCTACCGTCAATCCTAACACAAGTCCCTACTGTCTCTTTCACATATCATGAGAAACAACTACAATGGCTGTTATCCCGAAACCATTTTCTCACTGTAGGTTTCGTATCAATTACCTAGTGCCACACGATAATACTACATAGCAAACCACCACAAACTACACAGCAAGAAACATTAATTACTCATGCAACTGGGAGGTGTGCTCAGAAATTTTGCTGATTTTGGCTCAGTTAAGCAGTTCTTTTGGTCTTGGTTGGACTTGCTTATAATGTGCAGGGATCAGCTGGGTGTTGACTGATCTAGACTGTCTCTGCTGGGGTGACTGGGGTGACTTTATTCTGTTCCGTGTGTCCCTGATCTTCCAACAAGCTAACATAGACATGTTCTCAGGGCTATGGCAGGGTAAAAGAACAAGCGGAAACTCAAGTACTTTTCAGGTCTTGGCTTGCGTCACACTTGTTAACATTGCATTGGCCAAAGCAGGTCACAAGGCTAGGCCCAGAATAGGGGTGGGATCGCAAGCACTATAAAGTTACATAGCGACAGGCATGGGTAGTGTGCTCATTAAATGTTAATTCTGCCTTCTATTTCCTTATATTCCTGTCCAATTAGATAAGAAAAACCACTTGCCGATTCATATTACTGAGTCACGACCTTATCTCAAGCCGAGATTTTATTGAATATACTACTCCAGGATTTGTATTGTTGGTTTGTTTTAATGGAATCTGTACTTTTCCTTTTCTTTCTTTTCCCACTAGACAGAAAAGTAGCAAAAGAAAACAGGTTCATTTTTATAATGGATATCTGAACATTTCATGTCCTAATCCCTAGGATGACTTATAACTCCTATTGGGACCAGTCTCCATCCCATGGTACTCTGTTAGTCTCAACAAATGAATTTAACACACAAGGAATAATACTTAAATAGCTACTTATTAGAGTTGAATGCTTTTCTCATAAAACCTGCAAAATATAAAATGAGCTTTCCTACTGAAGGTAGACTCTAGGGAGACTTCCTGTGTCAGGAATTTGATATCTTCCTCTCGAATTAAAAAAAAA
>SJYV01046616.1:0-10692 GCA_006410875.1 Neotragus pygmaeus | reverse complement strand
CCCCTCTACGCAGCTTCTGCAGGCAGCATCATCACCAGCACTGAGTAGGCATCCAATAAACGGATGGATATTCAGTTGGTCATGGGGGCACCAGATATTAACCCAATAATCACGGAAGCAAATTACCAGCCAAAAAAAAAAAAAAAATCCAAGGACTTTAATCAGGATCTACAAAGGACAAGCACAAAGGACTGTAAGAGCTGAATACAAGGGGACTTTCATATTCAGGGACCCAGGGGGTGAGTGGAGACTCGCCATGAGAAGGGGAAGGGAAGGGTGCTCCCAGCAGGGCAGATGGCGTAAGCAAGGGCCCAGAGGCAGGACTGGCTGTGGGTTTCCAGAGACAGAAAGAAGGCCACCCTCAGGGAGTGGAGGATGGGTGGTGGGTGGAGGCTGTATCACAGAGACCGCAGGCCCATGGACACAATAAGGCAGATGGTCTTGCCCTGTGGATGGGAAGCAGTGAGCTCATAGGCCAGCGAGCAGCGTGCTCAGGTCTTGTGATTTTCCAAGCTTGCTCCGTGCAGTGTGGAGAATGGTCATGAAGAGGAAGTAGCAGGTGCCCCAGGAGAGGCAACGTCGGCCTGGAGCTGGGCTGGTCTCAGAGTCAGACCCTGCAAGCCCCAGGGGTCACTCACATGGTGTGTCAGGCTGATAGCGATTCTCCAAACGAGACCCCTCAATCTGAAGACCAGGCGCCTAGTGTCATGGCCACGCCCGGCCCCCCTCTACTTCACCCTGGAATGCCGGACATGCACAGTCCCTGGCTTCTGACCCTGTGGATAACTCTGCGTGCCAGGCTGCTGTCCATCCTGGCCATCACTCAGTTTGCAGCTGGCCAGCCCTAGTCTGAGCCGATGCTGCACCATCAAGACCCAGACGCCACCTTGCAGTTACTAACTCTGTCCTACCTGGCCAGGCACGGGAGAAATTCCAACTTCCCTCCCAAGGACCCCACTGTGTGTGGGCTCAGGGGCTGTGTCTCCAGCTGCCTCACTGTCTGTCCATCTCCATCTCTCTGCCTTTGAGTATGGCTCCCAACTATGATGAAAGAATTGTAACCAAGTCTCAATGGTCTGTTATGGGAAATAAGGGTGGGGAGGAGGCGGGGCTTAGCGGCGCCGGGGAGGAGCGATGGCTCCGAGGAGGTTGAGTGGGCGTGGCTTGGCAAGTGGGCGGGACTGTGGTCGAAGTGGGAGGAACTTGGGCAAGGGGCGAGGTTTTGCGAAGGGGCGTGGCTCCAGGAGACTGGTAGGCGGGCCCTAGGTTGAAGGGTCCCTACTGGGGCTGAGTGGGGAAAAGGGTTCGGTGTGGAGGTGGGAGGAGCTAGGAGAAGGGGTGGAGTTTGTCTAAGGATGAAGCTTTCAGAAAGTGATGGGCATAGTGGAGGGGGGTGGGGTTTAAGCGTGTAATTTGGGGGCGTCTTTAGTGGAAAGTCCCTGATGGAAATTGGGATTCCCCTGGTTGCTCAGACGGTAAAGCGTCTGCTTGCAATGTGGGAGACATGGATTCGATTCCCGGATCGGGACGATCCCCTGGAGAAGGAAATAGCAACCCACTCCAGTACTCTTGCCTAAAAAACTCCATGGATGGAGGAGCCTGGTGGGCTACAGTCCATGGGGTCGCAAAGAGTCGGACATGACTGAGCGACTTCGCTTCGCTTTTGGAGGTGGAAAGAGGGATGCTAAGAGGGGAAGTTGGTGAATAGACCCAGTCACCAAGGATTGGGGATGGGATTGGGGGTGGGGAAGAGGAAGGCCGAAGCCCACATGGAACAGCCTGGCAGATGGGTGGGCTCCATGACCCTTGGGATTCTGCCTTTCAGTCCAGATCTGGGGGACATGGCCAAGACTGGAATCACTGGGGTACCACTGTTCACTAGGCAGGGCAGGGGTGGGGGAGGTGCAGGGAGCCAGAAATATACAGAGACTCTAAGGGGCTGCGGGCTGCAGGGTCCCTGAGACCCTGTGCAAACGTCCATCCACGTTCCTCCAGCCTTTGTAAATCCAGCTGGAAACCGAGGAGCTGTGCTGCAGATCAGATGGGTGTCCTTGGCTACATCTGGGCCTGAGTGTTGGGGGAACCTGGGGAGGAATGGGGATCTGCAGGTTCAGCCCTGTTCCAGGGTCCAGAGGGAGGCTCTTGCATTCACCGAGTGAACACTCACCGGACAACTGCTGTGCACCAAGTCCTGAGCACAAGAGGAGTTGGAATGAGCCACGTAAGACATCAGATCACAAGAGGCTCACTCCTGGCTTTCCGGGAGTGGAGCAGTCTGTTATCCAAAAGGGGCTGCAGTAGGGTCTGGCAGGACCCCCAGGAAAGCTTCCCAGGAGAGGGGTCTGAATGGTGGCTACCAAAGGATGGGGACACTGCAGCGCTGAAGGGGCAGCTCCAAGTTCAGCGGGAGGCGATGGGGTGGGGATGGAGCCACGGGGAACAGAGGTCGGGACACGGCAACAGACAGGACGTGGAGAGATCGTGGGCGCTCCTGGAGAGACTAGACCACAGGGAATTACAGGACGAGTCAGAGAGGGAGGCTGGAACCACGGGGACTCTCAGGGAAAGCCTGGCCCAGGGCCGATACATAGCCAAGCAGAAGCATTAGAAGTCAAGCAAGGAGCCTGTGAGCCAGGCACCGTGAGCGATACAGATGGGCTGGAAGCTCTGGGATTCTGGATAAAGGAAAGGGTACCACCCAACCCCGCCTGATAGAGACCAAGGGAGGACCAAGATCGAAAAGCGTAGAGGAGGTCTGGAGCATTCACCGAGTGAACACTGGCTGGCCAGCTGCTATGCACCAAATCTCGGCCACAAAAGGGGCTGGAATGAGCCCCTGCCCAGCGGGGCCTGGGCAGGGGTAACCAGGTAGCTTTAAATATGTGAGCAACTCGTTGGAAAAGATTGATGCTGGGGAAGATTGAAGGCAAAAGGAGAAGGGCACAGCAGAGGGTGAGACGGTGGGATGGCATCGCCGACACTGGACATGAGTTTGAGCCAACTCCGGGAGACAGTGAAGGGCAGGGAAGCCTGGCGTGCTGCAGTCTCCAGGGTCACAGTTTGAGTGACTGAACAACAAGAATGTGTCACCTTCGGAAAAGCAGCTGTGCCATTTCGTGTAAGCACTAGGTTTGGAGAGCCTCACGTGTGCCCGACAGGGTGACCGTGCCAAACAGACCACCTCCCTCATGGACCTGCAGGAACAAGAGGGTGACAGGCTCCAGATTTCCAACTCCACCTCCATCCTGCATCCCAGGATCCTGGTGAAAGGTGAGTGCCTTTCACCGATAAAAAAGCAAGGTGAGTGCCTCCTGCCAGCTTATATCCCCTTGAAGTAACATTACAGGTCGGCTCGGAGGGCCAGCCTGCAGAGGGAAGCCACTTAAGCTCATGACCAGAGAGGTCTCAACCCTAACCTTCCACAGGCACCTGGTGTAGTGGTGAAATGCTGGCCCCTTGGGAGATGTGTCCACAGGGAACCTGTGAACGTGATCCAATTTGAACAAAGAGTCTTTTGCAATGATGTGAAATTAAGGATCTTGATATCCATCAGACATCCTTGATTATATGGAGTCAGTTCACTGACAAGTGTCTTTAAAGAAGGAAGGCAGAGGGCTCCTTGAGATGCTATGAAAATCAAGACAGATCAGAGTTGTGCTGCCACAAGCCAAGGAATACCTAGAGCCCCCCAAAGCTGGGAGAAGCCAGGAACTGAGACCTCCTAAGAGCCTTTGGTGGCACCACAACCCTGTACCTTGACATTGGACTTCTGGCCTCTGAACTGCAAAGGAGTAAAGTTCTGTTGATATAACCTTCTTAGTTTGTTGTCATATGTGTGGCAGCCTAGGAACAAATCCACCTAGGTTGTGTGAAATGTCATTTTTAGATCAGAAAGCAGAATAAAATGAGGGGGTTTTTTTGTTTTGTTTTGTTTTTAACACGCAAAAAAAATACTTTGTATTGGGGTAGAGCTGATTAACAATGTTGTGATAGCTTCAGGTGGATGGTGAGGGACTCATTCTGGATAGGAGGGGGGTTTGGGGGCGAATGGATGTATGTGTATGTATGGCTGAGTCCCTACAAAATGAGGGTTTTTAATAACATTATCCAACAAGATCAACATCAACCTCACCAAGGCTCTGCAGTTCATCAATTTTTAAAGCAGTTCACACTAACATTAAAACTATTATTCAAAAACCAGAACTTGCGACTCTTATCGGTAGATGTGATATTCTCACAAAGAACAGATTTAGAGATAGATTTCTGGGAAATTGGCAATGACCATGTGATTTTTAATAGTTATCAGATAACACTGTTTCCTCACCCTCAAGACAAATAAAACCATTCACATGCAAAAAACAAAAACAAAAAAATCAGTTACTAACCTAAACAGACCCACTCCCAGGAGAAAAGCTTGAGCATTATATACGACTTCTGTGTGATGACTTTATTGAACAATATTAAGTGAAGCTAACATTAACAAAGCTCCTCTGTCCATAGAATTCTCCAGGCAAAAGTAATGGAGTGAGTAGCCACTTCCTTCTCCAGGGGATCTTCCCAAGCCAGAGATTGAACCCAGGTCTACTAAATTGCAGACCAGGAAGCTGAATGTTAACAAAAAATCCGAGTCAGCCTATGTAATGGAGTTATGACATCCAGCTGCTACTTAGAACGATGTTGTCCACTTTTCACCTGTGGAAGCTGAGTATGAGAAAGCCCCAGTGATGTTTCTAAAACCCACAGCTCAGGGGCAGCAAATTCATGGTCAAATCCCAAGCCTTTGACAGTTTCAAACCATGGTACCAGAGCATCTCCCCACCAGGATGATTTTAGAGTGGTTGTAAATAGCTTACATTTCTATTCTGAGTTTCTGAAAGACAGTGTGTCTGAGAGAAGGAATGTCTGTTCTAAGGAAATCGATCTAGTCAACCAATGTAAACGTGCCCCACTCCTGAGAAAATCCAGTTTCCAAGCCCAGTCTTGAAACCCAGAAGCTCTGTGGTTGCCTTTCTGTCTTGTCCATATGAGACCAAAGGTCAGAGCTTCTTTCCAAGACTTCTTCTTGCAGAATCAGCTGAAATGATGGCAGAGCTTCGAAATTGCTCCAAGATGGTTCTGCAGGTTCTGAGTGGACAACTTTTCCATTCCGTGGTGAAACTGGAAGGCTTTATCACTTTTTTATAACTTTCCATATAATTTTTTTGAAACCAAGCAGCCGGCATCAAAGCCTGTGGGCTGAAACCGTGCCTGTGATCGCAACCAAGGGGCAGAATCCAGTCCTGAGGATGGGACGGCTCACATCTGGCTTGTTCATGGCCTCCCCAGACGACCTGGCCAGAGAACACAGCGCAGGCACAGGCAGATGCAGCAGGAGGCTCAGATTTAACTATTACACTCTCCTACCGAACACGTGTAGCCATGAAGACGGAGCAACTGAGATGGGCACTCTGCGTTCTTGCTCGCCATGCAGCTGTGGACCAGGAAGTATCATGTGAGAGAAACAAAACCTGGAGACGGGTCAACACCAAGTGTCAGCCAGGAGGTCCACCACCTCGCTGAGCAGCTACAGGTGCTGAGTCCCTGGCGGACCCCCGGTGCTCTGTGCACACTGCCTAAAGACTGCAGGAAAGAGTGCGATATGAACATGGTCCAGGCAGGGTTCAAAGCCACCCTTGGCCTCTTACCAGCTGTGTGACCATGGGTGAGACGTTTCCCCTTTTCAGCTTCAGTGACCAACGGCACGAGGGTGAAGGTACCACCACCATACAGAGTTGACTCTAGGGTTAGAAAAAAGGTGTGTCAATTACCAGATACCATAAATGGTGGCTATTATTATTAGGAACATGAAATTAGAGGAAATACCTGTTTGTTTGATAAGTTAAGAACATAGGTTTTGAGGTCAGAGTCACTGGATTGAGTTCCGGCTCCGTCACTGTTAAGTCGAGGACAATTTATTTTGCTTTTCTCAGTCTCGGGCCACTCACCTGCCAAGTGGGAGTGTGTATCAGTACTTACCTGTAGTGGGCTCAGCAGCACCTTGTTCCCAGAAGATAGTCTGTGAGTTGAACTTATTAGGAGAAAATATCTTTGCAGATGCTCTCAAGTGAAGGATCTCGAAATGAGATCCTCCTGGTTTATCTGGGGCGGGTGGGGGTGGGACAAGTCCAATGACAAGTGTCCTTGTCAGAGAAAAAGTAGAGGGGGTTACACACCAACACAGAGGGACATCCCGTGTGCAGATGGGGCAGAGCCCAGAGCGGTGAGTCTGCCATCCAGGGAACGAGGGTGGTCCGCAGCCCTGAGAAGCTGGAAGGCAGGCATGGACCAGACCCACAGCACTGACCTTTCTGCACCCCTGCTTGTCCCTGGGAGGGTGCAGGCGGCCTCTCCTGAATCCCCTGTCTCTTAATGTCCCAGCAGGAGAGGTGAGCACCGCATTGCCCCACACAGAGCTCACCACCTATGGGAATGAGAGCTGAGAGTGAGACCCCGGCAGCCTGGGGTGTCCGTGGCTGGCCGGGTAAAGGCTTGTCACTATTGTCCCAGCCATTGTGGTCGAGACTCCACGCACCCCCAGGGCATCTGGTCCCTTCTGCTGTGCACCGTTGGGAGCTTTGGCCCAGCAACTCTGGGCACCAGGTAGGCTCTGATCTGAGGCCCCATGTGCCACTCCTTTTGCTCATTTCCTGAAAGATGAAGATAAGGACCCTGGACTGGCCTCCTCTGTCCTTTTTACCCCACTGCCACCTGTCATTCCCATCAGGAATCTGGCGGAGCATTCTGGGCTGCCTGCTGTGTGATTTCTAGCCCAGACCTGACCCCCAGCTGGGTTTCCCGATCCACTGAGCTTTCGCTTTTTTCATCCTCTTCCAGAAAGTTCCTTGCTCCTCCACCTTCTCCTCCCAAACACACCCTGCAGGGGATTTGGGACCAGTGCGTTATTGCACAATAAATCCCTGCAAAGAAAGGCAGAGCCCAGTCTGCTCTGGGGGCCAGTGCCTGCCACCATGGGAGCAGGTACCACCCATAAAGGCCGGAGGGCTGAAGACCAGCAAGTTTTCCAGGAAAACATGGAAGCCCAGGAGCACCAAGCAGAGCAATGAAGATGTCAAACCATGGCACATCCGCTGACCACACCCGTTTTGGTGACCGCTGGCCTTCTGTGCCCTGAAGCCCCATCTGGGTGCCCGCAGGACTGGGCAGGCTCAACCCAGCAGTGTGTGTGTGCAGCCACACACGCCAATGGGTACCCCCATCCACCTGCCCCCGGCTCCTCCCGCCTTGCCCAGGGTCTCCATGGGATGTCCCCGCTGGAGCTGGCTGGCCCACACAGGACTCGCAGAGGGAGAGAGAATGTCCCTCCTTGGTCTCTAAAACCACTTTGCTCCAGCTGCTCTATAAACTTCTGGGGTCCCAACCCCTGGCTCTTTCACGTCTGCACTCTCTTAGTCACCTCCGACCGCTTTAACAAAATAGCATCGCCTGAGTGCTTGCACTACAGAGCTTAGTTCTCATGGTTCCGGAGACTGGCAGTCCAAGATCCAAGAGCCAGCAGCTCCAGTCTAGCAAGCTCTCCTCCTGGTTTTCAGACAGCAGTCTGGGTAGTAAGGAAAAGGGGAAAGCTCTCAGGTCTCTCCTGATCGCAGCACTAATCCTCTCATGAGGACTCCACCCAGTGACCTCATCTAATCCTAGTCACCTCCCAAAGGCCCAGCTCCACATATCCCCACACTGGGGATTAAGGTTCAACCTAGGACCTTTGCAAGGATACGAGCGTTCACCTCTGTAGAAGGCACTCACCGTGTCTGTGTCCTGCCTCTGCCTGGATGCTTTTGCTTTTTGCCCCTTGGTGGTGGTGATGGTGGTGGTTTAGCTGCTCAGCCGTATCTGACTCTTTGCAATCCCATGGACTACAGCCCACCAGGCTCCTCTGTCCGTGGAATTTCCCAGGCGAAAATATTGGAGTGGGTTGCCATTTCCTTCTCCAGGGGATCTTCCAGATCCAGGGATCAAACCCAGGTCACTTCCATTGCAAGTGGATTCTTTACCACTGAGCCTTTGTCCCTTTACTTCAGCCTTTTTTAAAGAACCATCTTGCATATTGTCACCAAGAAAGACATGTGTCCTCTAAGAGTCTCTTGTCGGGAGAAATTCCAGACACCATGTTAACCAGGGTTAAAGAGAACCAGTGAAAGCAGACAGAAATCACAATGAGACCACACAGGGTTTATGTCTCAGTGATTGTTTTCTCCTCCTCAAACACTGCTCGAGGGCTGAGCGAGTTCAGAGCCCTGTGTGGGTCCCCAGGACCCAGAGGTGAACAAGGTGAATGAGACCCAGGCCTTGACCACAGGGAGCTCAGATGTGGTGGGGACAAACCCAGCAACCAAGCTCAATGGCGCAGGGCGAGAGATGGTGGGATGGAAACTTGGCTGGGTATCCCCCAGGCCTGGGCAGCAGGCCCTGCTCCAGGAGCACACCAGATCTAGTCTTTGATGGTGGAGTATGTTTACCCACGAGACACAGCATTTCAATCAAACCCAGACGGCAGATATACTGTGTAAAAATTTTCAGATGTCATAGAAGGCAAACTTAAGGTTACCAAGCATGGGAGACATAAGGTAGGACTTTGAGACTAACAAATACTGCTGCTGTTGCTGCTGCTGCTAAGTCACTTCAGTCGTGTCCAACTCTGTGTGACACCGTAGACGGCAGCCCACCCGGCTCCTCTGTCCACAGGATTCTCTAGGCAAGAACACTGGAGTAGGTTGCCACTTCCTTCTCCTTAGCAAATACTACTATATGTAAAATAGATAAACAAGGACCTACTGTATAGCTGTTGTTCAGTCGTTCAGTCATGTTAGACTCTTTGCAGCCCCATGAACTGTAGCCCACCAGGCTCCTTTCCATGGAATTTTCCAGGCAAGAATACTAGAGAGGGCTGCCAGTCCCTTCTCCAGGGGATCTTTCTGACCCAAGAATCAAACCCACATCTCCTCTTTGGCAGGTAGATTCTTTACTGCTGAACCAGGAAACAATATTGAGTATTAATAACCTATAATGGAAAAGAATCTGAAAAAGAATGCACAGACACACACACCACACACACACATATGTATAACTGAATCACTTTACTGTGCACGTGAAACTATTCCAACGTTGTAAATCAACTATACTTTAAAAAACTTCAGATGTCATTGGGGAAAAATCAGATTTCATGTAAGAGCTGACAGCTTAGGATCTTCTGAACTGCATGTCCTCAGTCAACTAGAACACTAGCCGCTCCACTTAGACAGGACGTGTTCCCTCCAATTTGGCAGGGTCCCCACCCCACCCTATCCAGTCAGCTTATTCCTCCCTCCTGGATCCTGCAGACATTTGAGTTGGCAGGCTCTGAAATCACAGATTTCAGTTACACCACTAACCAACTTCTGTTTGCTTTATTAACCATGTTGCCATGTGAGTGTTCGGCAGGAAAACACCCCAGAAATCCCAGAACCCACTCTCCTGACACAGAAGGAAGCACAGAGACTGGGCCTGCTTCCCACGATCACTTTGCATTTTACTGGACGGCACAGCAATTAATCCAAGCAGAGGCTTGTCTCAGATCACAACAGTCAAAGGCTCAGTTTGGAGGATTCAGAAGACTTGCCCAAGGTCATCAGCCAATAGAAGTTTGACAGGACCCAGGAGTTCCAATGCCCATGATCCAAGGATGTCCCAAACAATGGAAAGCCCAAGATCACCCAGCTGTCCCCAGCAGATGTTATTCAGATGATGTTCAGATGACTTTCATCTGCGCCACAAATATATCCCTGAAAATCCAAAAGTTTAATGTACAGGATGTAACAGAAACTTCTCTCTTATGCAAAACACACGCGTGCGCGCGCGATTTGCTTATTAAAATATACTCGAGCATCACCACCCCCTCCTGCCCAGAGATGGCCCGGCAAGCATCAGCCCCGGGCTGCCAAAGGGACTTTTGTTTCATATTAAGCCAATTTGGTCTAGATCAGTGATAAGACTGGGATAATGTCTCCAAATGAAAAGGCACAATCTTTGAACAGAATCTCCTAATCAACAGTCATCAGGGGCCAGGGCCTGGGGGTCTGAGGTCAAGGCCTGTACAGGCATCCTGCCACAGCAGGAAGAAGAGAGGTAAGAGGGGGAAATGATGACCCTTTGTGATGACCTCACATTTGGAGAGCACTTCTCTTTTTCAGGAGACCAGGGTTCAATCCCTAGGTCAGGAAGATCCCTCGGAGAAGGGAATGGTTACCGACGCCTGAGAGAATTCCATGGACAGAGGGGCCTGGCATGCTGCAATCCATGGGCTCACGAAAGATCGGACATGACTGAGTAACTGTTTCGCTTTCACTTTCTCTTCTCCAGGACAATCACAGAATAGGTGATTTTTTTTTTTTTAGTTCTTAATTTTTTATTGCTTACTATAACTTTTTTAAATTTTATTTTAATTGGAAGCTAATTACTTTACAATATTGTAGTGGTTTTTGCCATACATTGATATGAACCAAATAGGAAAAGGAGTACGTCAAGGCTGTAAATTGTCACCCTGCTTATTTAACTTATATGCAGAGTAGATCATGAGAAACACTGGGATGGAGGAAGCACAAGCTGGAATCAAGATTGCTGGGAAAAATATCAATAACCTCAGATATGCAGATGATACCA
>SJYV01046610.1:991-11212 GCA_006410875.1 Neotragus pygmaeus | reverse complement strand
TCTTTCACTGTCTCTTGGAATTTGTTCAAACTCAGGTCCATTGAGTCCATGATGCCATTCAGTCATCTCATCCTCTGTCACCTATTTCTCCTCCTTCCCTCAATCTTTCCCAGCATCAAAGTATTTTCCAGTGAGTCAGTTCTTCACATCAGGTGGCCAAAGTATTGGAGCTTCAGCTTCAGCATCAGTCCTTCCAACAAATATTCAAGGTTGATTTCCTTTAGGATTGAGTGGTTCGATTTTCTTGCGGTCCAAGGGACTCTCAAGAGTCTTCTCCAAGACCACAATTTGAAAGCATCAATTCTTCAGCATTCAGCCTTCTTTATGGTCAACTCTCACATCCATATATGACTAACGGAAAGACCATAGCTTTGACTATATGGACCTTGTTGGCAAAGTGATGTCTCTGCTTTCTAATACACTGTCTCTGTTTATCATAGCTTTTCTTCCAAGGAGCAAGCCTCTTTTAATTTCATGGCTGCAGTTACCATCTGCAGTGATTTTGGAACCCCCAAAAATAAAGTCAGCCACTGTTTCCTCATCTATTTGCTGTGAAGTGATGGGACCAGATGCCATGATCTTAGTTTTCTGAATGTTGAGTTTTAAGCCAAGTTTTTCACTCTCCTTTTTCACTTTCATCAAGAGGCTCTTTGGTTCTTTTTCGCTTTCTGCCATAAGGATGTAATTATCTACATGTCTGAGCTTATTGAAATTTCTCCAGGCAATCTTGATTCCAGCTTGTGCATCATCCAGCCCAGTGTTTCTCATGATGTACTCTGCATGTAAGTTAAATAAGCAGGGTGACAATATACAGCCTTGCTGCTGCTGCTGCTGCTGCTAAGTCGCTTCAGTCGTGTCCAACTCTGTGCGACCCCATAGATGGCAGCCCACCAGGCTCCGCCATCCCTGGGATTCTCCAGGCAAGAACACTGGAGTGGGTTGCCATTTCCTTATCCAATGCATGAAAGTGAAAAATGAAAGTGAAGTCACTCAGTCGTGTCAGACTCTTCGCGACCCCATAGACTGCAGCCTACTAGGCACCTCCATCTGTGGGATTTTCCAGGGAAGAGTACTGGAGTGGGTTGCCACTGCCTTCTCTGATATAGCCTTGACATACTCCTTTTCCTATTTGGAACCAGTCTGTTCTAACCAGTTCTAACTGTTGCTTCCTGATCTGCATACAGATTTCTCAAGAGGCAGGTCAGGTGGTCTGGTATTCCCATCTCTTTCAGAACTTTCCACAGTTTCTTGTGATCCACACAGTCAAAGGTTTTGGCATAGTCAATAAAGCAGAAATAGATATTTTTCTGGAACTTTCTTGCTTTTTCAGTGATTCAGCAGATGTTGGCAATTTGATCTCTGGTTCCTCTGCCTTTTCTAAACCAACTTGAACCTTTGGAAGCTCACAGTTCACATACTGTTGAAGCCTGCCTTGGAGAATTTTGAGCATTACTTTACTTGTCTGTGAGATGAATGCAATTGTGCAGTAGTTTGAGCATTCTTTGGCACTGCCTTTCTTTGGGATTGCTTGGTTTTGATGCATTTTTGTAGCTAGATATGTTAAGGCAACTTCTCAACAAAAAAGTTTTTTTGAAGTTGTTAAATATATGAGTCAACTCAGAGGAACTGTTGCTCATATGTCTTCTCTGATGGCTGGAACCATAGATAATATCATTCAGTTCCTCCGTGATTACTGCCATCCTCAGAATCTTTTTCTGGATGGTGTAATGCATTAATCAGAATATAGATTATGCTGCAGAAACAATCTTCAGATCTCAGTGGATTGAAACAGAAAAGGGTATATTTCTTGTTCAAACTACATGTGCAGCAAGAGACACTAGGGGACACTGCTCAGCGGTTGGCATGACCTGTCCTCCTGGACACAGCTGATGGGCAGCCACTACCTGATACTATGGCAAGTGAAAAATACGACTGTGAAGGGTCTCACATGAGCAGTATATGCCAAACTTGGAAGTGATACAATTCACTTTCCAAAATTCAGACATATTCAACCACAGAGAGCCAGGAAGTACAACTCTATCACATGGCTGGAAGGCAGAGTGTGAGAAGTATTTGGTGAGAAGCAATAAGGATTACGATTGGCTTTGAGGAACTACTCTTGTTTTTGCCCCAGGGAGGGCTACTGTAAAGCCATCAGCACACACTATTATATCAGAGAGATCAGGAGGCTCAAGAGATAGAGAGACATACCAGATGTTTTGATGAATAAACTGAGAATCAGTGATACGCTGCTATAGGACCCATAAGGTGAGGTACTCTCTCTATTACTGGGCACCAATGATTTTGGATGTCTTAGACCAGTTTTAAATGAAAAAATAAAAGCCACCAACACCTGAATTCAATTCTCTTCATTTGATGAGATCTGCCAAGGTGCATTAAAATACCCCTTAGGTTAAATCAAAATTGGTCAGCTAAGAGTTTATATGTCAATCTCATTATATATTGCTTATTGTTTCAAAATGATAATTTTAAGATGCTTAGATAAAATACAACTTTATGAAACTATTAATCTTGTTCATTCAGTCTCACAATGTGGGTACATTATGCAAAATATTGGTGGAGCATTTAGAATTAAGTCTGACTGCATTAAATGAAAACTTTAAAGTCATATAAAAAATAAGTAATATAGAAGCAGCTTTCTCTTACACATAACAAAAGTCCAGAGACAGGATATTTTGGGCTAGTATGCCAACCCCACAAAGTCCTTGGAGATCTAGACTCTTTTCTAGTCACCATGCTTTCCTTAGAGTATGACTCTGTCCTCATAGCACACAATGGCTGGTAGAGCTCCAACCATCATATCCACATTCCAGGTGGCAGAATGGGGGGAAAGGATGAGCAAAGTGTATACATCACCTGTCTTTTAAGATGCTTTCCAAGAGGTTACACAAAACACTGCCACTTCATTTCATTGGCTAGAAGTTAGTCATATGGCCATACAGAAGTCATATGGCTTCAGGGAAATACATAGTATTTGAGCTGGGTATCATTTATTGCCCTGAATAAAACTAGTGTTCCTAAGATTAATGAAGAGGAAAAGACAATCAGCAATTTGTCCAAATTGGGTTACTTAAGTTATAAACCAGTGAGGACTCTGGTAATTAGCTGACTGGCTTGCTTTGCCAGCTTCACTGAGAACCACCTTTAAGAGCCTGTGTGCTTTTTAACTGGGGTCTGGTAAAAAATCCTAACAAGGCCAGCAAGTTTTGAAACTAAAAGTAACAGAGCACAGGAAAAGACTTTTGAGTCCAGAGCTGTTTAAGGATGCTCCAAACAATAAGTCCAGACCTCAGGGGGCTCAATCCATGCTATTTACACCAAACACACACATTCCTGCCCTGAGGATCCCGGATACAGTTTATCCCATCTTCAAAAATAGAAACCTCCTCCTGCCTACTCCTCCTCCTTCGTTTTTATAAACCAGTCAGTCTATCAGACATTCTATCAAAATTTACTTCCTTTACTTGCTTAATAAACCACAACGGTGGCTCAGCAATACATGAGAAATCCACCAGAAACAGAAGAAGAATTAGATACTTGACTCCTTTTACAGGCCTTTCCTTAGCCTCTGATGTTGTGCGGGCAGAAGGCTATGGACAAGGCTGGCAAGACTCCTAGCCCTTCTCCCTGCCTCCTCTCCTGGCCTTGTTGATTCTCAAACTATGCTTTGCAGTATTGCATTCTACTCAGGGCCACTGACAAGCTCCAACGGAGCAGAATGGATCTGTGTCCTGGTCTCCCTCCTCTGAAACTTCCTCTTAAGGCATTGCATCTGAGCAAGCCCCGAGCAACAGAGAACAGGAAGACACAACATGGTTTCTCTCCAATCGGAAGTAACCAAATCCAATAACTGACCTTGTTAACTACTTTGTTGCTAGGGAAGAGACTCCCTGTTATTGCTTCCTAAAAGAAAGAACAACAATTTAAAAACCAACTTAAAATTTATATCACATAGCATATCACATATTTTAGTTATTGTCACGTACTTTGAGGCAATATTTTTTCCTAGGGAGTAAGCATATCAGGAAGTAGGACTATCCAAAGGAAATCATCTGTGGTCTCTTTATTGGAATTTTATTTGACTCTCTACTTCCCTCCCCACCACTACTCTCTAACTTCCCATTCTTTCTGTCCTCAGTCACATCACGGTTGTCGCTGCCTTGATAACTTTGCAAGAACTGTCCCTTTGCCAGCCAGGCTCTTTGCTTAGATCTTCGATGTCTGGTCACTTCCTGTCATTCAAGTCCAGTTTAAATGCCACCTCCTCTAAGAAAACGTTCTTCTCATCCACTTTAAGGAGCTCAACCCCATCACTCTCTGCCACTGTTTTACTTCTATCACAGCCTTTATTGTCATCTAATAGTTTCCTGTTTATGTACTTGGTTATTGCCTGGCCCTCCTCCAGTAGCAGGGGGGCTCCAGTTTCCACCTAGCACCTCATCATATCCGGCAAAATATTCTTCACCTCACTGGTGTTCAGAGTAGGGCAGAGTTTCTCAGCCTTGACAATATTAACATTTGAGGCCACTTGATTTTTTGTTGAGGGACCTGTCCTGTGCATTGTAGGATGTTTAACAATATTGCCAGCCTCTATCCATTAGATGGTTCCTAGTTGTGAGAACCAAAAATGTCTTCATACTTGGCCAAAACTTCCTTGGGGAACAAAACTGCCTTTAATTGAGGAATGATGGTTTAGGCTGCTGGCTGTTTTGTTGCTTTAGTATTCAGGAGGCAACATTTTCTCGGAGTAATAATAGCTGCCATTTACTGAATATCTACAGATATTGGGCACTGTTCTATGGGTTTTACATTTGATCTTTTTTTTTTCTGTGCCTCGGAGATATTTTATTAGTGGTCCAAAAGTCCAGGGACACTCTAAAATAGGAGGGGAAACATTATTTTCAAGAGCAAAACTCTCTGGATATTTAGATTCTGTTCTTGCCCAGGGTCATGTGAGAGGGGAATCTGTTAGCAATTCAGACCGAGGCTGGAAGGTTCCTACCATGATGATTGCAGCTTTGCCATCTCTAGGGAAAAGGCAGCAAATAATTTGGATCCCTCTATATAGTTCCACCTGTTGATCTTCTCATTCTGAGAGTGTTCTCCGTCATCCACAGCACCCAGCGGCAGCATTATCACACTCTTCTGGGTGGTGTCCTGAGGATCTTGGCGATGGGTATGGTTGATCCATCCCGGATCATATCTGGCTCTGTCCCAAACACTGTTCTGATGGCTCTTTTTGCTGCAGGATACTGATGGTCCACGGGTGCAGTCCCAGTGCCATGGAAACAGTCATCTGGTTGGAGCTGTTTCTTCTGGAGAATATGTATTCAAGGTGCTGCTTCACCTTGGTGTCAAACAGGAACCTCTTAATCTGGCTGCTGTTCCAGTACTCCTCCATGTCCAGGTCGATGTCCTCATACACCCTCTTCTCCTCTTCTGTAACAGGAGCCATGTGCTCATAGATCCCAGGGACCAGGATGCCGCCAGACGCGTCCACCAGGCTGCCAAGAGCGACCAGATCTGCCATGGGTTCGTTGAGGATCCCACCAAAGGTCCCCGAGTGGAAATCTTGACCCCGGCATTTCACCTCTACGGTGAAGTAGCTGTTCCCCCGCGTCCCGTAGATGAGCGCCGGCTTCCTCTGGCTAATCCACAGGTTGTCCGAAATCACAATGCAGTCCACATTCGTGAAGAACCCAGATTTTCTTTCCGGACAAGTTCCTCCAGGGCTAGAGAGGAACCTCCCTTCGATGAGGAATTTGATGTTCACCGGGAGATCCTCGTCCAGGGCCTTGAATGCGCTCACCGCGTTGATCCATGCTAAAACGGGTCCTTTGTTGTCTGTTGTTCCTCGGCCATAAAGCTTTCCGTCCACCTCCGTAAGTGTGTATGGGTCCGTGAGCCACCTGCCCTCCTGTCTGGCAGGCTGCACATCCACGTGGCCGTAGAAGCACACAGTGGGCTTCTTGAGGTCACTGCCCAGTTCAGCCAGGAGGATGGGAGGTATCGGGAGGGTCTGACCATCAGGCAGCTGCTGAAAGCCCCGGTCCACCGCGGCCACGCGGGCTCCCAGGCCCCGGAGCCGGTCCGCGGCCAGGCCCGCCGTGCGGAGCAGCTCTCGTCGCAGGCGGGGTGCCGCCTGCACCGAGTCGCTCTCGACGGCCACCCACTCCTTCAGCGTCTGCACAAATTCATCTTGATGGAGATCAATGTACTGGAAGACTTTCTCTAGCGGCCCGGGGGGCGGGGTGGATGCGGAGAACATGCCTCAAACCAGCAGCAGCTGGAAAGCAAGGAGAGACTCCGCCTGCCGCCGCAAGCTGAGCGCGGTCCTTCTCAGCGCTTAGCGTGTGCAGAGAGGCCCTTACAACAGAGAGGATCTTTACAACAACTTGTAACAGGTACTGTTACTATCCTCCTTTCCCAAATAGGGAAAATGAGGCACAGATGATTGATAAACTGGTCTAAGTTCATGCTGTTAGTTGAAGCCCAGGACTCAAACCTAACACCAGGCTCCGGAATCCTGTGCTAACTGTAGTGGGTACCCCGGGGCGGGACTCCCCTTGCCTCAGGCTGCAGAAACTGGGCGTCAGATGGGCTACCCATCCCCCCAAACCACATAGCCATTCATTATATTAGCCATTCGAATAATAATAGTAACTTCATGCAGGATTGCTTTAGGAATTGACAGTAATAGCACACGTGAAAATTCTTATCCTGGTTTCTGGCACATCCTAAGTCCTGCATTCATATCTCCTCTCCTTCCTTTGCCCTTGGCTCCAAGCGCTGAAACCAGGCTTTAAATACCCTGGTCAGACAAGCCCCTGGGGAAATCTAGCCTTTAAACAATCTGCAGGGTTTGTTGTTGACCGGGAAAGGAGAAAGATGCCGCCTTAGAAACAGCGGTCCAGGCTGGCGTCTCCACTTCTGCTAATGACCAACAGCATAAACCATCAGCACTTTCCCATTAAGCCAGATGGGACTTTTAAATCTGTACTGATTAGATACCCCGGGGCCTGGTTGACAAGTAGCCTTCCGCGCTCCATTTCTTGATGTGAGTCAGTGAATTAATTGACTGACTTGTTTTCTAACACGGCCAATTGAGTTTTAGGATGGATAGCAGCCGCGTTTTGGCCAGCAGGGGGCCTCCTTTGCTAACGTAATTGAATTGGTGCTGGAGCTTGCTGGCAGAGCCCCACCACAATTTGGGTACCTTTGAAGTTTGCTCAGAATAGAGGTTCGAAATATGGGGTCCACCAACTCCTAGGAAGAGAATTCTGTGAACTTGGATAAGGAAAAAACAAACAAACAAACAAAACTATGTGTATATTTCCATTTAACCCCAACTGAAAGTTAGCATTTCTTCAATTATGAACGTAGACAATAAACCACTGAAATTTGTCAAACTCTCTATAGTTGCTGCAGAGATCTTGAAATATTGGTTAAATTCCTCCTAACTTCAAAAAATTACAGTAGCTATAATACCTGTTTCTAGAACTTGTGATTAACACATTGAGAAAAAGACACATTTCATAAATTGATTGTTTTGTTGATATCTTAATAACTATCTTTTGATATCATTGTTTGCTTTGTACCTTTTTATTATTTTATTTAAAACATTATTCTGAGAAGTAGCCCATGGACTCAGATCGTCAAAGTGTTCATGCTACAAAAAAGCAAACACCTGGCTGACAGTCTATAAGTCTTGTCTCTGGAGAGAAGTTAATCTCCAAGAGAATCTTTAGACTTAATAATTTTTTGGACATGACTCACCTCTTGCCTTCGATCTCTTCCAGTGACATAAACATGTACCACAGTTCTAGCAAAACCATTAGATACAGTGCTTGGTGGTGGTTTAGTCACTCAGTCATGTCCAACTTTTGCAACCCCATGGACTGTAGCCCGCCAGGCTCCTCTGTTCATGGAATTCTCCAGGCAAGAATACAGAGTGGGTTGCCATTTCCTTCTCCAAGGGATCTCCCTGACCCAGGAATCTGACCCAAGCTACAGTACTCGGCGGTGTATAATTTACACCAGGGTGAAACTTTGGTGTCTTCAGAATTACATTGACTAAATTTTAGAGCATCTAGGATGCCCATCATTCTGGCCTTGGGGAGGAAGGGGCCTAGCTTTTCCAACTGCCTTTGACTTCTTGTGTTTGTTATGCTTGGTTCATTTCCAGGGCTCAGGAATCTTCTGAAATAACAGCAGTTTCTCTCCACACTCAACACTGAGATCCACTTACGTTTCAGGGAGGAGGCCTCTACGCTTCTTGAGTCTTGCTTCCAGAGTCAAGTCTTCTACTCCCATTGGAAAAATTCTGAAGTACCTGTACCAGAGGGGCTTCCCAGGTGGCTCAGTGGTAAAGAAAATCTGCCTGCCAATTCAGGAGACACAGGAGATGAGGGTTCATTCCTTGGGTCAGGAAGATCCCCTGGAGTAGGAAATGGCTAACCTGCTCCAGTATTCTTGCCTAGAAAATTCCATGGACAGAGGACCCTAGTGGGCTATAGTCCATGGGTTCACAAGAGTCAGACATATCTGAGCAAGCAGGCATCTGTACCAGAAGGAAAAGAAGAAGAAGTGAGCATGTAGAGAATTTTTTCCCCCAGATTCTTCAGTTTCTTTTCCCTCCGAGCAGTGAGACCACAAAGGGGAGATGGTCAGGTGTCAGGCTCAGGTGCCCAGTTTTCCTGCCTCACGCCCAGTGTATCCAGGCCCTGGCCTTAGAGTGAGTGAGTGAAAGTCGCTCCGTAGTATCTGATTCTTTGCAACTATACAGACCATAGAATTCTCCAGGCCAATATACTGGAATAGGTAGCCTTTCCCTTCTCCAGGGAATCTTCCCAACCCAGGGATCGAACCCAGGTCTCCCACATTGCAAGTGGGTTCTTTACCAGCTGAGCCACCAGGGAAGCCCTGTGGGCACTGGAACAGACCAGGTAATGAATGTCCCCTCAGCACTTTCTCCTCCCACTTTGCAAACCTCCTACTTTTTCTCTGCTGCCCCTTTCCTTGCTACTCCTCAGATCTGTCCTTTCATTCCCAAACCAATCCTTTTTCTTTATTGCCTAGAAGGCAGTGATGAGACCAGCTGCAGCAGTAATAACAAAAAATAAAAATCGTCCCTGTATTTATTAAAGACCTATAACAGGCAGGTGTTAAATGAGGTGCTTTAACTGCACTCTTCTCATTCAATCCCCTAAACAGTTATCAGGGGTTGGTAGTGCCCCCACAAGAATTTATGTCCATCTGGCCTTCAGAATTTGGTCTTATTTGGTAATAGGGTCTTTTGTGGATGTAATTAGGATGTTAAGGATCAAGATGAGATCATCCCAGGTTAGCCTTGACCCTAAATCTGATGACTCATGTCCTTATAAGAAGAGGGGAGAACAGAGACACGGAGAGATGTGAGGAGATGGCAGGGGCTGGAGCGATCCTGCCATCACCAAGAAATGTCAGAGGCTGAGGCAAGGAAGGATTCTTCCCTAGACTCTTCAGAGAGAACTCAGCCTCTTTAATATCTTGATTTCAGTCTCCTGGCCTCCAGAACTATGAGAGAAAAAGTGTCTGTTATTCTGAGCCCCCTAGTTTGTGGTACTTGTTATGAAAGCCATTGAAAACTGACACACCAGCCAATGAAATGGGTATTGTTACCCTGATGTGTCAAACGAAGAAACTTAAGCTCAAAAATACTTGCATAGATTTGCAGTCAGTGGAGGACCTGGGATTTGAACCCCAGGTAACAAAGTGACAAAGCCTCCCAACCTCCCTCTAGTAGCGTTGGATTCGATCAGCTGTTGACCTTGATGGTTGACCGCAGTCATTCATTTTCAGTTTGGAGGCAGCCCTGGGGCACCAGCTGTGGGAGGTGTGCTGTAACCAGGAGTAGAGGATTCCCAGGGGACTTCTGCCCCACCTGGGGAGGGAAGGCGAGAAGCAGAAGCAGCTCTCCATCCTCTTTTTGCTTAACTATTCTTGGAGTAAACCGCATGGAACCTGCATTCCAGGACCATCCTCCGTGGAGGTTTTCTCTCCTCCCATCATTTTCATTTCTATCTAAACTATTTTAGGGGGTTCTACAGATGTTCAAATAAGGAATCAAATCTCTCTCTGAGGCAGACCTATTCTTATGGCAGGAAACCCTCATTTCCCAGAAGATTAGGGTCCAAAAGACTTAGGAATTTTTTTTTTTTT
>SJYV01046605.1:0-12040 GCA_006410875.1 Neotragus pygmaeus | reverse complement strand
AAAAAAGTAACATTTTGAGAAAAGAACTATATATTTGAGGTAGAGTACTTAACTAAAGCACCAAGTCCAAATCAGCTGAAGAAAGAAATCCTCATGGATGAAAAAGTGAGCTCAGAGAGCCCAGAGTGGCCCGAGGAGCTTGTCGAGTTTGAGAGGCATTAGCAGAAAAATGAGGCTTCCCTGGTGGCTCAGACAGTAAAGAATCTGCCTGCAGTGCAGGAGACTGGGGTTCAGTCCTTGGATCAGAAAGATCCCCTGCAGAAGGAATGGCTACCCACTCGAGTATTCTTGCCTGGAAAAATCTCATGGACAGAGGAGCATGGTAGGTTCCATGGGGTTGCAAAGAGTCAGACGCAACTGAACAACTAAGCGTACACATACACACAGAGGAAAGACGAGCAGAATGAATCACAGAGAATGTGAGTAGCCAGATAGAGAATCTCAGTTTCTCTCCATTTCTAAAAGGTATATATATATATTTATTATTTTTTTAACTTTATTTTACTTTACAATACTCTATTGGCTTTGCCATACATCGACATGAANGCTGGGAAAGATTGAGGGCAGGAGGAGATGGGGATGACAGAGGATGAGATGGTTGGATGGCATCACCAACCTGATGGACATGGGTTTGGGTGGACTCCGGGAGTTGGTGATGGACAGGGAGGCCTGGTGTGCTGCATTTCATGGGGTCACAAAGAGTTGGACACAACTGAGCAACTGAACTGATGGTTGTTTTTACAAAATATAACTAAATCAGTTGTTAAAAACTGTATTTCCTGAACCAAACAATGATTTGCTGGATAAAAAGAAAAAAGATGACCTTGTTACAGAGTGAAGAAAATGGTATTGTTACAGAGTGAAGAAAATCACAAAGAGAAAAACAAGTATCATATTTTCATACATATATATGCAATCTATATGGTACTGGTACTGCTGAACCTATCTGCAGGGCAGGAATAAAGATGCACACATAGAGAATGGACTTGTGGAAACAATGGGGAAAGAGGGTGGGATGAATTGAGAGAAGTGCTGACATACACACTCCCATGTGTAAAAGAGATAGCTAGCAGGAAACTGCTGTGTAACACTGCGAGCTCAGCTCAGTGCTCTCTGATCTACAGGGGTGAGAGGGAGGCTCAAGAGGGAGGAGATATATATATATATATANCTTCTCAGCTCTACCCTCCCCCCACTCCGCCCCCGCCCTGCGTACCCTAGGGCCCACTCCCAGTCGGGACTCCGGCCCGGCAGAACAGTCAGAACAGGGCGCCCAGCCTCCTTCCCACGGCCTCTCAGGCTCAGCTGCCCCAAACCCCGGGAGGTGCAAAGGGAAATGGAGCCCCTCTCCCCCCACCTGCCTGCCTGGGACTCAGATGACCACAGAGTGGGGGGTGCCCGGCTGCCCGCCCAGGCTGAGGGCTCGGGCCACTGCGAGCAGGAGGATGCCGCTGAGTGACTCCGCAGCGCAGGAGCCCCAGGCCAGGGCCAGGGACCAGCCGAAGCTGATGCGGACGTCCTGCACGTGCTGGGGGCCGTACTGGCGGGCTGTCTCCGCGAAGGCCAGCTGTGAGTAGCTGATGTAGATGATGAGCCCCGCCAGGGTCAGGGCACCTGGGGGGGTGCAGAGTGACCACTCAGTGCACCTGCCTGCCGAGGGCACCTGCCCCACCGGGGACCCTGGCACGGTGGTCCTGTAGACATGGCCTCTGCCCACTGGCCTTTGGGAGGATGGAGGTTCCAACTCAGTCCTCAAACCCAGGACCTCACCCTACAGAAACCCCTTGCAAACAGCACTACCTACACCCCCAAAACCTACTCACATAAATGTCCCCAAATACACAGCCCCCTCCCATTGCCCCCGGAGTTACACACACACGCGCATACACACGCGTGCGTGAACACACACACACACACACACACACACACACAGAGCCAGTGGCCTCTACTGGCAGCCGGGAAGCACGGGCGGAGCTCTGGAGCTCTGGACAGACATCCTGAGCCAGACTCCTGGCCCGCGCCTCCGGCCCCCTTTTCCTCGCAGTCCTCCTCCCCACTTCACTGGCCCACAGCCTCCCCTCCTGACGGTTGCTCAGTGTCCCTCTTCCAGAGGCCCTGTCCCCTCCCCAGGTCTGAGTTTCAGGCTCTTCCTACAGATCCCATGACCCCAGTCTGTCCCCAAGCGAGGACACCCTCCTCCCTCCAACTCTGCGTCTCTGCAGGAAAAAGACTGGCTTTGCGCCTAGAGCATGGTGACCCTGGAGGGCTGGGCACCGGGATATTTGCCTTCCACCCAGGTTCAGGGGTATCAGCCCAGAGAGCTACCTTCTGTCCCACCGCTGCAGGCTGATGTCAAGGCCTGCCCTTGGTGCCAGCTGCAGGGAATGTAGGTGGGGTCCTGGGACCCCCAAAGGCACTTCCTGGGTGCATGGTGCTCCTTCTGTACACTGCCAAGTTAAGGCCCAAGGCAGACCTTCGGGGCTAGGTCTGCATCTCACTGGGACCCAGAGAAGGGGCAGAGCCTGGGCTCCCCACACTGCCTGCCTCTTACTCAGGTCCTCTGGGATTCCTCACTTGACCAAAGATGGGAGGGATGGACTGGCCTCTACCAGCCTAGGGCTGGGTGGAGCCACCACAGAAGTTATGGATTTAATTTTTGGAAGCTGTGAAGCCAAATCAACTGCAGGGCTCTGGGACTGGGGTCAGCGCCCAGTTGGGGAGAGGGCGCTGAACACATCTCTCAGGCATCTTCGGGGAACTCTGTGCAGCTGAGGCCCCAGAAACAGAGGTTCTGTCTCAGCCTACAGCAGTCAGAGCTCCCAGCCAAGTCCCCCTGTCCCACCCCACCACCCCCACAGGCTGCCTCACCAGCTGAGCACGCCTCTTCAAGCTGCCAGCTACTTCCGTCCAGCCTCGCTCTGGGCAGGACCTGCTGCTCTGCCAGAGTAAGCTCCCAAGCTGGACCCCGACCTGGAACACCTGACTCTTCTTGGGGACTGAGGCGCCCAGGTCTGCCTCCTGCCAGACCGCTTCTGAACCTCAGACCTCCGGAGATGACTCAGGCCTCTCCCCTGGCTGGCTCTGGAGCCTCGAGCCAGGTGATGGCCATGGAACTCATCACGCCAGGCTCCATATGCCCCCAGGCCCCCAGCTCAGGGCCTAGCCAGCGGCAACCTAGAACCCTCCATGTCCCTCCCCCTTCTGCAGGGACAATGGGAGGGATTGGGGTGATCTGGCCTCACGAAGGTCCCCTTGGTGTGACAGTCCTGACTCTGAGCCCCCAAAGCTGGGGCCCTGGCCCCACTGCAGCCCCCTGGGCAGGCAGAGATGCGGCCCGGCGCAGGGGAGCAGACAGGGTGCTCCTGGAGCCCGCCCACTGCCGGCCCTCTCTGGAGCAGGAGAGTGGCCCCAACGCTGCCTCCAGGCTCTCCCTCCGCCCACTGGCCTGGTGCCTGGGGTCCAAGCATAACGCCGAGGTTTCCTGTCACCGCCAGGTTACAATCCCACCCAATTACTCCTCTCAGTGGTTTCCCAAGGTCCTCTTAACTGGATTTTGGACTCACACAGTCTCTGAGGTCAGGCTAGGGCTGATGTTTTGATTCTTCCTGTTCTCGTTCTCTGAACCACACACCTAGGTGGCTCAGCCCCCTGGCAGTTGGCACCTACTCCCTCCTGAGCAAGCCTCCCAAAGGGCCCAGCAGCCCCTGGGGAGGAAGCAGGCCTGCCCAGGAGGGAGCCCCGGCCAGTGTGGTCTAGTCTTCCTGCCACGGCCCTGGCAGGAGAGCTGGCCCAGGATGCCAGACTCGGCTCAGGCCTCGGCCCTGGACGGGAGGGGCCACTGAGGACTGACCCAAGGCGCCTCCAGCCCACGGTCAATGACGGCCAGCCTTGGGCAGCTGGGGACACCAGGTGGCTGGCTGGGACAGATGGCCCCGAAAGGCAGCGATGGGGATTCCAGGACCAGCTTCCTGCTGAGCCTGGGGAATCCTCAGACATCTCAGCAGGAAGCTGGGACCCGAGGGCATGCGCTGCCACTAGCCAAAGTCAGGGGCTCGCTTGGGGTCACTGCCAAGGAATCCAAGGCCCTGTGTCACCCTGTCTTAATGCTCAGCCCTGCCTGGCTGATGCCAAACCCCTACCCATGTTGCCCCTCCCCAGGACGGTCTTGGAAGAAAAGGGGAACGGATAGGAGCTGGTCCCACCCACCTCATGCAGGTCCAGCAGGGCACGTCCTGGGCTCACCTTGGAGATCCTTGTGCCTCCTGTTCCTGGCAGCTCAACTCAGGGCTCTTGACCCCTGTCCCTGGCTCTGGCCCCACAGTCAGCATCCCTGCCCCTCCAAAGGNCCACTAGCCAAAGTCTGGGGCTCGCTTGGGGTCACTGCCAAGGAATCCAAGGCCCTGTGTCACCCTGTCTTAATGCTCAGCCCTGCCTGGCTGATGCCAAACCCCTACCCATGTTGCCCCTCCCCAGGACGGTCTTGGAAGAAAAGGGGAACGGATAGGAGCTGGTCCCACCCGCCTCATGCAGGTCCAGCAGGGCACGTCCTGGGCTCACCTTGGAGATCCTTGTGCCTCCTGTTCCTGGCAGCTCAACTCAGGGCTCTTGACCCCTGTCCCTGGCTCTGGCCCCACAGTCAGCATCCCTGCCCCTCCAAAGGCCCCAGTGCCACCGAGGGCACCTCACCTGCTGCAGCTAAACCCCCAGGGTGGGCCTGGGCTCAGAGCAGCCATGACCTGCGGCCCCACAGCCCCCGGACTCACCCCCCAGCAGGAAGTAGCAGCCAGTGAAGAGCAGCAGAGGGATGCTCTGGGCCAGGGAGCTGAGGAGGCCACAGATCCAGCCACACACAATGAGGATGAGGCTCACGGGCAGGACCACCAAGACGGCTCGGTGCAGCGCTGCCAGGAGAGGGGGCTCAGGGAACAGGCAGGGAACCAGACTGGGTCCCCAGGGGAGGTTCAGCAGAGCACTTCAGGGCCCTGTGTGCCTGGACGTCCTCCTTCGTAGGACACATGGGACTGTTCTGGCCCTGGCCGGAAGAGGAGCTGGACCATCTGATTCCCTGTGATGTCTCCATGGTAACCACCCAACCCTCCCAGGGGCTGCCCCTGGTCCTGGCACAGGGGCAGCAGACACATGCCCCTCAATTCACCAGGTGGGAGGTGCTCACTGAGTAGACCCATTTGGGAACATAAAAGAATCCAGAAGATGCACAGGGAGGGCGAGACAGGCTGGGGGTCCAGCATCTGTGGTTATAAGCTAACAGCAGAGCCAGGGCGGTGGGGGGTGCTAAGGCCAGTCAGGAGAAGTTCTCAAGCAACTATGGAAATGTCCTCTGGGCAACACAGGGTCTAGCTGGAAGCAGTTCTGTGCGTCTAGGAGGAGGGATTCTGAGCCTTGCCTGGAGGTCAAGGAAGGAGGGCGTGACTCCCACCCTAGCACTCACAGATGAGGTGCTGCACCGAAGTAGAGGCATCCAGGCTTTCACTGGCAAAGGGGTCGATCAGGGGGATGCAGCTGCTGTGCCCTAAAAAGTGGAAAGAACGCACAGCCTGGTGGGCTGTACATTGCTGGGTATACCCCACCCCCGTGCTTCTCAGAGATGGGTGGGCTGCCGGCTCTCACCACCCTCCACTGGGCCAAGGGCCCTGTCAGTTTCTCCCCTGGAACTCAGAGTTGGGGCTCAAATGGGTTTGGAGGGCTCAAGATCTTTCATTTTGTTTATATGATGTGCAAATAATATCTACATGGAGGCCTGTTGAAAAATTTCAAACACTGCAGAGAGAATGCCCTTAGGCCCCCCTTGGGCCTGCTCATCGTAGAGGCCAGGCTACGCCTGCATGAGAAAGGGGCATGCAATATGGGCTCTCCGGCTCGCTCTCGCACACTAGGGCGCGCACATGTGCACAGGCTGTGAAGGCTTGGAGCCTTAGGCTGTCCGTGGGGCAGTTGAATCAACTATCCTTCCTCCTCGGTAGCTCTGAGGAAGGCTCTGTCTCTCTCTCTCTCTCTCTCTCACACACACACACACACGTTTACACATGCTCCCACACATCCCTGCCACNCTGCTCTGCCTTCAAAGGGGGAGACAAAGGAGAGTGAGTTATTTCTAGTCTACAAACATATTTCAAACCTGTAAGATACTAAAAGTAATTTCTACTTGTACACACTGTTTCTCTGAGGATGACAAACAACTATGATTAGGGTTATTTGGCAAATGGGAAAATTTGGGCTTTGAGTTAAAGAGGTGTTCAAAGTTATCACATGTTGGCAGGCTCCTCTGGCACTCAGCGCTGTGTATCAGGTGTAATCCTTCCAGGGCTGGTTTGGTAATCCCCTCACTATTATTCTGGGATTACTTTTGTCATATAACGTAGCCATTACCAAGGAGAACTATAAAGCCGACATAAGCACATGGAGAAATGGACGGCTACAAATAATGCTTAAGTGGAAAAAAGCAGAACACAAAATTATAAGTCCATTATTATCCTAACTAAGGCTTCCGTGGTGCTCAAACAGTAAAGAGCTGGCTCATCCACTTGCAATACAGGAGATCCAGGTTCAATCCCTGGATCGGGAAGATCCCTTGGAGAAGCAAATGGCAACTCACTCCAGTATTCTTGCCTGGAGAACTCATGGACAGTGGGTTATAGTCCATGGGGTCACAAAGAGTCAGACATGACTTAGCGACTGACACTTTCACTTTCACACTATTATCTATCATAACTACCAAAAAAGGGTCACTTTAATTTTGTATTGGCGTATAGCTGATTAACAGTATGATAGTTTCAGATGGACAGCAAAGGGGTTCAGTTATATACATGCATGTACCCATTCTCCCCCAAAACCCCCTCCAGCCTAGGTCAAATGAACTTTTTAATCAACCCAACATTTCTTTGTATGGACAGCTTCAGAGTCTCCGAGTCTTTGTTTCTCTAAGCTTTCAACTTTGGGAAGGTAGCTTATTAGTCTGCTCTGCCTGCAAAGGGGGTGACAAAGGAGAGTGAGTTATTTCTATTCTACAAACATATTTCAAACCTATAAGATACTAAAAGTAATTTCTACTTGTACACACTGTTTCTCTGCGGATGACAAACAACTGTGATTAGCAATTAAAGGAAGTGGAGGTGGATTATGATTTTCAGTATCCAGTTTATTCCAGAAAAGCAGGGAACAGACTCTAGATTTAACTGAAGGAAGAGTACTTGGTTGTATTTCTTTCCGATACAGTGTGTCCACGACAGAACCTGAGGAGAAGGGGGAGAGCTCCAGGCTTTTAGAGCTGTGGCTACTACGGGGTTTGACTTTGGGAAGCAGCACAGGTCCCTCTGAGGGAGTCACTGCAGGGGTATTTGTGGGGGGTGACAGCATCCATCACAAAGAGGTCAGGAGACTTCCATGATTCCTCAGGAGGGTCCTGAACTTGTGTTCAGCCCGAGATAAATCACTGTCACTCTGCAGCCAGGCGCAGACAAACATGGAGGCTACTTTTGCTTCAGTAAAACAAAAAGACCCACCAGGTTCCCACAGAGGTGGTTTCTGCCTCTTAGAAATGACGGCATCGACTGGTGCAGGTTCACCTCCATGGGGTGCCCTGGGCAGGACGTCTGGGCTGAGGCAATAACGACCTGTCAACCAGGATGCTGTTTCTAGGAAACAGGTGGGGAAGAGGTGGCAGCTACTCGGGCTACAAGAAATGATGCCCCTGGGAAAAGTAGGCGCATTGTCATGATGCTTGACAGGCACCCTGTCTTCTAGCGACTCTGCAAGGCACGATGTCAATTACTAATCACAGGTGGCTCAATTTAGCATGGCAGTGTTCACCGGAAGTCAGCAGACGGGAAAGCTGTAAAAACACAGTGATTTTTTTTTCTCCCCACTTGTAATTTCATACATGTTTGTTACTACAGTGGGGTCAGAAAACTCAAAGTGCCTCCTAAGAACAATGGGCTCTGGATTCATAAAGCTGGCTTGAATCCAGAGTTGTCAAATCTAGTCTGGGTTGCATGATGCTGTTTATTAAAGTGCTGTGTGTGCTTATTGAGACAAAAACGCACAATATTTCCTTAGATGTCAAGGGTCATCATTATGTGGTATAGATGGTATTACACATAGATGTGGCTCAGCAGTAAAGAATCCACCTGCAATGTAGGAGATGCTGGAGACACAGGTTTGGTCCCTGAGTCGGGAAGATCCCCTGGAGGAGGAAATGGCAACCCACTCCAGCGTTCTTGCCAGAAAATCCTACGGACAGAGGAACCTGGTGGGCTACAGGGTTGCAGAATGGTATACAACTGAGCCCACACAATACACATAGATACCCATATACTGTATGTGAATTAAAATATATTCTACTAAAAAGTGTAATAATCTCAGTATTTTAAAGTCAGATGCTCAGGGTAAGCAACTGAAATGAAGTACAATTAAAACAGGCAAATAGGCAGACTTTCATTTTTAATGGCAAAGTCATGTGTCAGCTCCCCTCTGCTCCCACCTCTACTGGGTAGATCCTCCACCTACAGTTGGTGGTCCTGAGCCCTAACTCAGTGGTCCCAACGTTTTGGCACCAGGGACGAGTTTTTGTAGACAATAGTTTTTCCATGGATGGAGGAGGGGGGGATGGTTTCAGGATGATTCAAGTGCATTAAATTTATTGTGCACTTTATTTTTCTTATTATTACATCAGCTCCACCTCAGATCACAGGCACCAGATCCTAGAAATTGGGGGCCCTGACCTAACCTGCTCTGTATCCACCTGCATTTTATCCCAGGAGCCCCAGCCGCATGGCTGCCCGGCCCTTGGATCCTCACTTATCTGCCCGGCAGTGGCCTCCTGCCCTACGTGGAGCTGGGGCTACTCCAGATGTTACGATGGAACATCCTGCTTTGCATCATGCTGATTTCTCTGATGGAGACCCTGACCTCTCACTTTCCTCCTCTCAACATGTCCACCCTGGAGGTGGGACG
The DNA here is from genome assembly GCA_006410875.1 of Neotragus pygmaeus. Classification (NCBI taxonomy): domain Eukaryota; kingdom Metazoa; phylum Chordata; class Mammalia; order Artiodactyla; family Bovidae; genus Neotragus; species Neotragus pygmaeus. The sequence continues at coordinate 3,070 of SJYV01046605.1, read as the reverse complement.
CTGAGCTCTGTGTTTCCCCTGCTGGGTCAGCATCTGCTGCAGACCAGGAAGGAACCAGGTGATTCTCCGATCTGACAGCGTGTGTGACCACCATCTGCAGCTGCCCTCGCCACACCTTAGCCCACAGCCTGCGTTCCTCAGGCACTGGTGTCAGTCCAGATGGAGCCTGTGTTGGCTGAACTGCCCACATAATGTACTGGATGCAGTGTACATGCCTGCCAGGTCCTTCCGGTCCTGCCTGACCCCTCCGCCTCAGCCACCAGGAAGCTGCTGGGTCTGTGGAGCCTCAGGCTTCTTTACTGGGTCACTGGAGGAACCCCAAGTCAATACCCCATGGGAGCAACTTTTGACCAAGGAGAGACAGGAAGCCAGGAGGAACCGGAAGAGAAATTGCTTGCCCTTTTGCTCTCTGGTGGAATGTTCCAGACAGGACACAGTGTTTCCATATGGTCTTCCCAGTGTGTGCCAAGTTGCTTCAGTCATGTCCAACTCTTTGTGACCCTGTGGACGGTGGCCCACCAGGCTCCTCTGTCCATGGGGCTCTGCAGGCGAGAATACTGGAGTGGGCTGCCATTTCCTCTCCAGGAGATCTTCCCCACCCAGGGACTGAACCCACGTCTCTTATGTCTCCTGTATCAGCAAGTGGGATCTTTACCACTCGTGCCACCTGGGAGGCCCCCAGTCTCCTCGGAGATAGCCCATGCATCCAAATAACCAGCTTTGTTTTCCTGCAAAGTCCTGGCCTGCCTGATAATGTCCTGCCTTGCATCCGCTCTGCCTTCTTCCCAGCCTCACATCTTCTGCCCCATCTTCTCCTTTCCTTTGAGGAAGAGCATGGAGACTCTACCTGTGGTGCCATTTCTGGCGAGCTGGGTTGGAACAGACACCATGACCTGGATGGCAAGATGCCCTGGCACAAGGACGGTCCACTCATAGGCCAGCCACCCTGGGCGCCACACCATCCACTCATCACTTTTCTGGTCCCTTCTGGCCTGTGGTTGAAGTTCAAACCTGTGTCACTCCTGCAGTCAAGCAGGTTATGGCAAAAAATGGGTGGATTCTTGGATATTTTGCTAATTGTATGCTGGCCACGTGTTCTGGGGTCTGGAACCTGAAGAAGAGGTTTTGACTTAATAGTTATAATTGCCAGCAGCCCCCAACAGAACAAGTTCTCTCTGGCAGGAATGGTGAGTTAGTGACAGGCTTGTGGAGAAGCTAGCCTTGGGCTGGTGACCATGCTTGGCGAGACAGTGAGGAGCAGGGATGCACAGGCTCGATTTTGCAGGAGGGTCAATTCTGTGAGGACATGCTTCTTGCAAGTTGATTGTTTCTTAAATATTTACCAGTTCACATTTTTAAAGATGGCAGTATTGTTCTTGTTACCAGGGCAATTTTGTGAAATAAACACCATGGAAATGTACTATGGGGACCACCCCCATCTTTGCCTCAAAATACTTCATGTGGGCTCGGGGCTCATGGATTTTCGGAGGCTGTGAGCAAGATACACAGTGTGTGCGTGTGTGAGTCCTGTTTGGGGATCATGTTCATAGCTTACATTGGCTCTTCAAAGGGCATGTGACCTAAATAAGTAAGTAGATACTTAGAGACTTCCCTGGTCCCTAAGTCCAATGGTTAAGACTTCGCCTTCCACTGCAGGGATTGCAGGTTCAATCCCTGGTCACAGAGCTAAGATCCTACATACCTCTCAGTCAAAAAACCAAAAAACATAAACCAGAGGCAATATTGTAACAAATTCAATAAAGATTTAAAAAATGGTCTACACCAAAAAGATCTTTAAAAAGTACTTAAAGAATCAATCCTTGGCCTAATAAAAAATGTTTAAAATCTGCCTGATATGAAAGAAATGAGCCTAAACATTCAGAGCTCTCGATAGGGGAGCAATTGTTAGACTCCCTCCTCCCTCCGCCCAAGTCGCAGTGAAGGTACAGGGCCTTTAACAAGGAGGCCCCAGGAAACTTCTTTTTGGATTTGTGACTGTTTTTGTACACTTAAAGAGGCAGAAAGGACCTCTGTCCTTTCTCCCCAAAACTGCTCCTCTCACAGTACACCCCGGTCCTTCTCCAGCCCAAACCCTTGCCTAGCCTCTCCCTTCACAAACCACGTCTGATGCTTCGCACGCCCCCGGGCTCAGCCACCACCCCAGCACTGCCTCCCGACCAGGCCGTACAGCCGCTGCCCAGGAACACTGCCATCGCATCCTTCCTGACTCCATCCTGTTCCCCTTTTAATTTCTCCTCAAAAAAAAGCAGCCTGACCAAGTCTCTTAAAATGCTACTTCTTCACCTGAAAGCTTTCTAATATTTTCAGTCCGGAGTCCTCGTACGGCCCACAGGCCCAGGCCCAGTCTGCCTCTGCTCCGTCCCGGACCCTGCCTCCACTGCTGTCCCCTCACCCACTCTGCTCTGCCACACAGGCCCCCAGGCTGGGCCTCAGACAGACCGGGTGACCTCAGGGACTTTGCACTTACGGTTCCCTACCTGAAGTCTCTCCCCTCTGACCACTGCAGGCCTCCCACCTGCACCTTCTTCAGGCCTTTGCCCATGGACCCCTTCCCCTGCTTAACTTTTTCCTTCCCAGCACTTGATCTCCATCTGAGAGCCAGTGGTCTCCTCCTGACACTTGGTCCAAATCTGACACACTCTCTTCTTCATTTGCCCATCCCGCTTATTTTTGTCTCCTCTGCTGGACTGCAAGCTCTCCACAAGGTGGAGCGGGGACTGCTGTCTTGCTCACTGTGATACTCCTAGAACAGATGCTCTGTACACAGCGAGTGTTAAGTACCTGTTGAATAGGTGCGTGACTGAACAAGCAAGGCTGTCACTTGCGTTTCCACGTTTCGTGTCTAACTGTACACATCTCCCCCTTTCTCCTCTGAAGGGTAAGGCGTAGCTGGTCTCCTCCCAGGTGGTCTGCTAGTATCGCCTGCCCTTACACCCCCATCTGGCGGCACCACCTTCTTTAATCCTTCTTTAACCATGACATTGTGGCCCAGCAATAAGTCAGGAAACTAGTCAGCTGGGACCTGATACATAAATAGGACTGTAATCAC
>SJYV01046604.1:126583-141141 GCA_006410875.1 Neotragus pygmaeus | reverse complement strand
AAAAAAAAAAAAAAAAAAAAAAAAAAAATCCATATTTGCCTTAGAAAGCAAGAATGCTCTTGTTAGGCTAGGAAATGAAACTTATTTAAGAAATGTCAAGTACGGAGGAAGCTTGGAAATTATGCTTTAAATTTTAAATGTCTCTAAAGCAGAAAGGAAGGAAAAAACCAAATCATGTTTTGCTTTAGCTCCAAATCATAGTTTGCTTTAGCTCCAAAGCATATTAGCAACTCACATGGCCCTGGAATGAACCAGACCCTTCTCGAAGTCTTAATTAATGATTCAGCATAGAAAAATTGATCCATTTTCTGTCTGCCTCAAGCAAAGAAGTGACCGTTTATAGGACGTGTGGTCATTTTTCAAGAGCTCATCAAGGAGCTGGAACTCAGGAAATGAAAACAAAACTAAATAAATGTTAATAAGAAACATAACAGTTATTATTTTGTAAAAATGGAATGTCTGCATAACTAAACTTTTCTCATCAGCAGAAATTTCCCAGTTCTTGTCAGAAAAATGACCACCACTGGTAGCTGAGAGAGTCCAGTACCATCTGAGCCACCAGGACTTCCCAGGTTCAGATGGTAAAGGATCCACCTGCAATGCAGGAGACCATGTCCAATCCCTGGGTCTGGAAGAGCCCCTGGAGAAGGGAATGGTTACCTTACTCCAGTATTCTTGCCTGAGAATTCTGTGGACAGAGAAGCCTGGCAGGCTACAGTCAACTGGGTCACAAAGAGTCAAATGGGACTGATCGACTAACACTCTCCAATATTTGGGAACAAAACACTTCAAAATCATTAAAATTGCTATTTCTCTGCCTGCATTCATCCATGTTGTGTAAGCAAAGAAGCAACCTCACACATTCCCTTAGTTGCAAAGCTGTTAGGGATCTGGGGGTGGTGCTCTCAATGCCATCCAGGCATTCATAAACATTTGTTCACTTATTTATTGTTTTAGCTTTTAAAGAATATTTATTTACTTATGTGGCTGCTTTGGGTCTTAGTTGTAGCCCACAGGATTTTCACTGTGTCATGGGGAATCTTTCGTTGAAGCCCACAGACCCTCTAGTTGAGGCACTCAGGTTTAGTTGCTCCGTGGCATGTGGAATCTCATTTCCCCAGTGATCAAAGCACATACCCTACATTGCAAGGTGGGTTCTTAATTACTGGACCACCAGGGAAGTCCGTTTGCTCATTATTTAGTTCTTACTTTGCAGGTTGGAAAGATCTACCCCAGGACCAAATAGAATGCAAATTCAGGTGAGGCAGCAGTGTATAAGACAGAGGGGCCCTGCGATTATGGTGAGCTGAAGACAGTCTGCTCTTAGGGAAAGGGGACCCAACATTTGTTGCCTTGTTGGCCCAGATTGCTAGCTCTCCTGAGTTTTGAGATGAATCTGAGTTGATGCATATAAACTTCCTGAATTTTACATATCAGCAAGTAGTTCACATTTTTTGAAATACCAAGCAGGTCAATCAAGCATGTCTTCAGGCCAAATTTAGCCCGCAGGAGCTTTCTCCCTGGAAATCTTTCAAGGTGGGTGGCAGTTTTGCCAAATAGCCCAAGCCCCATGACACCTGGAACAAAGACAGTATTTGGGGTGAATCTGTTGTGGGAAATGATGACTTGTATTTGCTCCTAAAAACAGAGTATGTGAAGTCCCTTGGTGGCTGAGGATATAGTAACAGGCTTCACCAACATGATCATATGCAACAGGATTAAATGTTACAATCATCTGAGCCATCTCTGTGAACCACAGGAGCAGAGTGGTGACAGATGGGGACCCAACCTGGGTGGAGCAGGAGACCCTAGTTGACAGCATTTGGTTCACATACAGGATTTTCGTAGATGGTGCCTGAACCTATTTTTTATTTTATTTTAATAATTGAGTGTTTAAAAAAATTACCACCAATGCATCGACTCCAGCCACACTGTGGTCCATTTGGGTAGCACCACAGCAACCATCATACACAAGTTGCAGGAACGATGGGTACTTGGATGGCCGGGTGCATTCACCTCTGAAGAGTGGAGAGTACAGCCTTTCCTAAAGAGTGCAAACAGGAACAGGGGCACACAGGTCTCATATGCGTGCCAAGGACTCAGGAGTTTCTCATCTCATGAAAGCGCTTATCTGGCCTGCCTTCCAGAAGAGCACTCAGGGGACCTCTGGGCTCACACATGAGTTGTGCATGAGTGAACTTTAATTAAAGCTCAGGGCTTTAAAAGCTCCAGGTTTCCCGAAGGTAACCTTTCAAACCACAGTTCCTTCATTCTGAGAATTCTGCACTCCTGAAGAAAACAGGGTGGCTTTTTATCTAGGAACAATCTTGTTTCTAGAGTTCTTTTTCTTGGTGTATTTTATTTAATGTTTTATGGATGCTGCTCACTTTTCACTCAGAGCATGTCTTCTCATGGCATCCGGGATATTGGTAAATACAGTGAGAAGGAGTCCATGGTGCCTTGATGGAGGGGCAGTGTCCAGTCCTTCTAGACTGGCCAATGGATTCAGCTCAAGCATCAGGACAGCTGGGATCCTGCACACCTTCTTGGTAAAGTGACTCACCTGCTTGACTGTCGGTGGGAATGCAAATTGATACAGCTACTATGGAGAGCTATATGGAGATTCCTTAAACAACTGGGAATAAAACTACCATATGACCCAGTAATCCCACTACTGGGCATATACCCTGAGAAAACCATAATTGAAAAAAATGCATGTATCCCAATATTCACTGTGGCACTATTTACAACAGCTAGGACATGGAAGCAACCTGGGTGTCTGTTGACAGATGAATGGATAANCCAGTAATCCCACTACTGGGCATATACCCTGAGAAAACCATAATTGAAAAAAATGCATGTATCCCAATATTCACTGTGGCACTATTTACAACAGCTAGGACATGGAAGCAACCTGGGTGTCTGTTGACAGATGAATGGATAAGGTAGTGGCGATATATATATACACAGTGGAATATTACTCAGCTTTAAAAAGGTATGGCAAACCCAATAGAGTATTGTAAAGTTAAATTTAAAAATAAATAAATTAAAAAAAAAAAAGGAATGCATTTGAATTGGTTATAATGAGGTGGATGAACTTAGAGCCTANATATATATATACACAGTGGAATATTACTCAGCTTTAAAAAGGTATGGCAAACCCAATAGAGTATTGTAAAGTTAAATTTAAAAATAAATAAATTAAAAAAAAAAAAGGAATGCATTTGAATTGGTTATAATGAGGTGGATGAACTTAGAGCCTATTATACAAAGTGAAGTGTAAGTCAGAAGGAGAAAGACAAATATTGTATAGTAATACATATGTATGGAATTGAGAAAGATGGTACTGATGAGCCTATCCACAGGGCAGCAGTGGAGATGCAGACATGGAGAACAGTTTTGGACACAGTCGGGGAGAAAGAAGGGGGGATGATTTATGAGAGCAGCATTGAAACATATATGTATGTAAAGTAGATAGCCAATGGGAATTTGCTGTATGACAGAGGGAACCCAAAGCCAGTGCCCTGTGACAACCTAGAGTGGGGTGGGGAGGGAGATGGGAGGCAGGTTCAGGAAGGGGGAGACGTGTATCCCTATGGCTGATTCATGTTGATGTATAGCAAAAAACATGACAATATTGTAATTATCCTCCAAATAAAAATTTTAAATTAAACAAAAAGAAAATACCTGGAAACCTGGCTTTATAAAAGCTTCTTGTCGGACCTTGGCTCCTCCCTGGGAATGTTCCATGCCAGGTAGGCAGCACTGTCTCTGAAATATGGCATTTTCACTGTCACATCTGCTGCTAACCTGTGGCATTGTTTTGTTCTTCATTGCTAGAAATTTTATTTTTTAATTAAAAATTTTACTTTATATTGGAATACAGTTGATTTACAATGTTGTGTTAGTTTCAAGTATACAGGAAAGTGATTCAGCTATTCATATACATATATCCATTCTTTTTCACAAGATTATTACAGGATATTGAGTAGAGTTCCTGTACTATACAGTAGGTCCTTGTTGCTTATCTGTCTTATAGTATTGTGTGTATGTTCATCCCCAGTTCCTGATTTATCCCTCTCTACTTGCCCCCTGCCACAGCATTTTCCTTTTGGTAATTGTAAGTTTGTTTTCTAAGTCTGTGAATCTGTTTCTGTTTTGTAAATAAGTTCATTTGTATCATATTTTTAGATTCATATGTAAGTGGTATCATATGATATTCGTCTTTCTGTCTGACTTACTTCTCTTTTATGGCTGAGTAATATTCCATTGTATATATGTACTGCATCTTCTTTATCCATTCATCTGTTGATAGACCTAGATAGGTTGCTTCCATGTCCTAGCTGTGGTAAATAGTGCTGCAATGAACACTGGCAGCGGGGGGTGGGGGTGGGGGTATCTTTTTGGATTATGGTTTTCTCTGGATATATGTCCAAGAGTGGGATTGTGAGATCATATGGTAGCTCTATTTTTAGTTTTTAAGGAACCTCCATACTGTTCATAGTGGTTGTACCAATTTACATTCCCACCAACAGTGTAGGAGGGTTCCCTTTTCTCCACATCCTCTCTAGCGTTTCTCGTTTGTAGACTTTTTTGATGATGGCCATTCTGATTGGTGTGAGAAGACACCTCATTGTAGTTTTAATTTGCATTTCTCTAAAGTTAGTGATACTGAGCATCATCTCATGTGCTTTTGGCCATGTATATGTCTCCTTTAGAGGAATGTCTATTTTGATCTTCTGTCCATCTTTTGATTGAGTTGCAGGTTTTGTGCTCCATGCTGTTCTGAGAGCTTTGGCCATATTTACGCATTCTGCATCACTGCAACCTCGGGCAGTGGGCACTTTAATTGACCTTATTTTATAGGTTTGGGGATGGAAGACATGAGGACTCAGATATGTTGTCAACATCTGTAAGTGTCCGAGTCAGGTAGTTTGGCTCCAGATGCCATGCTATCCTGCCTTTCATGGTTTCCCTGCTATCAAGTAGATAACACCCAGATGAAAGCAATCAAACGCATCAGTTCAGCTTTAAACATCTGAAGGGGCACAGGCTGTGCTGTGTCACCTGTTGCAGGAGTCCTCCCAGACCCACAGTGCCCTCTGGCGGAGGTGGCTCACCTTCCAAGTGTCATCTTCCTATGCTCATCATGCTATATGTGTGTCATGATGTATTTGGTCTCCAGTCTGTTATACTGGGAGTCCAGATTTCCTGGGAGAATAGAATTGTGGACATTAGGGACCGCATGTGGAATTTGGCCTCTTCTCTTCTTACTTGGGCCCCACGGTTAGTCAACAGACAGCTTCCAATTTTAGCCTTAAATTGGTCTAGATGTCTTTAGCTTTGGAACCAAACATCCTTGCCTGGATGGCGTAGCAAGTGCCCCTCCCCGCTATGTCTATTGACTATTAACACCATCATTCATGAGGAAGATTCTGGGTGCATTCAGAGACAAACTTGCCAAGAGCCATTTCCATTCAATTCAGTAGAAATGCCTTCAATAGAAATACATCACGGAGATACATGAGCAGAATTGGTGTCTGCTTCCGTAATGTTTTCCATCTAATTGAAAATCCAAAAGCAAAAGCCAGTGCATGAACTCATAGGAGAGAAAGAACAGAACAAGACCAAATATCATTTTGTGCTGATCTGTAATAGAGACAAGGCAATTTCCATCCAGGGAAAGATAGGAGGATGATATTTGCAGATTCCTCTGTGTGCCCAGGACTGCCTACCCAGCACATTCACCTACGTGGTGTCCTTGGATCCACACAACCAGCTGGCGAGGTCAATATTATTATCTGCATTAATAGATTTGGCCTCTGGGGCCAGGAAGGGCAGAAAGTAAACTGAGGTGCTGGCTCTGTGGGACTGTGGGTTTGGGACTGTAAGGAAACCAGATTGAGATCAGGTGGAGCATAGGGGACAGGTAAGGAGTTAACCAGGCTCTGGACACACATGAACCCAGTCCCGTACTGGGTCTGACGTCAAATGTACCACCAATCAAAGCAGACATCAAGAGCCAAACTTATTCTTTACCAGTTAGGCCTTTACCAGTTGCTGAGAAAATGTTTTATATTATTGAAAGAATGAATTAACAATATCATTTGAGGGCTCTTCTGGCTTGAAACATGGATACTCAGAAGGATATTATTATCCTGATTTAAATNCAAACTTATTCTTTACCAGTTAGGCCTTTACCAGTTGCTGAGAAAATGTTTTATATTATTGAAAGAATGAATTAACAATATCATTTGAGGGCTCTTCTGGCTTGCAACATGGATACTCAGAAGGATATTGTTATCCTGATTTAAATTCCTGATTGCTGTCCTCAAGTCTTTGCCTATGACTTTAACTCTCAGTTATTACTCTAGACACTCCTCAGTGTCTGCTGAGGANTTGAGGGCTCTTCTGGCTTGAAACATGGATACTCAGAAGGATATTATTATCCTGATTTAAATTCCTGATTGCTGTCCTCAAGTCTTTGCCTATGACTTTAACTCTCAGTTATTACTCTAGACACTCCTCAGGTTATGCCTGCTGCTGCTGCTGCTAAGTCGCTTCAGTAGTGTCTGACTCTGTGCGACCCCATAGATGGCAGCCCACCAGGCTCCACCACCCCTGGGATTCTCCAGGCAAGAACACTGGAATGGATTGCCATTTCCTTCTCCAATGCATGAAAGTGAAAAGTGAAAGTGAAGTGGCTCAGTCATGTCTGACTCTTTGCGACCCCCTACAGCTGAGAACTAAACATCTCATCAGAATGTGGGGCAAATGCTTGAGACCTGGAATGTTGGGAGGCAGGAGGACAGGCTAGATTTGTAGCCCTTGAGGGTCTCATTCTGATGCCAGCACACCTTGGGAATTCTTCCCCGGTGGTGATAGTGGTAAAGAATCTGCCGTAAGTGCAAAAGACGGAAGAGACCCACATTCAATCCCTGGCTCGGGAAAATTACCTGGAGGAGGGCATGGCAACCCACTTCAGTATCCTTGCCTGGGAAATCTCATGGACAGGGAAGCCTCCTGGCCTGCAGTCCATGGGGTCGCAGAGTTGGACACTACTAAAGTGACTTAGCGTGCACTATATCCTTCTGGGGTTGATGAGAAACTGTGTTGAAGGTTGGCTGGCACCTGTGTTGAGACCCAGGAGCCAGGGTCCACAAGACTCACAAGGCAGCCAGAACTGGAAGCCCAGCACTGCAGCTCCCAAACCAGAATTTATCAGTGCTCTGGAACTGATCCAACACCAAGAAACTGCCTATCCACCCTAAACACACCAAGGCTGATTTGAAAACCAGAGGACCAGCAAGACTTATAGTCATGCAGAAGATGAGCCTCCACATGTAAATATCTTACATCTCTTGTATCTTTTAATCCTTGCTATAATCTTAAGAAGTGCTATCATTTTTATCCCAATGATATAGATTGGAACACTAAGGCCCAGAGAAATAAAATAACTTGCTCAAAGCAGACCCACTTAGAAGGTGAAAGGGTTAAGAATCAAGCCTAGGAAATCTGGCTTGAAAATCTTTCTTCTTAACCACTGTCCTCTGCTGAGTTGCAGTCATGTTGACCAAGAAATGTCCTATTAACTCTGGATCAGAGGTGACTTCTATGTGGATCTGACACTAGATGCATGGAGAAATCATCAATAGGAAGAAGCAAAGGTGAGCTCCCAGTATCAGAGCTGGCCTCTGGAGTCTTTTGCCAGTCTTTGGACAAAACTCAAGAGACCCTTGAGTGTTGAGGTACTAACTCATCACTTTCTGAGAAACTTCCTCTTTCCAAAGAGGGGTCCTCAGAAGGTCTCTCTGCACTGCGCATTTTACCTTACTGACACCATCTTTTCTGGGCAGGTGTGTTATTTCCTGTCTACCACAGTGCAGGTAGAATCATCATGTGGACTCACTGGGAGCACTGAGAGGTTGAGATGCCCTCTCCCCTGGACCTCCTTCTACTGTGCTACAATAATAAATGTTCCTATTTCCTGAGGGGCTTCCCTCATAGCTCAGTTGGTAAAGAGTCTGCCTGCAATGCGGGAGACCCTGGTTTGATTCCTGGGCCGGGAAGATCCCATGGAGAAGGAAATGGCAACCCACTCCAGTATTCTTGTCTGGAGAATTCCATGGGCAGAGGAGCCTGGTGGGCTACAGTCCATGGGGTCACAAGAGTAGGACACAACTTAGCGACTAAACCACCACCAATTCCTGATTGGGAGCTTTAGTAGTTGCTTCCAAGGCTTTCATCCCCCCCATCCCCCCACCTGGTAACGCCTGTTGCTATGGCTGTTTCATTCCAAATGCCACCATGTTCAGTGTGGACTCTTTGAAAGAGACCTGCCAACCTCTGCAGTCAGGAAGGTTCTGGAAATGTATGTTATCCCTGAGCATTCTGTAAGGTCATGTCCAAGGATCCATTAGCTCAGAGGAGTGGGATGATTAGGTGGGGCCCCTTGGGCTGGCTCCCTTACTGTGAGTGATTCCTACCTGGGCTCTGGATTCATTTATCTATGTTTCTGTTCCTTCCTAAAAGAAGCATAGAGAACCAGTTACCAGTCTGGGCTTGAAAAAATCGTGTAATCTGAATTCAAGCATCAACCTGCCCCTTCCTATCTGGGTGAATTTGGGAAAATTATTGAACCATGATAACTCTCAGTGTTCTCATCTATGGAAGGAAGTAACCATAAGACCTAGTTTTCTGTATTGTTTTGAAGGTTAAATGAGATAATGCCTGAAAATATTCACCATTCCTAGACCTCCAGCAATAATAGTTACTATTTTTAATCATCAACCTGCATTCAGTGAGCACTTACTATGTAGGGGCTGGAGATACATCAAGGAACACAGTGGGAAGCCCCCAGGCAGGGATCAAGGAAGTCAGCTTTCCAAGTCAGCTTTCCTCAGAGTGGGACTCAGAGCGCTTTTGTCTGGGTCAAGCTTCCCAAGAAAATGAGGTCTCCAGGTCTGATAGGCTAAAACAAAACAAAGAATCCTGATTATAATGGTATAATCAGTCATCGTAACTGTATAATCTTACAATAATCTGTAGATCTCCCATATACAGCCTCTTATCAAAGGATATGAGTGGTCCTATGATAAAGATGCCTGCTTAACTTTGATTAAACCAGCATTCCCCAAACTCACATGACCATGAAACCTTTGTTTGCTAATTCCTATTAGACTGACTGCCTGTGTTCTATGTTCTGAGAAAGACAAAAAGGAAAATACTGGCTAGAGATGACTGCAAAAGCAATGCTAACGTATAATAAGAAATAATAGAGTTTGTTCTTCCACCAAGAACAACAAACCCTTTCCCAAGCAAGAGGCTACTTGCAAAGCAGGATACCTCTCCTTGTGGCCTCACCATATCCTTCCCTGACAGAGTCAGTCCTGTGGAGATGTGTAAGGTTAAGACTTGCGCTTTGAATGCTAAACTATCCTCCTCTTGTAGAGGAGTCTGTAAATCTTTGACTGGTGTTTGCCCTCTTTGGAGTAAATTCCTAATTGATTTCTAAAGATTGCTGTTTGCAAATTAAATTACACTTCCCTTATACATTATATAAAGAAGCATAAACCAGTCACCTCTCCTGGGCATACACCCCCCTCCTTGAGTTCCTAGGGTGTGATTACATTACTTCAATTGCACTGCTTCTGTTCAACTCAAGCTACACGAATTGTTTCTCTTGCTTGTTTAATTGCCCATGTCTTATTACAGAGAGAATTTATTGTTTTAGTACAGAGTAAAATTCAAATATTTTATGCAAGATGAATATGGCCACTGACATTTTTATTCCCTTTTCAAGTTCACACACATAGAAATCATATTGGAAACTTTTCAAAACATTTGTGACCAATACCACAAAGTGTCAAAACCTCCAGAAGGTGTTTTAAAAAAGGAAAGACTTTAGAGCATATGTTTCCTTCTTTAACATCACAAGGGATTCCGCTAACTGACATTGACACAAGCTCATGAAGAAGTTCCCCTAAGTATGCAAAATCATTTGAAAGCACATTGGGACTGAACTGTTGCTATTTACCTGAGTCTCCAGAGCATGATGCTAAGTGAAAAAGCCAATCCCAAGAGGCTACACTGCATGATTCCATTTTGTAACATTTTTGTTGAATATTTGTTTATTTTGTCTGTGATGGGTCTTAGTTGAAGCATGCATATTAGTTGTGGCATGTGAATTCTGAGTTGTGACATGTGGGATCTAGTTCCCTGACCAGGGATCAAACCTGGGCCCCTGCAATGGGAGCTCAGAGTCTTAACCAGTGGACTACCAGGAAGTCCTATTTCATAAGATTTTTGAGTCGCAAAATTATTGAAATGGAAAAGAGCTTAGTGGTTGGCAAGATTAAGGAGGGAGTGGAAAAGGAGGATAGTAGGTTGCTTCCACCTCTTAGCCATTGTGAGTAGTGCGGCAGTAAACGTAAGAGTGCAAATATCTCTTGGAGATCCTGATTTCAATTCTCTGAATAAATATCCAGAAGTGGAATGGCTAAATCACATAGTCGTTCTATTTTTAACGTTTCGAGGAGCTTCCACACTATTTTCCGTAACAGCCAAACCATTGTACATTCTCATCAACAGTGCACAAGTGTTCCCGTTTCTCTACATCCTTGCTGACACTTACTGTTTTGTTTGTTGATTGTTGGTTTGTTTTGGTTTTTCTGATAGTGGCTGTCCTAACAGGTGTAAAGTGATAATCGTCATGATTTTGATTTGCATTTCCCCTATGATTAATGATATTAAGCATGTTTTCATATACTTACTGGCAATTTGTCTTCTTTGCAGAAATATCCTTTGCCTATTTCTTAATCAAGTTATTTTCATTTTTGCTGTTGAGTTGTCGGAGTTCCTTATATTTTTTGGATATTGACCCCTCAGCAGATATATGATTTGCAGATACTTACTCCCATTCCATAGGTTACCTGTTCACTCTGCCAACTGTCTCCTTTTCTATACATGTTTTCAGTTTGAGGTAGTCTCACTTGTCTGATTTTTCTTTTGTTGTCTATACTTCTGGTGTCGTATCAGAAATCACTGTGAACACCAATCTTGTGAAGCTATTGCCCTGCATTGTTTTCTAGGAATTTCAAAAGTTTCAGATCTTATGCTTAACTCCAATCCATTTTGAGTTGATTCTTATTTATAGTGTAAGATAAAGGTTCAATTTTATTTTTGTGCATGTAGATATTCAGTTTTCCCAGCACCATTTGCTCAAGGGACTATTTTTTCTCTATTGTGTAGTCTTGGCACCCTTGTCAAAGATTTTTTTGATTGTATGTGCATAGATTAGTTCTGGGCTCTCTATTTTGTTTCACTGCTATGTGTGTATGTAAATATATATATATATATATATATATATAAAATATATGTGTATATGCAAATATATATATTATATATATGTGTGGGTGTGTATGTAAATATATATATATATTATATATATGTCAGTACAATTCCATTTTGATTGCTGTAGCTTTATAATGTTTTGAAGTCAGAAAATTTGAAGCCTCTAGCTTTTTTCTTCTTTCTCAAGATTATTTTGGCTATTTGGTGTATTTTTGTAGTTCCATATAAATTTTTGGATTTTTTTCCTATTGCTACAAAAAGTGCCATTGAAATTTTAATAGAGATTGCATTGAATCTATAGATTGCTTTGGATATTATGGACATTTTAATATTAAGTTTTCCAATTCATGAACATAGGACATCTTCTGGAGAAGACAATGGCACCCCACTCCAGTACTCTTGTCTGGGAAATCCCATGGATGGAGGAGCCTGATGGGCTGCAGTCCATGGGGTCGCTAAGAGTTGGATACGACTGAGTGACTTCACTTTCGCTTTTCACTTTCATGCATTGGAGAAGGAAATGGCAACCCACTCCAGTGTTCTTGCCTGGAGAATCCCAGGGACGGGGAAGCCTGGTGAGCTGCCGTCTATGGGGTCTCACAGAGTCAGACACGACGGAAGCGCGTTAGCAGTAGCAGGACATCTCATTCGCTTGTATCTTCTTTAATTTCTCTCATCAGTGTTTGCAGTTTTTCATGTACTAGTCTTTCACTTCTCAGTTAATTCCTAAGCATTTTATTATTTCGGTGCTATTATAAATGGGATTGTTTTCCTAATTTCTTTTACAGATAGTTTGTTGTTAGTATATGGAAACATGTATGATTTTTGCATGTTGGTTTTGTAACCTGAAACTTTACTGAATTTGTTTATTAATTCTAACAATTTTTTTTCATGGAATAATTGGGCTTTTCTACATATAAGATCATGTTGTCTGCAAATAGGGACAGTTTTATTTCTTTTTATCTGATTTATATCCATCTATTCGTTTTTCTTGCCTATTTGCCCTGGGTAGAACTTCCAAGACTGTTGAATAGAAACGATGAGAGTAGACATCCTTTTCTTGTTCCTGATCTTAGATAAGAAGCTTTCAGATTTTTTTTTTTTTGCCTTTGATTATAATGTCAATTGTAGTCTTTTCATATATCTTTATTATGTTGAGGCAATTTCCTTCTATTCTTAGTTCTATGTTTTATCATGAAGAAGTGTTGAATTTAAAAAAATTTCCTACATCTATCAAGATGATCATGTGATATTTTATTTTTCATTCTGTTTAAGTGGTGGATCACATCAACTGATTTTTTCATATGTTGAAGCATCCCTTCATCCCAGGGATAAATCCCTCTTGGTCTTGGTGTGTGATCCTTTTACTATATTATTGACCTCAATCTACTAGTATATTGTTGACAATTTTTGCATCTGTATTCATCAGAGATACCAGCCTGTAGTTTTCTTGTAATGTCTTTTTCTGGCTTTAGTATCAAGATAATGCTGGCCTCAAAATATTAGTGTTCCACCTTTATCAATTTTTTGGAAAAATTTGAGAATGATTGTCGTAAATTTGGGAGAATTCTTGAGGGAATCCATCCTGGGCTTTTCTTTGTTGGAGGTTTTTGATTACTGGCTCAATCTCTTTACTAGTCATAGGTATGTTCATATTTTCTAGTTCTTCATAATGTAGTCTTGGTAAATTGTATGTTTCCATGAATCTGTCCATTTTTAATATGCTATCCATTTTTTGTTGTTGTATAATTGCTCATAGCAGTCTTTTGTAATTCTTTTTCTTTCTGTGACATCAGTTGAAATGTCTCCACTTATTTATTTGAGTCTTTTCTTCTTAGTTAGTCTATCTAAAGATTTGTTGATTTTGTTGATATTTTAAAAAACCCAACTCTCAGTTTTATTGATTTTTTTTTCCTATTGCCTTTCTATTTCATTTATTTCTATATTAATCTCTATCATTTCTTTCTTTCTCCTAACTTTAGGCTTATTCTCCTTTTTACAGCTTCTTGAAGTGTAAATTTATGTTGTTTAGTTGAGATTTTCTTCTTTTTTAACAAAGGTGTTTATCACTAACTTTCTGTATTAATACTGCTTCTGCTACATCTCTTAGTTTTCATATGTTGCATTTTTATTTTCATTTGTCTCAGGATATTTTCTAATTTTCCTTTTTTTTTTCTGACCCATTGGTTGTTCAAGTGTGTGTTGTTTAATTTCCACATATTTTTGAATTTTTTAATCTTCTGCCTTGGATTTCTAGTTTTATTCCATTGTGGTCAGAAAATATTTCAATCTTATTAAATTTATTGAGAGTTCCTTGTGATCTAAAACAATGATATATCCTGGAGAATGCCCAGTGTGCACTTGAGAAGAATATGCATTCTGCCTCTATTGGGGGAAATATTCTTTATATGTCTGTTAAGTGTACTTGGTCTGTAGTGTTGTTCAAGTCCTTTGTTTTTTTATTGATCTTCTGTCTGGATGCCCCATCCATTATCAAAAGTGGGGTATTGAAGTGTCCTACTGTTATTGATTACTATCTATTTCTTCCTTCAATTCTGTCATGGTTTATTTGATATACTTGGGTGCTCTGAGTTGGGTTCATATATATTTATAATTGTCATATCTTCTTGATGAATTGTCCTTTTATCATTATATAGTGTCCTTCTCTATCTCTTTGTGACAGTTTTGACTTAAAGTCTGTTTTATCTGATATAAGTATGGCCATCCCTGCTCTCTTTTGTTTGACATTTATGTCAAATGTCTTTTACCTTTTTTGATTTTCATTATGAAAAGTGAAAGTATTAGTCACTCAGTCATGTCTGACTCTTTGTGATACCATGGACTGTAGCCTGCCAGGCTCCTCTGTCCATGGAATTCTCCAGGCAAGAATACTGGAGTGGGTAGCCATTCCCTTCTCTGTGGTATCTTCCCAATCCAGGGATTGAACCTGGGTCTCTCACATTACAGGTAGATTCTGAGCCACCAGGGAAGCCCTCATTTTCATTATGTGGGTTCTTAATCCTGTACTAAATCTCTTATAGACAGCATGTAGTTGGATCTTGTTTTGTTTAATTCATTCAGCCAATCTATGTCTTTTGATTAGAAGTTTAAACTATATTTGAAGTAGTTACTGATAGGGAAGTACTTACTTTGCCATTTTCTTCATTGTTTTCTGTCTGTCTTATAGCAATGTTGTCCCCCCCCCC
>SJYV01046604.1:102097-126554 GCA_006410875.1 Neotragus pygmaeus | reverse complement strand
TTCAAGTGTGTGTTGTTTAATTTCCACATATTTTTGAATTTTTTAATCTTCTGCCTTGGATTTCTAGTTTTATTCCATTGTGGTCAGAAAATATTTCAATCTTATTAAATTTATTGAGAGTTCCTTGTGATCTAAAACAATGATATATCCTGGAGAATGCCCAGTGTGCACTTGAGAAGAATATGCATTCTGCCTCTATTGGGGGAAATATTCTTTATATGTCTGTTAAGTGTACTTGGTCTGTAGTGTTGTTCAAGTCCTTTGTTTTTTATTGATCTTCTGTCTGGATGCCCCATCCATTATCAAAAGTGGGGTATTGAAGTGTCCTACTGTTATTGATTACTATCTATTTCTTCCTTCAATTCTGTCATGGTTTATTTGATATACTTGGGTGCTCTGAGTTGGGTTCATATATATTTATAATTGTCATATCTTCTTGATGAATTGTCCTTTTATCATTATATAGTGTCCTTCTCTATCTCTTTGTGACAGTTTTGACTTAAAGTCTGTTTTATCTGATATAAGTATGGCCATCCCTGCTCTCTTTTGTTTGACATTTATGTCAAATGTCTTTTACCTTTTTTGATTTTCATTATGAAAAGTGAAAGTATTAGTCACTCAGTCATGTCTGACTCTTTGTGATACCATGGACTGTAGCCTGCCAGGCTCCTCTGTCCATGGAATTCTCCAGGCAAGAATACTGGAGTGGGTAGCCATTCCCTTCTCTATGGTATCTTCCCAATCCAGGGATTGAACCTGGGTCTCTCACATTGCAGGTAGATTCTGAGCCACCAGGGAAGCCCTCATTTTCATTATATGGGTTCTTAATCCTGTACTAAATCTCTTATAGACAGCATGTAGTTGGATCTTGTTTTGTTTAATTCATTCAGCCAATCTATGTCTTTTGATTAGAAGTTTAAACTATATTTGAAGTAGTTACTGATAGGGAAGTACTTACTTTGCCATTTTCTTCATTGTTTTCTGTCTGTCTTATAGCAATGTTGTCCACCCCCCTTTCTCTCTTGCTATCTTCCTTTGTATTCTGTTGATTTTTTGTGCAGACGTGCTTCGATTCCTTTCTCATTTTCTTTTGTGTATCATCTATAGATATTTTTCTTTGTGGTTACCATGGGTCATACATAAAACATTTTATAGTCATAACAGCTGGTTTTGCACTCACTTTTGGTTTTCTCACAAAGGGGATTCATTCATATATTATTGCTGGGACAATATCTCCATGGGAGAAGGAGGCTCTGAGGGTTCCCATTCCACAGCCTTTCCCTTAGCATCCTAAGTTGTTTTCTTTTGATAAAACAAAACACATACTGGTGCTAATTCTGTGGTTATTCAAGAGAACTAAAAATTGTCCAGATGTTTAAGTAAGTAAGTAAGAAACTGCCATGCTCACTCTGAAAGCCTTAAAATACTGTACCTACTTTTTCCTTCTCCAGAAACTCCTCCAGAGCTTCTCTAGACCCAGATTTCCAGCTTACTCTTTATCAATATCTTCTCTTACAGAAGCAAACTAAGATCTTTCTCTGTAAGAGGTAAAACTCTAATAAGGAAGAATTTCTTTTTTGCACTGTGTGTNCCTTCTCCAGAAACTCCTCCAGAGCTTCTCTAGACCCAGATTTCCAGCTTACTCTTTATCAATATCTTCTCTTACAGAAGCAAACTAAGATCTTTCTCTGTAAGAGGTAAAACTCTAATAAGGAAGAATTTCTTTTTTGCACTGTGTGTACATGGCCTGGCGTGCTGCAATTCATGGGGTCGCAGCGTCGGACACGACTGAGAGACTGAACTGAACTGAACTGTACATGGACAGGAACTTCTGCTGACGAGTCCTCTCACACTTGTTCCCTCTCCCATGATTGTCACTCTAAACAGGATGTGAGATGGGAGCTCAACCAATTTTTTTTGTTTTTGATGTTGTTGTTGTTCAGTTGCTCAATTGTATCTAACTCTTTGCAGCCCCATGGATTACAGCATGCCAGGCTTCCCTTCACCATCTCTTGGAGCTTGCCCAAACTCATTTCCATCGAGTTTGTGATGCCATCCAACCATCTCATCCTCTGTTGTCCCCTTTTCCTCCTGCCTTCAATCTTTCCCAGCATCAGGGTCTTTTTTAATGAGTCGGCTCTTCGCATCAGGTGGCCAAAGTATTGGAGCTTCAGCAGCAGTCCTTCCAATGAATATTCAGGGTGGATTTCCTTTAGGATTGACTGGTTGGATCTCCTTGCTGTCCAAGGGACTCTCAAGAGTCTTCTCCAACACCACAGTTCAAAAGCATCAATTGTTCAGCACTTAGGTTTTTTATAGTCCAACTCTCACATCCATACATGACCACTGGAAAAACCATAGCTTTAACTAGATGGACTTTTGTTGGCAAAGAAATATCACTGCTTTTTAATATGCTGTCTAGGTTTGTTTTGATACACAGCTATTATAGAATCTATTGCACTGGAGTGAAATTATTGCTTTTCTATCTTCTTTAATAGTCTCTGATCAGTTTGGAGGATGTGTCTGATTCATCTCCTTGCCCCCATAGTAAAGCTCAATAAATTAAATGCTCATCCAGTGTTTTCTGGATCAATGAGATGGATGGATGGATGGATGGGGCACTGATGAAATATCAGGCTTCAGTGAGCAGGGGCAGGGGTAGTTTTGACATTGATTTTTGATGTATGGAATAATACATGCTGACAGCACTGATACGAGGCAAATGTGTTTGCNGTTTTCTGGATCAATGAGATGGATGGATGGATGGATGGGGCACTGATGAAATATCAGGCTTCAGTGAGCAGGGGCAGGGGTAGTTTTGACATTGATTTTTGATGTATGGAATAATACATGCTGACAGCACTGATACGAGGCAAATGTGTTTGCTGAGAAGGTTGCACACAGTAATATTGTGTGGTCCAATACGTAGCAAGCCTAAGTGCAAAGAAAGAGATCAAACCCGTGGGTACTTTAGACTTACCTGTAATACCCTGAATAAATAGTTCAGCCCTTAAAGTATATCTCAAGTAGTAAATAGCTATTTCAGAAACCACCCTTGGTCCTTTGTAGAGGGAACTCCTCCCAAACCACCCTTAGGATATGTGGTCTCCCCAGGGTCTCTCCTATTTATATGAGAACAAAAAGCCTTGTGGGTTCTCAAGAGACTTCATTACCGGAACAGCCTGGACGTTCCTAAAGGCAAAGAGATAGCTGAAACTTGGCTTTTAATAGAGGAATCATTTTCTAATTTTTTATAAGTCAGATACTGTTTCTCTACAATGAAATATATATTTTAGATCCTTCCTAATTCAGACCTTTCTCATCTCCATAACAATGGAATCCCATGGTGAGCACTGGGGAAAAGAACTATTATCCAGAGATAGAGGAGACCATTATTAACAAGAAACAATGATCTTAACTTCTTTTGGGGGAGACCCTCATTGTCCCTGGTGATATCACCCAAGAGTCCTTCCCACCTGAAGTAGACAGTCTTCCTCTTCCTGGCTCCAGAGTTGTATAATATCCTCCCAATCCCCTTCAGCCCTGGATGGGCTCCATGATCCCATAAATCCCATCTTTCTAAATTCTAAACATCTACATCTATTCCCATCATAAAAAGGATATTAAAAAAAAAAGNGTGCACCTGTGGTGGATTCATGTCGATGTATGGCAAACCCAATAGAGTATTGTAAAGTCAAATTAAAAAATAAATTTAAAAAAAAAAAAGATGAGTTCTCTAAGTTGGGTGTACAGTTACCTTGCACAGAAGGCAGTATTTTAGGTTATGTAACATCTTCATTTACAGCCAGATAGTTACATAGCTTATGTGACATTTTCCAGAGAGCCAAGCCCCATAAATCCACAGACCCTAGGTGTGTTTACCATAAGCAACCCTAAACCAGAGACACTGTGCCAAAAGCAGTCTGAAGACATGACCTCTCTTCCTCACCAATGTCACTAGTCTATTCACCAGATCATTTATTAGCATTTTGGGGGGTCACGCTGTATGGCTTTTGGCATCTGATGAGGGATCAAACCCCGACCCTCAGCAGTGAAAGCATGGAGTCCTAAGCACTGGACTGCCAGGGGATTCCCTATTAGCTTGTTAATAAGGAGATGAGGCCAGGTCTTTTGCCTTCCTGTTTTCCTATGAATGTTCCCCAATAACAAGAGAGAAATGGATTACAGACTAGTTGCTGAACCCATTCCTTCCCACAGCATTCATCATATTCCGAGCACGATTCCAAGATTCTCTACATGTATTACTTTATGCAGTCCTCTCAACTGTATGAAGTAAGCACTAATATTTCATTCTTCAAAATGAAGAAAATCATGAGATTATGCAATTTTTTGCAAGTCCCACAGCTAAATGAGGCAGAACCAGGATTTGAGACCTAATCAGTTCAGTTCAGTCACTCAGTTGTGTTCAACACTTTGTGACCCCGTGGACTGCAGCACGCCAGGCCTCCCTGTCCATCACCAACTTCTGAAGCTTGCTCAAACGCATGTCCATAGAGTCAGTGATGCCATCCAGCCATTTCATCCTCTGTCATCCCCTTCTCCTCCTGCCTTCAAACTTTCCCAGCATCAGGGTCTTTTCNAATGGACTTTTGGCCTCAGAGGGAGTAGGAGAGGGCGGGATGATCTGGGAGAATGGCATTGAAGCATATATACTATTATGTAAGAAACGAATCACCAGTCTATGTTTGATACAGGATGCAGGATGCTTGGGGCTGGTGTACGGGGATGATCCAGAGAGACGTTGTGGGGTGGGAGGTGGGAGGGGGATTCGGGATTGGGAGCTTGTGTACACCTGTGGTGGATTCATGTCGATGTATGGCAAACCCAATAGAGTATTGTAAAGTCAAATTAAAAAATAAATTAAAAAAAAACAAACAAACAAACTAGTTTACCCAGGATAGCTCCTCTCAAGTCTAGAAAAGTACTGCGCACTGAGGTATTCAATAAAAGCCTGCATTGCTCTCAACAGTCCTGTGTTCAAGTTTTATCCACATTCTGTCACTCAACTCTATTGTCTCTTCATTGTTTATCTTCTCTAAATGTGATTGAGAATCAGTTCTAGGAAATACAGGATTGTAAGATCTATTTAAGTAGGCATTTTAACATTTTAACACCTTTTTGAATTGCTAATTTGGACATGCTGCCTCGAATGTAATTCTCACTCCATTGTGCTTAGTCACTCAATCACTCAATCGTGTCTGACTCTTTGCAACCCCGTGGACTGTAGCCTACCAGGCTCCTCTGTCCATGGAGATTCTCTAGGCAAGAATACTGGAGTGGGTTGCCATGCTCTGCTTCAGGGGATCTTCCCATCCCAGGAATCAAACCTAGGTGTCCCACATTGCAAGCAGATTCTTTACCATCTAAGTCACCCCATTAGCCTGGGGTGGCTTGGATGAACCAAAATGAAAGGTTTTGGATTAATTCAAGTTCTATAGTATAGTGGTTAGGTACACAGATTTGAAAGTCAGACTTCCTATGTTCAAATCCAAGATCTGCCTTTTTTTAGCTGTGTGGTCTTAAACGACTTTGTGCCAGGGTTTTCTCATTTGAACAATAAGGAAAATTATGGTACTGGATTATTGGTACTATATATAATTGGATTACTATGAGAGTTGAATGTGTGAATATATTGTAAGTGTCTATAACAGTGTCTAGAGCCAAGTACATATTTACAAACAAATATCATTCATTTTATTATTGAAAGTTGTGATGTAGCTTGTGGGACAGAAATACATAGATTCAATCCCACCTCAAAACGTTACTGGCACTACAAACCTAGTCAAGTTACGTTCCCTCTTTGATTCCTAGTTCTCTTATCTGTAAAATAAGAATAATTAGGTCTAGCCATACAACTGTTGGAAATATTACAGAAGATAATCCAAGTGCCACTCTTGACAATTATGTTATGCTAGGCTCTCTTGGTCCTCCTTCCCTCATCATGGGTGCCCTTTCCCTTCTCCCTGGTGGTCTCCCTACTCTCACCATCTCTCCCTTTAGAGTCTTCTAAGCCCTCTGTTCTTACTGTATGCACTCCCTGTGTGTGGTCTCCTCTCTGCCATCCCTTTGATCACATTTCCTACAGGATGATGTTCCAAATTCCTACCTTCTGCCCAGATCTCTCCATCATTTCCAGTCCATATACCTACCTACTAAACATCTTCACTGGTCTATTCCACAGGCACTTAGAGTCAAAGACTAACCTCACATTGTCTCCATTAAACCTGAATGTTGCTATAAATGGCACAAACACTCACCCTATCACTCAGCTGGAAGCTCGAGTGTCTTTACTCTCTCTCACCACTGACATTTCAACATCCCCCAAGCTCCATCAGCTCTCCTTCTGTAATTCTTCCTTCTAGCACTACCTCCTCTCACTGACCACTGTGACCAGAGCTTCCTGATCAGCCTCTCCTTTGTGTTGCACCCCACCCTCCGCATCTCCAGTCTATCCATTTTCCATAGTGAATCCTTAATAAAATTTCTTTAGATTCTTAAAAATCCATGCATTGTTTCTTTCTGATTTAAAAGGCTTCAGTGAAACCCATATTCCTAAGGATTGAGCCCACCTCCTTTAGAGGTTGCAAAGGTCTTCGATAATCTGGCTCCGGATTCTCCCTTACCCATTACTTACCATTTGCTTTTCAGACTAATTCTTTGGTTTGGCAGTCAGATTGCTTTAGTCTCCTGCCCCTAACCTTTGAACATTGTTCACCCTGCCCCTCTTCACTTTGTTGATCCTACATTCTCCAAGATTTCAAGTATCAATAGAGGCTTGTCTTCTTCCAGAAATTTGCTCTGACCCCCTTCTCCTGGTGTGTATAAGGTGCCCTTCTCCAAGCTCACACCATGCCCCATGGTATCTCTGTGCTAGCATGCATATAGGTAGGCTGCCTGTTTACCTCTTTCTCTCCACTGGACTCTGAGCTCTCTGAGAAAAGGAACGCTGCATAATTTATCCTGTGTTTATTTATATTGCTGCTGCTGCTTAGTCACTTCACTAATGTCTGACTCTGTGGGACCCTATGGACTGTAGCCTGCCAGTCATCTGTCTGTGGAAATCTCCAGGTAAGAGTACTGGAGTGGATTGCCATGCCCTCTTCCAGGGAATATCCCCAACTCAGGGATCAAACCCATGTCTCCTGCATTGCGGGCAGATTCTTTACCACCGAGTCACAGGGAAGTCCATGTTTATTTATACTACATGGTATATGGTAGTCATTTGGTAAACATAAATGAATAAAAAAAACTGGCAGATGTTATTTGACATTTCCCTCTATAGAGCTCATCTAACAAAGAGTTTGATATGAAAGGGCAAAAAGTCTCCCTGCCATAAATAGTCTGAAACTCTTCTTCACCCTTTCAGTAGCTGTGATATTCATTCCAGATACCCAGAATCCAAAGATTTTTTTGTCCCTCATCGAAATGTTCTGCATCCAGGTGACTAGTAGAAAGTCCATTAGCTTGAAGCATCCTTTCTTACCGTCCCCTCCCTTCCACATTCCCTCTTTCAGAGGGTAATATTTGGTGCTCTAGAATAGGAAGGACAAATTCAGCTCACCACCTGTTTTTGTAAATAAAGTTTTATTGCAACTCAGCAACCCTTGTTCATTCATGTACTGTTTATGACTGCTTTAATGCCACTGTGGCAGAGTTGAGTAGTCATAACAGAGACCATATGGCCTGCAAAGTCTAGAACATTTACTCCTAGGAACTTTATACACAAAAAAGGTTTGCCTTAGAGTTTTGCTTAAATCCAATTTCCATGACTGAGCAGCATTCCTAATTCTTTTCCTATGATAAAGCTTTTTGTTTGTCTAAGTATTTTCATATTCACTGAGGAAAAGATCTTCAAATCCAAGTATTATTGCTCCCAGGTGAGGCCCCTGTGTCTGCTCTATGGCCCACACTTTGAATTGTGAGGAGGCAGTGCATAGTCTCTGCCTGTGCCTACAGCTGGCTCACTGTTCAATGGTATCAGTTCAGTTCAGTCACTCAGTCGTGTCCGACTTTGCAACCCCATAAATCGCAGCACACCAGGCCTCCCTGTCCATCACCAACTCCCGGAGTTCACTCAGACTCACGTCCATTGAGTCAGTGATGCCATCCAGCTATCTCATCCTTGGTCCTTCCCTTCTCCTCCTGCCCCCAATCCCTCCCAGCATCAGAGTCCTTTCCAATGAGTCAACTCTTTGCATGAGGTGGCCAAAGTATTGGAGTTTCAGCTTTAGCATCATTCCTTCCAAAGAAATCCCAGGGCTGATCTCCTTCAGAATAGACTGGTTGGATCTCCTTGCAGTCCAAGGGACTCTCAGGAGTCTTCTCCAACACCACAGTTCAAAAGCATCAATTCTTCGGCGCTCAGCCTTCTTCACAGTCCAACTCTCACATCCGTACATGACCAGACCACAGGAAAAACCATAGCCTTGACTAGACAGACCTTAGTCGGCAAAGTAATCTCTCTGCCTTTGAATATGCTATCTAGGTTGGTCATAACTTTACTGGAGCAAATAAGGTACTTGACTCCCTGGGCCTTGGTTTCCTCCTCTGTGAAATGTGTTTAATGAAAGTAACATCGATTGTCAAGGTTATAGTGGAGAGTAGATGGGACACAGGAAACTGTTACTGCAGTGTTTTTTTTTTTAATTTTAAAATGCTTAATAAATGTTAACTGTTATGATTTTCTTCAGTTGTGTTCTAGGACTATAGTAAAAAAAAATTCCAAGGAGATCTCCTGAATATTGGACTTCCCTCCTCAAAAGGAATAGCTTAGCTCTCTAGGAACAAGCAGATTTCCTAAAACTTTCTTGTTTGCGTGAAATTGGCTATGTATCTCAGGGCTCATGTGAGAAGATCAAAACCAGGCCATCCATCCGTCATCCATTCTGATGTCATTCAGCCTCTGTCCCCAGCAGTCGGCCTTTTCTCTGCCCCGATCCTTCTTGCTCTTTTGCTTTAGCGTACTGTTCCCTTAAGTTCACATTCTCTCATCCCACCTCTCAGCCTGCTTCTCAAAGGCCAGCTGCCATGCCACTTCCTACAGGAAGCCATCCAGGACTGTGGTCCCCACCCAGAGTGTTGTTCTCTTTCTCAAAGTTCATACAGCCCCAGGGCAAACAATTGCTCTGTCTGTGAGAATTGTCTCCTCAGCCTTTATTTATCTGTATGACTCATCCAACATCCCTGAGGCTCAATTTTATCAACTATGAAATAGGAAGAATATTTATCTTTTAAGTTTGTTGTGAGGATTAACTATAATTTATGTTTCTTGTACATGGTATGCTTTTAGCACATGACTCTTTGCACACGGCTGGGCACATGGGCTGATGAGTGTGAATTGCCCCAGATAGCAGTGCTGCTCCCAGTGAAGGGCCTCAGAGGGCTGGCTGGGGGTCCTGACAGTCCCCTATCTGTTCTTTCCACCCTTTCCTTTCCCTAAAGACTTTCTGGGTTAGCATGTAACCCCACCCTCACCTTCAAGAAGAAGGATGGTGGTAAAGGAGAGTCTCAGTGCCTCTAGGAGCAGAAATGGATCATTCTGTTTGGAGAGACATTTAAATGCATGCTCGGGAACACAGTAGAAACAATGAGTCAGGACTGAGGTGTGTC
This sequence comes from Neotragus pygmaeus, assembly GCA_006410875.1. Taxonomy (NCBI): domain Eukaryota; kingdom Metazoa; phylum Chordata; class Mammalia; order Artiodactyla; family Bovidae; genus Neotragus; species Neotragus pygmaeus. Next base: position 116,924 of record SJYV01046604.1, on the reverse strand, counting down.
CAGTGCCATGCAGGTCTACGGACCCACCTGTTGGTTTGTGTGGCTTTAGTTAATCTTCTGATCTGCTATGACTGGCAGAGGGGTAGTCTTACCTTTCCATTGCACTCTCATGAGGAGTCTCTGCTGCCTACCTAATCTGTGCCAGCAAGTTCCAGAGGTGGGAGAGGTAAAGGCCCCAAGGGGAAGATTCAGACCATCCTTGGGGTTCCTAAGCCTCCTCCTAAGTGTGTAGACTAATGCATTCCCAATCTATGAGTGAATGGGAGGTTTGTCTTCATCCAGGGTTTAAACCTTGCTTGGAGCTAGGTAATTAAAGAAGGTGAAGACACTTTACTTGCTGGAAGGAAGGGAATGGAGAAGAATAAAATACTTGGGAAAATTCTGAGAAAAAGAGTTTTTAGAGAAAAGCCACAGATATGAAGAGGAGATAGCAGTGAAGAGTAATATCTATCTACTTACCTATCTATCTTCTGCCTAATTTTCCATCTCTTTTCTTATCTGCCCATGCTTTCTTTTCTTTACTTGTTACACATGCGAAACATATTTATATTTGTTTTAACGTTCGTGACTATTAATTTTCTGTTTCTTTTAGTAATCTGTTTCTATCAACAGATTATTCTCCATATATATATTTTCTACTTCTTTTGCATGCCTGGTAAATTTTTATTAGATTCTGGACTTTGTGAATTTTATGGTGTTGAGCTGTGGCATGTTTTTGATACCTTTAAATATATTCAGACTTCATTCTGGAATGCAGTTAAGTTTCTCAGAATCACTTTTAGCTTTTCAAGCCTAGCTTTTCAGCCTCATTAGGTGGGACTAGATCAGCTGTTCGTCTAGGGATAATTTGTCCTCATTACTGAGGCATTACTCCATGCCTCGTGCATGACAAGGTTTTCCCTCACTGGGTGGTAGAAACACAAGCTATTCCTAGCACTGAGCTCCAGGGATTATTCTGTCTGCATTTTTTTTTTTTTTAGTAGCTCCCCACCCCCCAGCCTTGGTAGTTTTCTCATGCTTCTCTTCCCTCAGAAATCACTATGCAGTGTTGTCTGTTGTACAATATCTGAAAACCACTGTGTTTTATATCTTTTCCCAGTGTTCTGGTTTTTTAAGGCTGTAGGTTCTTATTATTCCATCATGGTGGGAAGTGGAATTTCTATTGGATACTATTTTTATCCTTGTTTTATGGATGGTGAATCTGAGGCACGAAGAGTCTAAGTAATTTGCCCAAGCTGGCATGGTTAACAGTTGGAGTAGACAAGAGATTTGAAGTCATGTTCTTAAATCTGAGGCACTGCTGTCTCAAAAGTATTTCTGTAAATCAAGTCAAAATTCTTACCAATTATAATTTGTATTTCCCTATTACAGAAGAAGGAAATAAGCATGTGTTTTCACATAAATCCTCCAGCATTCAAAGAGACCGGCCCATTCTTTTCATCCATGTGCTCAGAGCTACTAAACATGGTGCTTCTTCAGGCATCAACCCCAATGCTGTATTTGCATCCTGTTTCAGTTCTGTGGACAGAAGACATTTCTCTTGACCCTTTGGGGCCACAGGATAGATTGCCAGAGCCTCCACTGGTGACAGATTCTTGTACTGAAGAGAAATATAATCTGACTTTTCACTGCTATCTGGAAAATTCCTGTTTTCAGAGCACAAACCATTTAACCAAACAGTAAAGAGATTATGGTTCACTCTCTATGCTGAATTATGCATGGTTTTCGGCTAGGTAAAGTTCTGTGTTCTATTTTAAGAATATTTTCTGCACAGAGTAGAAAAAAAATCTATACTGTCCAGAAGCAACTATTTTTGATGTATTTTACTTCTACTAGGGAAAAGAAATAATAAGTCTGAACTCCATCCATTTTTCTTCCATCGTATTTTGTAATTGGTAATAAGAGATTTCTCTTCATTTTAGAAGTGCAACTTTTCCTTCATCTTCCAAGACATTAAAAGGAAAAAAAAAAAAATAGAAGCAAATTTGGCCCAAGTTTTAAAACATCTACTGCAGCATACTCATTATGACATTTTTTTAGAATTAGGCTGACTAATCTTGCTTAATACATGAGAAGTGTTTGCTGTTAAGCACTGTGCCTTCTCAGAACACCATGTCAAAACCATTTTAATTTGAGTTAGGGGTGATTAAAAAATGTCAGCTTTAAAAGGACTATTTCAAGAATGCCTCAGAGCCTTGGATTCAGCTACAAAGAAATTTGTGATGCATTGAAATAATAGAATGACTAAGGCAAGGACTTAAATTCCAGATTTTTAATTCAGCGTTCATGGTGTAAAAGTACAATGGATGTGAATCTAAAAGGGAAATCAGATTCCCTAGCTGAATTGAAGACATCAGTTTGAGGGAGGGTAAAATCAAAGTGGGAAAAAAATCTGTACATTTCTCAAAAGTACTCTGCCTCTCATCATTGATCCCAGAAATCTTTGTCACATTTAGATTGCAGGAATGCCTTAATAATTATAGTTTTTGCTGCCAGTCTCTTCAAATACTGACTGTAAGGATGGGGTAGGGTGGTTGGTGGCATGAAAAGCAAAATGAGATAACTTCACAGTTTTGATTTAACCCAAACGCTACTCAGTTTTTCTTCAGTGGCTTTCAGATATTGTAAACGGTTGGAGAATAGACACACACACATACTAATACACACTATATATATATATATATATATATANAGTTTGGGTGAACTCCGGGAGTTGGTGATGGACAGGGAGGCCTGGTGTGCCACGGTTCATGGGGTCACAAAGAGTCGGACACGGCTGAGCGACTGAACTGAACTGAACATTGAAAACTGTTCGGATGGCAGTTCTTATTCTATTACATAAGAGTTTCTCATCACTAGCATCTGAGCTTATTGAAGAATTAATGTTAATCTATTTGCAGCACACCTGACAAGTCACATAAAGAACAAAGTGCATGAGTCACTGACTGTTCTGAGTCACGAAAGCCTTTTCACACACATAATAGCCTGTTTGGAAAGCTTTCTGCACGTCAGGCCCTAAGTTCATAGATGAAGCGCTGGTGAGTCGTCTGTGAGTCGTACGAACATGTCCACGTGGTAAAGTTATGTAAAACGGCCTGTCCTGAAGCCAGTCCCTCGTATCTTCATGTGTGTACCACCTCTTGTCTTCTGAGCACACAGCTGAACTGATGGCCAATGGAGACAAGGGCTCATTACGAGTAATAATGAGTTACTAACTATGCCGCGTGTCCCACACGCCAGGGAAAGTGCCGCTCATCCTTCCAGCTACATGAACCCATCTTCTGCTTTTCCNTCTGAGCACACAGCTGAACTGATGGCCAATGGAGACAAGGGCTCATTACGAGTAATAATGAGTTACTAACTATGCCACGTGTCCCACACGCCAGGGAAAGTGCCGCTCATCCTTCCAGCTACATGAACCCATCTTCTGCTTTTCCACAGCACTTATTTCCCCTGATCTTGGGAAAGTCATCTTCCAGTCCTCCTGGGTCTCACTTGGCTCAAGGATAAAGTGAGGGTTAAATGGAGTAATTTCCAAACACCATTCATCTCTTAAACACAGGAAGCTGAGTCAATAGGCAATGCATGGCTGTCTCTCTGAAGGTTCTGTCATATCTACTGCCCAGAGTCATCAGCCAGGAGCAGCCTAGGAGGGCAAATGAGAAGACAACAACAAAGATCCTATGTAAACCTGGGGACAGAGGGGAAGCCTTCCCCAGGGGAAGCCTCCCTCCCAAGCACAAAACTCAGAGCCAACTCCTTTCCTTTGTCTTCTGAACTGAAACTCGAAGGTAGCTTCCTTGCACCCACTACCATGAAAAGATGCAGACACAGCATCCTTGATGAAGTTCATGATATGCAGGATTGTGAGTGATTCCTGGCCCATCTGCTGCCATGGTGCTCCCCTCCTTTCCTCACAAAGCAAACTTGAAAAGCTACTAGGGAAGAGCTTACTAGCATGTAAAGGCACTTAATAAATACTTGCTGAATTTGTGAATTAATCAAGGTCTAATGAATTAATTGTGGGTAGGTAGGTAGGTGAAAAGTTATGACCAACCTAGACAGCATATTAAAAAGCAGAGACATTATTTTGCCAACAAAGGTCCATCNCATATATATATATACATATAATACACACATAGATATATAAACATTTATAAAAGAAACAAAAAATTTCCTGTTTTCTAGGATCTCACACCAGAGAATAGGTCACCTTTATTTCTTTCCTGGGCAGAACATTCCATCTGTGTACTTACCTCTAGCCTTGGCATTTCTCCAAGCCCTGGCCCCAACTTTAGCCATAGTTCTGTCTTAATTACATCTGGATACCTTGCTGTTTTTATGGTAGTACTTACAGAGAAAGTTGTCATAAACAAAGAAAATAAACATGAGTGTATACATGACATTTTGGGGAAAGAATGGGGTTTAGAAACAAAAAGACAAGATTTGAGCTCCACTGAGCAACAATGTTTACCAGCTGAGACCTTAGCTAAGTTTACATAACCTCCTTGAACCTCATTTCCTCATCTGCAAATGATGGTGCTATCATTACCAACTTGACAGGTTTGATGAGAATGCAGATAACATTGATAGAGATGTAAAATGAAGACTGCTGATGGTAGATGATCCTTAACTTCACTTCTAGAAAAGCAACAGAGTAGAGAGCTAGAGAGCCAGCTTCGAGAGATTGAAGCAATAGGACTGAACAGGGCATAAGGGCTGTTTTGAAGCTGGAATAGACAAGGAGGGCAAAGTTCTTTTGTAGCACTCCCTTACTCTATACTCACCCTCTCCAACAGAGAACCCTCTTCCTCATAAATGACATACTGACCATCATCTTGGAGCCTTAGAGTGGAGGAAGTGATATGTGTCCCCGTCATCAGGTGTAATGTACCACTATTCCAGGAGATGGGGAGTTGTAACTGTTGACAATGTGACAAAACATGAAAAATGATAATGCATGAAATCAGCTGTGGAAATGATGATTTTTAAGTTATTATTCTTGTGTTCTGTTTCTCAATATTTTTAACAAGGTAGTGTTTAAAAAGCAATGTTAAGAGTGCCATCTCATGGTTGTGATTTATATCCATTTTGTCTAGTTGTGCCTGCCTGTTCCTGTCACCTATACTCAGGATAGTAAGTAGGTTTTATATCTACTGTCATCTGCAAGCAATTGGCAGTGACTTCTGGGAGTACTCTGTTGTAAAATATTCTCAGGCCACGTCCCCGTTCAGCAAGTAAGTGTTCTGTAAGGACTTAAATTTTAGTATCTGTCATAGATGAGGAAGAGGAGACTGGAGTCAGTGTTCCACGAATCCATTTTTCAACTCTATAGGTTGGAATAAACATTTAAGAGTCAACTGAGGAAGAAGTTAATCCTGCACTTAATTCTTATCCTGGTATTAATGTCCTGTAACTGTTCCTAGGCATCTTACCCTGATTCTTCTGACACAAATGATTAGACTATGTCTTCATTCATTCATTTAACAAATTTTGTTTGGTTGCTTATTGTGAACAGATCCTATTGTGCTAGGATCTGGGGATAGATCAGAGAATAAGACAGATGGAATCCTGTTGTAAGAAAGAAGGCATTCAACAAGCACACATGCTATTTAATACTGCTCCCTTGGGAATTCACTGACAGTCTAGTGGTTACTACTCTGAGCTTCCACTTCAGGGGGCATGGGTTTGATCCCTGGTCAGGGAACTAAGATTCCACAAGCCATGCACAGCCCCACCCCCAAAATACTGCTCATTTACGTGCTACAGAGGAGGAAACTTGTATAGTATATTATGAATACATAAAAATAGGGGAAACTTACCTATTCCAGGAAGCAGTGAAAATTTCCTTGAAAAAAATATTGTCCTTTATAAATGCATCTTTAATATTTTCAAAACCTGTCTATGAGACATATGAGCAGAGGATGCTTGGGGCTGGTGCCCTGGGATGACCCAGAGGGATGGTATGGGGAGGGAGGAAGGAGGGGGGTTCAGGATTGGGAACACATGTACATCCGTGGCAGATTCATGTTGATGTATGGCAAAACCAATACAATATTGTAAAGTAATTAGCCATCAGTTAAAATAAATAAATTTAAATTAAAAAAAAATGTTTGAAATACAGTATTGGTAAAGGTGGCCATGGGACTGTCGTGGGCCAACTTCTGAGAGTATTTTTTACTCAAGCTGACTTTACATTTTTGGCCTGGTGTTCCTTATTCCAAATGTCCGTTCTCTGTGCTCTGACCTCCAGGAGACCAGAGAAGTTAACTTTTCCCTACGTGATATAGGAATACAACCCCCACCACAGTGTCTTGCCACTTGGCTGGACACTAAGGGTTGTTATGGACCTTGAGGGATTTTGACACTGAGCCATTACCTTCCCACAGGGAAACTTACAAGCAGTGCATGCTCACAGGGCCCTGAGCTTTATGAGAGGACATGACTCTCATTCCCCAGGCTGCCATGTCTGGCATTCACAGGGGCAATGGGGCCTGTCTGAGTCCTTACTGCCCAACAGCCTGTGGAGGAAAAACACTCCTTTCCCAAATGATTCTCTCCCAGAGGACCACTGTAGTGCCGCCACGTTCATCCCAGATGAAAGACCTGGGCTCACCCAGGGAGCCCTCATTCTGGACTCACATTTGGGAACACACAATCACTGCCAGGGTTATTTGTACTTTTTATGTGCTTGATTTTATCAACACCCACTTCCTTCTTTTCTCCCTGACTCATTGTTAAGCTCTGATTCTTCTAGAACCTTTGCCAAGCCAGTGCAGCCCACTGCACTTTTTCCTTCATTGCTCCTCAAAAGCACATGTTTGCTTATTGCATAGATTCTGTTTTCCAAAATACACCCTCGGGGCAGATTCTTCCTGATTCCCATTGTTCTGCATCACCCTAGACTGTCACACAGAGCCAGCAACACATGAGGTGTACGTGACAAAGCCCACTGGAAATAGGTAGAAACAGCAATGTGCTTTGGCCTTCGCTTCCCAAGCCAGGGGGGTATTGCTCACTACCAAAGGCGCAGTGTTTTGATCCAGACTTTAGGAGGAAAGCCCTTGGTATGCGAATGATCAGCTAGAGCTGTGCTTCCCACAAGTGGGTCATGAATGGTGTCAGTATCCCAAGGCATCTTGGGTTACGATGCCCTCATGTGTCTGTGATTAAAGAGTGGAGGAAGGTTTTGGTGAACATGGGGTGGAGAAGACAGAGGACCTGGGGCACCTGTACATACATGTGAATGATTGAAAAGAAGTGCTCTATGGATACCTACTTGTTTCCCATGTCAGTCCAGAGTGAAAGTGCCCCATATGGGTTGTGTGTGGCTGAGACACACAGGTAATCTCTACTGTGTACATGCAGAGCTCCCACAGATTCCATGGTCTCCACCTTTACAGGGAGTGCTGAGAAACTGCACTGTAGATTCTGGGAGAGGGAAGGGAGTTTTCCTATTTTTAGTTGTGTTTATGTTTCATTAGTCTTACAGTTCTAGGCTGATGTAAATTGTAATTGGTTTTCTGTAACACTTACTCCTATAGAATGTTCATTTTATATTATATTTTTTAAAGTTCTGTAACCCAGTAAATTCTGAAGCTTCAGGTTCAAAAACATGATGGAGTGTCATGCTGCAGGACTACTGAGCTGTGCTCCCAGGAAGCAGGGGTGGGAGCATCTCCACACTGACCTCACCGTGGACCCTCTTCCTCACAGTGTCTTGGGTTCTCGACAGCTACTTCGGGAAGCACTGATCTATTTGGCCTACTATGCATGTCATTTGTGTCCTAACTTGACAAGCACACATTACAGGGGTGGCAAAGTGTTGTGTACTTGGCTTTTAGTCCTCAAGACAGAGGGCACAGTGGGTATTTAGGTATTGTTGGTCTTTCTTTCCTTTTTTAAAAAATTTTTATCAGAGTATAGTTGCTTAACAATGTTGAGTTATTTTCTGCTTTACAGAAAAGTGAATCAGCTATACATATACATATGTCCCTCTTTTTTGAATTTCCTTCCCTTTTTTGAATTTCCTTCTCATTTAGGTAACCACAGAGCACTGAGTAGAGTTCCCTGTGTAGGTCTCATTAGTTATCTATTTTATATGTGTATCAATAGTGTATATGTGTCAATCCCAATCTCTCATCTCATCCCATTTCTCCCTTTCTCCCATGGTATCTACACATTTGTTCTATATGTCTATCTCTATTTCTGCTTTGTGAATAATCTTGTTTATACAAATTTAGAGAGTGTCTATTAAATAGATAAGTAACTTGATAAAAATATACCTTTGAGAAAGTCAAATAGATGTAAGTTCCATGGTAAAACATATTCCATCAATATGGTTCTAATCCAATGCAGTGCACATGTGCAGGTCGCTGCTTCTGTGCCAGGCACTGTGCTAGGCATGGTGCATATAAACCTGAAGGAAACTCAGCCATGTCCCTGAGAAGATCAAAGCCTTGAAGGAGAGACAGGCATTTAAATAAAGAAATCACCCAACTGTGGATAAATGGGACAGATGATGGATGTATGAGGCTTGGAGATTGCAAAGGAAAAGGAATATTTAACACTTTACTTTCATGATGACGAAAGTGGATTTTGGAAGGATAACAGTGAGATTACCAGGTTGACAAGAAGAGGGGTGGGTAATGAGGGAGAGGGTCCATGCTGGTCCAGGGCTTCCAAAATCTAATGACTGACAGGTATTGGAGTTGAGATTATCCTCAGTCACAGTGTGTACTTCCTTGCTTCTCTAGAGGCAGTGCAGCTCTATAGAGACATGGAGATTGTAGAAGGTGCCACACTCCCTGACTCCAGGGATCTGTGGTGGCTTTGAACAGTGGCCTCACTGTTTGTGAACTCCCACTCAATTGCTGTCCTTCTGGGACTGAGGGAGGCTGCTGTAGAGTGTGGGCCCTGCTCTAGCACATGGCTGACGGCATCTACTGAGGGATGTATATATCCACAACATACTTATTTGCTTAAAATCTTATGCAGTACAGATATGTGTATCTTTTTTTTCAGCTTACAATCAATAAACTGTGAATCTGTGACTGTAAATAAGACAACTTGTAAAAATGCATTTACATTGATACTTCCAACTTAAAATTTATTTTGCTATTACTTTAGTTTATTTATGAGCCAGGAACAGCACTGATGGAGAATCTGTTTCCACACTAATAACACTAAAATAGATTTAGATGCCTATCAGATGGAAGTTGAGTATAATTTTTAATTATGATTAAGGTGACGTTCTATTATTTTCCCCAGGAGAGTCATGAATTTTGACTTTGCATGAAATGTTAATTGAATTCACCTCCTGCCCCTTCAATCAGAGGATATCCCTGCTAAATAATTGTGGTTCTGGGTGGCCAGTTGCTAATGGGGGAACTTTCACTGCCATGAGGTCAAAGCATCATTCCAGATGCCATTGCCCAACACAGCCCTTCTGAGCCAGAAGGAAGAATCAGAACTATGGGGTTTTGATTAGGTAGCTGTGCACACCTTGATGCTTTACTTCATCTTTGTAAGCCTGGATCTCCTCAACTCAACATTGGCCATGGTACCCACGTCCCCAGATGAGGATTTCATGAAACATGTTGTAAAATGCATTGCAAAATGCCTGATACATAGTAAATGCACTTAACACTGGTGTTCATAGTGTTCTTATGATAATGATGATATTATTATTATTATGGAACCCACATCTCCTGCGTTGGCAGGTGGATTCTTTACCACTAGCACCACCTGAGAAACCCTGTATTATAGTATAGTAAAGAATACACCTGCATTGCAGGAGACCTGTGTTTGATCCCTGAGTCAGCAAGATCCTTTGGAGAAGGGAATGGCTACCAACTCCAGTATTCTTGCCTAGAAAATTCCATGGACAGAGGAGCCTGGTGGTCTACAGTCCATGGGGTCACAAGTCAGACATGACTGAGCTTTCCCACTTTCACTTTTTTCCCCATAGATATTATATTGTATTATACATATTATTGAGCATCCCAGGTGGTGCTAGTGGTAAAGAACCCACCTGCCAGTGTAGGAGACACAAGAGACATGGGTTCAGTCCCTGGGTCAGGAAGATCCCCTGAAGAAGGGCATGGAAACCCACTCTTGCCTGGAGAATCCCATGGACAGAGAAGTCTGGTGGGCTACAGTCCATGGGGGTAGATAGTGACTGGGGCATCTCAGGGCAGGGAGGATGGTGAATTTAGGAAATTCCAGGATGGGGTGTTGGGTTCCTTAGCAGTCGTCCGGGGTATTGCTTATGTCCTGGGGACACTCACTTATTTCTGAGAGGCAGTAAACACAGTAAGCAGGGAATGGGCTGTGAATTCAGATAGACTTGGGATCCAATCCTAGGGTTATTATTAAAATGGGAATAATAGTGCTATTTCCAGTTACTGAGGGACTATGAATAATGAATGAAAGCATCATGAACATTTTTGGCACCTGAGAGTTCCCTAGTGGTGGTTGGGATTCAGTGCTTTCACCGCCAGGGCTGGAGTTCAACCCCTATTAGAGAACTAAGATCCTGCAAGCTGTATGATGCTAAAAAAACAAACAAACAACAAATTCTTGGCACCAAATACCTTGGGACTGTACTTATAAAATGATACCAGGAAATATAGAGTGGGGAACTCATCCACCATGACAGGCTTTTGAAGATTCCCCTTCTAATCAAGAATTAATGCCCTTGAGATTTTGGTTGGTTTTCAGAAAAGTGAGTTGATGATCATGAAAGGCCTTTGACTCTGACCTTGGGTTGTGACTTGGCTGTCAGTAATATCTGCTCTGTGCATGCTCAGTCATTTTAGCCATGTCCGACCCTTTGTAACCCACCAGGCTCCTCTGTCTATGGAATTCTCCAGACAAGAAAACTGGAGTGGGTTGCCATGCCCTTCTGCAAGGGATCTTCCTGACCCAGGGATCGAGCCCACATCTAAGTCTCCTGCATTGCAGGTGATTCTTTACCCACTAAGCCACCTGGGAGGCCTGATATCTGCCCCACGGGGGCCTGTTTTTAACCACATGTCTCCTTTGTGGTCATGTTGAGAACCCAGCCACTCAGCAATTAGGACTTCACTCTTAATAGGGTGACCAACTTATTTGATTTTCTTGGGACTTTCCCAGTTTCTTCTTCCTTAGTTGTAAGTAAGTTTACTTACTTACTTACTTGTAATTAAGTTTCTCGCTTACTCCTTGGGAGAAAATTTATAACCAACCTAGACAGCATATTAAAAAGCAGAGACGTTACTTTGCCAACAAATGTCCGTCTAGTCAGAGCTATAGTTTTTCCAGTAGTCATGTATGGATGTGAGAGTTGAACTATAAAGAAAGCTGAGCACCGAAGAATTGATGCTTTTGAACTGTGGTGCTGGAGAAGACTCTTGAGAGTCCCTTGGACTGCAAGGAGGTCCAACCAGTCCATCCTAAAGGAAATCAGTCCTGAATATTCATTAGAAGGACTTATGCTGAAGCTGAACCTCCAATACTTTGGCCACCTGATGTGAAGAACTGACTCATTGGAAAAGACCCTGATGCTGGGAAAGATTGAAGGCAGGAGGAGAAGGGGACATCAGAGGATGAGATGGCTGGATGGCATCACTGACTCAATGGACATGAGTTTGAGTAAGCTCCAGGAGCTGGTGATGAACAGAGAATCCTGGCGTGCTGTGGTCCATGGGGTCACAAAGAGTCGGACACAACTGAGCGACTGAACTGAACTTCCCAGTTTTAGCACAAAAAGTCCTGTGTACTGGGAAATTATTTAGTTCCTGGCAAACTAGATGGCTCATGCCCCTACTTGTCACCCTACAGATGAGAGGTGACCTTTGGAAAGCCCTGGTATCCTTGTAGTGCTCAGAACTACAGTTGTGTTAAGCTACCTTTTTCCTAAACCTAAAAAATCAGTGTCAAACCTGTATATTAGACAGATTTCTTTCATTTAAAAAACAAGTACAAGCACACAGAACACCTGGGTCTCAAGAGTAAAACAAAACGATGTGATTTATGTCCTCTGCTGCTGTTCTCCCCCTGAATGGTTTCTGGCTTGCTGGGTTTTGTTTTGTTTTGTTTTTTGAATGGGTATCACTTAAGTGGAAAATGCAGCCATTTGAGTGTGTGGAGGGCCATGGGGCACATGGGCAGTGAGACACCTCCTCTCCTCAAACTCTCTGCAGACAAAACCTTTGCCCCGTTGTGTGACAGATGAAGAGACAGTCCCACCAGCCTGGCCAGCTTCCCACACCCCAGCCCAGCTAGGCCCCACAGGACCCCCCATCCCTGCATTCAGAGCTTGGCAAACACACGGACTCCTAGGCCACACCCACAGAGACTCTGTTTTAATGAAACTCAGTTTGGGCCAGGCCTCAGGACTCCTTCTAAGTCCCCTGAGGTGATTCTAACATGTTGCCAGTACTGCCAGGGCACATTTCTAATCAAACAGGATGTACAAGCAGTAGAGGTTCCAGACATCAGCACATTTCAGACCCTCTACTTTCCGGGCATCTAAGGCACAAATGGAGGGTCATGTGAAAGGTGAATCTCAGAGATCTGTCTGTGGGTATCTGAGAGGAGATGAGAAGTAGTGATGTCCATTCTCTGGGCAGAACAGAGCATCTGATTTGATATACACAGAAAACCTGGGTATATGTTAAACCGAAGGGGCCATTTTGAAGTGAAGACACAAGTGGGGACTTCCTTGATGGTCTAGATGGTAATGATAACCCTGTATGCAAGACAACAAAAGAGACACAGATGTATAGAACAGACTTTTGGACTCCGTGGGATGACTTGGGAGAATGGCATTGAAACATGTATACTATCGTGTAAGAAATGAAGCGCCAGTCTAGGTTCAATGCAGGATACAGGATGCTTGGGGCTGGTGCACTGGGATGACCTAGAGAGATGGTATGGGGAGGGAGGTGGGAGGGGGTTTCAGGATTGGGAACTCATGTACACCCGTGGTGGAATCATGTTGATGTATGGCAAAACCAATACAGTATTGTAAAGTAAAATATAATAAATAAATAAAATTAAAAAAAAAANTACAGGATGCTTGGGGCTGGTGCACTGGGATGACCTAGAGAGATGGTATGGGGAGGGAGGTGGGAGGGGGTTTCAGGATTGGGAACTCATGTACACCCGTGGTGGAATCATGTTGATGTATGGCAAAGCCAATACAGTATTGTAAAGTAAAATATAATAAATAAATAAAATTAAAAAAAAAAATCTACCTTGCAGTGTAGAGGATGTGGATTTAATTCCTGATCAGGGAAAAAAGATCCCACATGCCTCAAGGCAACTAAGTCCAAGCATTGCAACTACTGCGGTGGTGTGCTCCAGAGCCCAGCACCACAGCTAGAGAGTCCCTGCACTGCAATTAAAGATCCCTGTGTGCTGTGACTAAGACCTCACACAACCAAATAATCTTATTTTTAAATAGATACAAGCTGTACTGCCTGGGGCCTCCATGGGGGAGTGCCACCAGTTAAGATCAAGGCACCTTGTCCCGATTCCTACAGGCAGCAATCCCTACAGGCTGGGTCTGCAGAGCAGCAGTGGACCCAAGCCCAGAGAGGAGGAGAGGGTGGCAAGTTTGGGCAGAGATGGAGGAGACTAAGAATCTTCCTGAAATGCTGCATTAAGTGGCCCTGCTCTCCAGCGCATGTGAGGCTCACTCTGAAAACTTCCAGCAATAGTACCTAAGAAGACATCCATCAGCAGTCAGAAGAGCGACAGCTGAAATGCTGGGATGGAAAGGAAGAGCTGAGGCACCTGGGACACTCGGGTATCAGTTCAACTCCCATCTGGTAACAGCAAGTCCACCTGTGCACACCACTGTGGGCTCTGCACACAAACAAAAGAAGTCCATAGAAAACCTTCAACTGAGGGCTTCCATCATGCGTTTGAAGATTAGTTTATGATCATTGGTCTACACACAGGAGAGAGAAGGAGCTACATTGCACAGATTTGGAAAGCAAGTTTCAACTTTGGTTTCCCACTCCCACCAAGTAACTGTATGACCCTGAACAGGCCATTTTCCCTCCCTGGGCCTCTACTGAGCCAATTTTGAAAAGAGAGATGTGGATCAGATGATTTCTAGGAGACAGCTTAGTAATGACTATTTAAAGTATTCATGCTTTTTTTTTTTTTAGCTCAGTGTCTGTATTCATCAGGGTTGTCCAGAGAAATAGAACCTGTGTGTATGTGGGTGTGTGTGTGTGAATGCATTGATTGATGCAGTCATGGAGGCTGAGAAGTCTTATGATCTGCTGTCTTCAAGTTGAAGATTCAGAAAGGCTGGACAGTTAATTCAGTTCAAGTCTGAAGGCCTGAGAACCAGAGGAACTGGTGGCGTAAACCCCAGTCCAAGAGTCAAAGAGGATGAGAAGAAAAGTCCCAGCTTAATCAGCAATGCAGAAGAAAAGGGACGAATTCATCCTTCTTCTGCCTTTCAGCCTAAACAGTTCTCCTAAAGTGTTGTGTGAGACCCACCTGGTTTGGGGAAGGCGATCTACTTTACTGAGTCCTCCACCAATTCAAATAACCATCTCCTCTGAAAACATGCTCACAGAAACACCCAGAAATAATTCATCTTGGTACCCCATAGCCCATCAAGATGACACATGAAATTAACTACCACAGGGAATTCCCTGGTAGTTAAGAGAAATGGGTTGAAACTAAGATCCCACAAACCACAGGGTAATATGGCCAAAAAAGAGAAACTAACCATGGACCACGCAGTAAATATGGAAAGAGAGAGAAGTCCTGAGGAAGGATTTACCCATGAGGTCTTTGATTCCTCTTTGCCAACCACAGT
>SJYV01046604.1:91219-101919 GCA_006410875.1 Neotragus pygmaeus | reverse complement strand
CCTAAGCACGTCCCTACAACTCTGGGAGCCACAGAGGGGCAGAGATACCAGCCAGCTTGTGCAAGTCCAGCCCTGCCTCTATTAAGATGTCACTTCCATGGACAGAACCTTAAGAGAGAGAGACTGTCCTGCCTCCTAAGTTATTTCTTTGTTCAAACAAGTCCAGCTGAAAATCTGAGCTCCAGTGAAGATAAATTGACACAGACAAATGTTCCAGCCAGAGCAATTGCCCTGCAGCTCACATAAGAAAGTTTAGTTGACGTGCCCGGCCTTTAGTCTGAGAAGTCTGACAAGGCTGAGCGTTGAGCAGAGGGCTTATCAGGCATCGTATTGCTTTGGGGGCTGCAATTCTCAGGAGGGAATGGTCAAGGGAGTCAAGGGCTGTGTGTTCTGGCCTAACTAGCTGACATGACCTGGTGGGAGATAATAGCACATGATTTCCATATTGGGTACCTGTAATGTCCCAGGTACAGTGCTAGGACTTTGCAGATATTTTTTCAGTGTCTTCCAAACCTTAGGACATTATTATCTCCATTTTACAGATGAAAAAATTAAGATTTGGTGGTACTAGGCTTCTCTGTCCATGGGATTCTCCAGGCAAGAATACTGGAGTGGGTTTCCATGGGTTTCTAAAGGGAGAGTTACTTTGTGCCCCAAATGGTCTGGCATGAAAGCCTATTTTCTTTCCTGTCTTACATGCTAAATGCTAGGTATGCTTATCACTCACCATTCTTGGAAACTACTGTAACTCATGAGTCCCAGCTAAGATAACTTGGGAGTACAGGAGGTTAGAGATGTCAAGGAGGAGTGTGAAAAGGCCTAAGTTTAGGACAGTCACCAGAGAGCCTCGTCCATCAGGGCAACAGGCTGGCAGCAGCATCAGTACCAACCCAGCCATGGCTCCTAGCTTATGGCCTGTGGCTGGCAGGGAGAGCCCAGAACAATAGCAGTGTGACCTCAGATGCTAGCTAAGAATCAGGTCAATTTAAGAAATAGCAAGAACTCCTTTCAAAAGGTGCCTGCTTAATTTGGAAAAAAAAAAACAAAAAAACCCTTTTATTTGCTTTTATTTTATGCTGAATTTATTCCTGAGCCATATGTTTTTCTTTCTGCACATTCTTTTGGGGTTGTTGTTGTTATTTATTTGCTAAGTTGTGTCCAACTCTTTTGTGACCCCATGGACTTTAGCTGGACAGGCCCTTCTGTCCATGGGATTTTCCAAGCAAGAATACTGGAGTGGGTTGCCATTTCCTTCTCCAGGGGATCTTCCCAACCCAAAGATTGAACTCTCATCTTCTACATTGGCAGATGGATTCTTTACCACTGAACCATGAGGGAAGCCCTTTTTTGGGGTATCTTTTTTGTATTANAGAGCTGCAGCCAGCCAGAGAAGGACTTTGGGATGATAACAACCATTTTCCACTCCCTTCCTTTTCTGTTTGCTTCCCTCCAAACACACTGCCCCCCACTACACACACACACACACACACACACACACACCCCTTACCTTTTTTAAAACATAGGAGCCAGGGAGAAAGAAAAAAAGGGGTGGGGCGATCCATCCTCTGAAGGGCAACATTTTTTCTTTTTCCCAGAGAGTCTAAAGGAGAAATTTCCATTTAACAGCTAAATCCCTCCCCACCACCTCTCTGTCCACATTATTGTCTTTATGCTCTCCGTGCTAGGACTCACAGGCGAGGGTGTGAAATGTGACCAGTCAACTCTTCGCTAACTCACTTCTTGCACATCACCCTCAAAATAAGGAAAAGCAGCAGCAGGAGGGATTTCATAAATCACACACGCTTTCTAGTCAACACCACGGCACCGCTTTCTAGTCCTGAAACCAAATTCACAGGAGAATCTAATAAATGACCTCAATGCTTTTCCTTCTAAGTGTTTGTGCCAAAGCAGGAGCAAGAGAAGCTCAGCAAAGGAGATGTGGGTTGGAGAACAGCTGGGGCTGAGAGCGTGCATGTGTGAATGAGGAAGGGGCGACTATCCCCACACAGGCTGGATGCTGACCTTCAACCCCAGTTGTAAGAAAGAGCAAGTCAGACCTGGAAACAGCCTGCAGGGAAAGGGTAACAGTTACACCAGCTCTCCTTTTAATCTATGGTGCTAACTCTATTATCCTTTAAAAACACAGACTTCTAAGAAACTCATGTCCAGTGATAAGAGTGAGATCCCTAATGGTGCAGGTAACTCAGGCCACTGTGAAGGAGTGCCGTGACAAGGACAGGACTCACATCAAAGATCAGTTCAGTCACGTGCTGATTTGTATTATCCTGGCATTAAAATGAGGGAAAAGAATCACCGTAGGCATTTCACTCAATGTTGTTCTGAGCTGTAATAAAAAACATCAGGTTGCATTACCCTTCCCAAAGATCACATTTGGCTCTCTCAGCACTTCCAGCCTCCCAAGGAGACATTTTCAAAGCAGCTAGATTCTTTGGCCCCAGAGGGGAGAAAAATCACAGAAACACAAGCAGAGTCCAGCCCTGGGCCCTGCTGACCACATGGCATGTGGGAGAAAAGAGGTGGCTAGAAGATGTCCCAGTGGAATAGAGGTTTCTAGACTCCTGAACTTGAGGGAGGAAGAAACGGATCTCTCCTTGGGGAACTGGCTCTCTCCTCTCAGGCACCGCTCTGCCTTCTTGGAGACTGGGATCTGCTTGTTTGCCAATGAATCCAAAGCCGTGAATGGGTAGTACAATGCAATGTTTGTAAATATGATAAACCATTACAATATTACAGCTTTTCATTTGGAAAGCCACTTAGGCAAGAAATGGTTACTGACCCATGATATGTAAATGATGGGAATGCAGAAATTAGTATTTGGGTCAACTCGTATATTTTTCAACCATGAAATGAAAATCTCAGTGTTCACATTCCAATTCATACATGAAAGCATCACAGTGCTATGAGTTGACTATTGCTCTAATTTATTATTGTCTTAGTTCATGTTTTCAGAGTCACCGTGATGGTCTGGATCTACTTTCAATGCACTAATGTTACAACTTGAAGAGGGGANCACATTCCAATTCATACATGAAAGCATCACAGTGCTATGAGTTGACTATTGCTCTAATTTATTATTGTCTTAGTTCATGTTTTCAGAGTCACTGTGATGGTCTGGATCTACTTTCAATGCACTAATGTTACAACTTGAAGAGGGGAAGGACATCTCTGGGCCAGCTGGTATCCTTGGGGGGGGTTGACTTTAGTTGAGGAGAAGGGAAGTGATTCTGAAGAAGAGGCGAGGGGCTCCTCTTCAAAGATTTCAAATATGCCATCAGTCTATCACTTCCCTTTCTTTTGAGTTCATAAAACCACAAGAATCGATTGGACAGTTGGGCTACCGTGGCAAATTCCTCTGTGTCATTGGGGACACAAAAGAATCCTAAAAAGGACCTTTGTCTTCAAGGTTGAAGCAAAAGAGACTGACTATGGAAGAGGTGCAGAAACTTGGAGAGAATATTTAGGAAGATTTCTTGGAGGAGGGAATATTTCAGCTGGTTTAGAAGAGTGATAGAGTTTAAGAGATGAAGGAGGAGACAACAAGAGAAACATCCCGGAGGATGGAGCCCATGCCACATAAATTAAGGTCCCACTTTACTGAAGATGGCTATTGAAGAGCAAAAGAATGGGAGAACATACAGAAAAATCACCCCTGAAGACCAGTCAGAGTTCCTTCCCAGGGTGAAGCAGATGAAGGCAATGGGAGAGCAGTCTGGGTCTACCTAGGCTGTGTAGAAATGTAGCCAGAATTGGAGCCAGGAAACTCTATGGAAAGAAGGTCAGTTGGAAGGTAGGATTAGCAATATATGGTCTGGGAAAGAAGGCATGGAGCTGGGTTGCTTGTGATGTGTGTTAGGAGAAATGGCAGATGGTTGGGCAGGAGAAGGTGGTCTGGGAGACAGGATGAAGTGTTAACTATGTGCAGAGAGAGAGAAAGTTGCTGTCAACCCTTACATGCAGTGGTTTTATAGAGCACAATGAGTATGTGAGGCAGACAGTCAGCGGAGTAAGGGAGTCCTGATGGTTTCGCCTTTTAATATGATTAATTAGCTAGAGGGAACTCTCATATTTCCATTGTGCAATGACATCTCTTCTTGTGACCGCCTAAATCATAGCCTTGAGATTGGGTAGTGCTGAGATCTCGGGATTCATTCAACACCGGCTCTTGGATTTGGGGTGTGCCAGCCCCTGAAGTACAATCAATCAGTCAAACCCTTTCATTGGGGGGTCTCAGGATCAGAGGCAGAGAAGGCAATAGCACCCCACTCCAGTACTCTTGCCTGGAAAATCTCATGAATGGAGGAGCCTGGTGGGCTGCAGTCCATGNGTTTTTTTTTTTTCCATATCCCTCTCATGTTTTTCCACCCAATAAAAGTTCTTATTTCTCTTTGAATAAATTCCTTTTCTTATGGATTGAGAATCAAAATCTCTACTTCCCCCCAATTATACTATTGTTCTAACTTTATTATACTTAATCACTTCCTCTGGATGGAAATGAACTCATTAAAATGTTTTAATCATTAATAAAGATGATATTTCTCTATTTAATCAGAATTTTATTTCCTCTCAATGCTTTAGAGTTTTTTTTTCTCTATTGCATTTGTTTTAGAAGTCATTGACTTGTCATTATTACTTTTTCTACTCGTTTGAGACTTCCATTTGATTCAGTCCAACAGGAAGCCAAAGAAACATCAGTAACTAAAATATCATCAGTACTATTGCATGATATTTGTAATGTGCTGCTTGTTTGTTTTAGATTTGCATTCTGATGTGAGAAGTGGGTGTCTTTCCAAGCAAGGCCACACCAGATGTGTAACTCCATGCTGCATACTTGGAAGTTGGACATCACACTCCCGTGTGGCTGGGGTGACAAGCTTGATGCATGGGGGGCTTTTGAGAGCAATATATGTAGTGTAGAAAGGCATATAGTAGATGCTTAAAAAATGAATATATTCATGAAACTGAATTCTGTGTTCACTGGAACTGTTGAAGAAGTGTGTAGAGGATCAGTTTCAAACTTTGAAAGCAAACTTTCATCAGACTAAGGAAAGCCTCCATAAGAACTGAGTGTGTGCTCCATAAATAGCCCTCCATGCACAGTTGCAAGCAGGAAAGTCTCTGGGGATGACTTAAGAGATTAAAATGACTTAATAAGGGAATGTGTTAAGTGATAAGTAGAAACCCATGATCTGGTGGTCAAGACATAATCAACAGTAATTCAGTCTTCCTGTGAAATGAAGAAGGTCTTGCTTATTTAGAGAAAAGATGAGAAGGATTTATGGTAGCTCATAAGTGTCATGACAGTAACTTCTTGTATTTTAACTTTGTTATTACTCAATTGTTTATAAAGAAGAAAATTAAAACAGCTGGTAGTCTCACTAGCAAGAGATGGCAAGCGTTGTTATTCCAGCGCTCTCTGTGTGTAGCAGTGCCTATGTGTGTGTTTGTTACAAGATCACATTCTATGTATAATTATTTTTCTGTATATTAAATATTCCCATGGCATTAAAAATGTCTCGAAAATATGTTCTTCAATGGCTGCAAGCTGTTCTGACATATAGATGTGTCACAATTTAATTAACAATTCTCCTGCTCCTGGGCATGTAGGTTGTTTCCAAACCTTTGCAGATAGAAACATAAATATTTTTAAAAAGTATTGCAGTCATCACTCTTGTGCCAAAATATCACTCTTTATTTCAAATTATTTCCCTTGGATGAAGTCCCCATAGACAAATGGCTGGGTCAAAGTTTATAAACATTTCTAAAACTCTCCACATCTACTCTTTTCAGGTTTGTCATTTTATTTTTCCGCTCACAGTATCCAGGTGTTCTCCCTTTCATAGATGCTGCCAGCACTGACTGTTATATGTATTTTTCCTATGTTGGTCACAAAATGATCTCATCTTTCATTTGTTTTTCTTTCATTATTGATTGCGCACTTTCCCCAATGCTTAATCACATTTTTAATTTCCTCTTTTACACATGCTCTGTTTGTAACTTTTCATTGTGTTATGCCTTTGTGTCAGGTTGGCTTTAGTAAAATTATTTAAACAAACCTTGAGATTAGGAAAATAAAGCCCAGTGTGGATA
The DNA here is from genome assembly GCA_006410875.1 of Neotragus pygmaeus. Lineage (NCBI taxonomy): Eukaryota > Metazoa > Chordata > Mammalia > Artiodactyla > Bovidae > Neotragus > Neotragus pygmaeus. The sequence goes on along the minus strand of SJYV01046604.1, from coordinate 95,811 downwards.
CCTTTATCTATCCACTTGCTAATTTCACCTGGTAGGTACTTCCTCACTGATATTTGTAGCTGAAATTATTATTTCAGTGTTTTGTGCTTAAGTCAAGTATTTATACATAAGGTTTTTATTTCACAGCTAATCCATGGCTCAGCTTTGGGAAAGCATGATTTCTTCCATGTGGCCATAGATAATATTAATAGATGAGGTCATTTCCAATTCATTTGTCTTTTCCTTTCTTCTTCTTCTGGCTCTCTTTAGTCAGATCCTTGGAAAAGCTGTAAATGCACACAATGAGAATGAAAAGTCATGTTTCTGATGGGAAGTTTGTCATTTCCCATTTGCTGCTGAGGTATGTATTCTTTTCAAACCTGAAGTGAGGATAAATTTTTCTACTTACTAAATTCCATTACTTCCTCCCTACATAGTGAGACACATAGTGAAGTCGCTCAGTCGTGTCTGACTCTTTGTGACCCCATGGACAGTAGCCAACCAAGCTCCTCCGTCCATGGGATTTTCCAGGCAAGAATACTGGAGTGGGGTGCCATTTTTTTCTTCCTGTAATGTCTTTTGTGGAAACTTCCATCTTAATATCTGTGAGCTTTGAGTTTTCTATGGGGTGCAAGACCTCTTTGGGTTTTAACAAAATATTGGAAATTTCCATTCTTTTGACATTTGCCGTGTGATTACCAGAGGCTGTCTGATGACAAGGAGTGCTTAAGAAGGGTCTTCTGTTGTTTATCCATCCAATATGTCATAGTTTACATAAGGTCCTACTGTATAGCACAGGGAACTATATTCAATATCCTGTGATAGGCCATAATAGAAAAGAATATTTTAAAAAGAATGTCTATATGTGTATAAATGAGTCACTTTGCTATACAGCAGAGATTGACACAACATTATAAAACAACTATATTTCAATTAAAATATATATGAAATTTTTAAAAACTAACAAAAAAGAAGGGTGTTCTGTATTACTAATTATCTTTCTTTTCAAAAGAAAGAAAGAAAGTGAAGTCATTCAGTCATGTCCAACTCTTTGAGACCCCATGGACTGTAGCCTACCAGGTTTCTCCATCCATGGGATTTTCCAGGCAAGGGTACTGGAGTGGGTTGCTATAACTGCTCCACAATATCAGCTTTCATGATATGTATATAATGTCATTACTGTCTCTGTAGAGGGATGTAAGCCGCTGTGGACATGTCTTTGGCAGTAAATGGATAACCTCACACACGTGATGTCTATATCATACTATTGACACACATTTGGGTCAGCCCCTTTGGTAATTATGTAATAGCTCCATGTATCTTTATAGCTTACCTTAGCCAATGGAATGTCTTCAGAGCTTGCTCTGCTAGCTATCATTGGTATTGGAGGTTATCTCAAGATCAACTATAAACCCAAGCTAATTAGGATAATGCTATAAAAATTACAGGTTTTAGAGTTGCTCTGTTCTGCCTGATAAGCTGTGTGACCTCAGTAAGTGTCTTAACTTCTCTGAGGCATGGTTTTGAAAAAAGAGATTAAAAACTTTGCAGGATAATCGTGTTTATATATACTGTATTTCTGTGTATGTTTATTTGCAGATGAAAATGATCCAGCAAAGTAGGAAAAATGTGTTTGTATGTGTTTGGAAAAGATGTCACAGACTATGAAAAATGTAGTGTGGCATTAAGAGGGGCTGATGGCTGGGGTGAAGGCAAATGGTGATCAGATTCAGCCTGTGAGTGCTGAGGCTAGTCTTTGAGAGAAAGAAAGACACGTTTTTCCATCCCTCTTTCGGACAATGAGATATTTAACTATTCATTTATGGTTCCAAGAAGGAGAAACTTACCTGAAGGAAAGTTTAAAGCTGAACTTGATAGTCTGAGAACATTCAATGCTACAGTTTACAGGCATTCATTACAAATGCCACACTGAGTATTTTCTTTCCATATTTCATGCTCACACATACTCCGTATTTATCTTTTATGAATTTCATATCTGCAAGTTCACCTACTTGCTAAATATTATTTGTAATCCCAATAAGCAATAGTCACAATGCCTTTAAAGTCATTTGTGGGTATGTGCAAAGTGGCAAAAACTTGAATTGCCCAGTGCACCAGTTTCCAGCTGAGGCGGAACAGCATGACACTTTGCCTTTGTGTTTCAGCTCATCTTGTTAACAAATGTCCGTTCCATGGTTGATTTAATGCTCAGTGTTATTGCATTTTTGTGCTTTTTTGTTGGTAATTTTGCTATTTAAAATGGCCTCTGGGACTTCCCTGGTAGTCCAGTGGTTAAGACTCTGTGCTTCTACTGCAAGGGCCATGGGTTCAATCCCTGGTGGGGGAACTAAGATCCCACGTGCAGTGCAGCATGGCCAAAAAAAAAGAAAAAAGAAAATGGCCTCTTCCATAGTGTTGAAATGCTGCCCAGTGTCCCTGAGCACAAAGTGTCAGTGATGTGCTTTATGGAGAAAATAGACTTGGGTTAGATGAGCTTCGTTCAGGCATGAGTTCTAGGGCTGCTGGTCATGAGTTCAGTGTTAATGAATCAATGATGTATATTAAATATGATATCTTTAAACAGAAACAGTTTAAAATAAGTTTACATGTTTATCAGTTGAAAATGTTATGACCAGAGGATCTCAGGAACCTGATCCTGTATTTCTCCCCTAGGGCAATGATTCAGTATTCCCTGCTTCAGCATTTTTGGTGGCTTCATGGGCTGTAAGGATACTGCAGATGACAAGAATCAACTATGGGTGGTGATGATTCCCCTTGAGGTTGATCCCCTTGCACTAACTTCCCCTGACCTGCCAGCAAGAGATCTGTCATCTCTAGCCTGTAAGGGAAGTGCCCCAGGAGGCTTGCACAGAGGGAGAAGACAGTGAGAACTGCTCAGGGATTTTTAGGCACCTAGGAACCTGCCGCTTCTCCTTGAACAATGGCTATTAATTGGGAGCTAAGCCAGTGGGGGAGATCCAAGTGAACAGGCCAGCTTCCACATGCATTTGTGGGAAGCCCTCTCTGTGTCAGACCAAATGCTGAGAGGACAGAGGTGACTTAGAGCCCTGCTTCTGAGGAGCTGACTATCTTTGGTCCCTACCTCTCCATCTCAACACTGATCAGAGAAATGGGGGTGTGTGCTGACCTGCCATGTAATCCATCACCATTGTAGTCTATTTAATCTTCATCTCCACCATAACTGTATGAGGAGATACTATTATTTAATATTACTGCCACTTTTTAGAGTGGGTATCTGAGGTCAGATAACTTGCCTAAGTGTTTTTTAATTAATTTTATTGGATTATAGATAGTAAAGAAACTGTGTACAATGTAGGAGACCTGAATTTGATCCCTGGGTCAGAAAGATCCTCTGGAGAAAGGAATTACAACCCACTCCAGTATTCTTGCCTGGGAAATTTCATAGACAGAGGAACCTGGTGGGCCACAGTCCAAGGGGTCACAAAGAGTGGAACACAGCTAAGTGACTGACACTTTCACTTTTCATAGTTGCTTTATAATGTTGTGTTGGTTCCTACTGTAGAGCAAAGTGAATCAGCTATATGTATACATATATCCCCTTTTTTATTCTGGATTTCTTTCCCATCTAGGTCACCACTGAGCATCAAGTAGAGTTTCCTATGCTATACAGTAGGTTGTCATTAGTTATATACAGTATCAGTATTGTGTTTATATGTCTATCCCAATCTCCCAATTTATCCTAATCCCCCCTTCTCCCTTGATATCCATCTTGTTCCTTATGTCTCTGTCTCTATTTCTGCTTTGCAAATAAGCTCACCTATACCATCTTTCTAGATTCCACATATATGCATTAATATACTGTTTTTCTCTTTCTGACTTACTACACTCTGTATGACAGTCTCTGGCATGGAGCATCCTTAAAAAAACTAAAGATAGAACTACTATTTGAAACAACAGTCCCACTGCTGAGCATATATCGAGTTCAGTTCAGTTCAGTTCAGTCGCTCAGTCGTGTCTGACTCTTTGCATGGAGCATCCTTAAAAAAACTAAAGATAGAACTACTATTTGACACAACAGTCCCACTGCTGAGCATATATCGAGTTCAGTTCAGTTCAGTCGCTCAGTCGTGTCTGACTCCTTGCGACCCCATGAATCACAGCACGCCAGGCCTCCCTGTCCATCACCATCTCCCAGAGTTCACTCAGACTCACGTCCATCAAATCCGTGATGCCATCCAGCCATCTCATCCTCGGTCGTCCCCTTCTCCTCCTGCCCCCAATCCCTCCCAGCATCACAGTCTTTTCCAATGAGTCAACTCTTCGCATGAGGTGGCCAAAGGACTGGAGTTTCAGCTTTAGCACCATTCCTTCCAAAGAAATCCCAGGGTTAATCTCCTTCAGAATGGACTGATTGGATCTCCTTGCAGTCCAAGGGACTCTCAAGAGTCTTCTCCAATACCACAGTTCAAAAGCATCAATTCTTCGGCGCTCAGCCTTCTTCACAGTCCAACTCTCACCTCCATACATGACCACAGGAAAAACCATAGCCTTGACTAGACGGACCTTAGTCGGCAAAATAATGTGTCTGCTTTTGAATATACTGTCTAGGTTGGTCATAACTTTTCTTCCAA
>SJYV01046604.1:24383-90845 GCA_006410875.1 Neotragus pygmaeus | reverse complement strand
TTTCTCAAGAGGCAGGTTAGGTGGTCTGGTATTCCCATCTCTTTCAGAATTTTCCACAGTTTATTGTGATCCACACGGTCAAAGGCTTTGGCATAGTCAATAAAGCAGAAATAGATGTGTTTCTGGAATTCTGTTGCTTTTTCGATGATCCAGAAGATGTTGCTAATTTGATCTCTGGTTCCTCTGCCTTTTCTAAAACCAGCTTGAACATCAGGGAGTTCATGGTTCACATATTGCTGAAGCCTGGCTTGGAGAATTTTGAGCATTACTTTACTAGCATGTGAGATGAGTGCAGTAGTGCGGTAGTTTGAGCATTCTTTGGCATTGCCTTTCTTTGGAATTGGAATGAAAACTGACATTTTCCAGTCCTGTGGCCACTGCTGAGTTTTCCAAATTTGCTGGCACATTGAGTGCAGCACTTTCACAGCATCATCTTGCAGGATTTGAAACAGCTCAACTGGAATTCCATCACCTCCACTAGCTTTGTTCACACTGATGCTTTCTAAGGCCCACTTGACTTCACATTCCAAGATGTCTGGCTCTAGATTAGTGATCACATCATCATGATTACCTGGGTCATGAAGATCTTTTTTGTTCAGTTATTCTGTGTATTCTTGCCACCTCTTCTTAATATCTTCTGCTTCTGTTAGGTCCATATCATTTCTGTCCTTTATTGAGCCCATCTTTGCATGAAATGTTCCCTTGGTATCTCTAATTTTCTTGAAGAGATCTCTAGTCTTTCCCATTCTCTTCTTTTCCTCTATTTCTTTGCATTGATCGCTGAAGAAGGCTTTCTTATCTCTTCTTGCTATTCTTTGGAACTCTGCATTCAGATGCTTATATCTTTCCTTTTCTCCTTTGCTTTTTGCCTCTCTTCTTTTCACAGCTATTTGTAAGGCCTCCCCAGACAGCCATTTTGCTTTTTTGCATTTCTTTTCCATGGGGATAGTCTTGATCCCTGTCTCCTGTACAATGTCACGAACCTCATTCCATAGTTCATCAGGCACTCTATCTATCAGATCTAGGCCCTTGCATCTATTTCTCACTTCCACTGTATAATCATAAGGGATTTGATTTAGGTCATACCCAAATGGTCTAGCGGTTTTCCCTACTTTTCTTCAGTTTAAGTCTGAATTTGGTAATAAGGAGTTCATGATCTGAGCCACAGTCAGCTCCTGGTCTTGTTTTTGTTGACAGTACAGAGCTTCTCCATCTTTGGCTGCAGAGAATATAATCAATCTGATTTCGGTATTGACCATCTGGTGATGTCCATGTATAGAGTCTGAGCCGGGCCGTCGCACTCAGCATGGGCGGCTGCGAGAGCCGGGCCGGCGCACTCAGCGCAGCCAAGCGGAGCATATATCAAGAGAAAAACATAATTCAAAAAGACACGTGTACCCCATTGTTCATTGCAGCAACACCTAAACTAAATGTCCATTGCCAGAGAAATGAATAAAGAGGGTATGGTGCAAACATACGATGTAATTCTGTTGCTGTTTGCTGTTTAGTCACTAAGTCGTGTCTGGCTTTTTGCAACCTCCTGGACTGTAGCCCACCAGGCTCCTCTGTCCATAGAGTTGTCCAGGCAAGAAGACTAGAATGGATTGCCTTCTCCAAGGGATCGTCCTAACCCAGGGATCGAACTTACATCTCCTGCATTGTCAGGAGGATTATTTACCACTGAGCCACCAGTGGAAGCCCAATTTAATACTACTCAGCCATCAAAAGGAAGTTGGGTCATTTGTAGCGATATGGATGGAACTTGCCTGAATTTACACAGTACATGACAGCGCCAGGAATTGGGTCCAAACAGTGGAGCTGCAGACACCCAGGTCTTCAAATGCTGGTCTGCACTACCTGTCCTGCTTAGAGGATGGATGTAGAAACAAAGTTCCAGGTAAAAGTGCTCCCTACTGGGGATGCTCCCAAGGGCTGAGGGAACCCTAGGCCAGTGTTACCTCTGGAGTCTCAGATAGTAGTAAGAGAAAGTGTGAACTCACAGCTTCTCAACAGAGCAGGGACGGCTTAGAGACTCAGTGCCACTGCACTGCCTCCATGAGGTCAAAGTCTAAAAGAGGCTCCTTGAGGCCAGCCTGCAAGAAAACAAGCTTTCATCAAAAAAGAAGCATTACTCTGGCTAACCTGTCTCCACTGAGTGTGATTAAGTGCCGTTTGAATGCACTTTCCATCGACATTGACTTTTAAGAGTGATTCTCCTGCTGCAGATAGGAAATAAAAGCTGGTTTTATCTGGAAGAAAAAGAAAGCCATCAATGCTTTTAGTTTTCTTCCATAAAGACTAGATTTTCTTCCTTCTTCCCACTCCCACACAGAGCTCCTGAAGAGGGAAGTAAGTCAGCAAGATTGTTACACATCAAAGAGATCGTCAGGGCTAGAGGCCCAGGAAAATTAGGCAGATAGAGGCATCAGTGCAGGTCTGTTTTCCCTCCTGTGAGCCTCAGCGGTAAATTCAGAAAGCTCTCCTGCAGCCGAAAGCTCTCCTGCATCAGGAAAGTAGGCTCTAGGGATCTCGGGCCCCTGGCTAGGTGGGCATAGCTGGCACAGATACCAATACTGCATTGCCTCTGCTCAGTCATCTGCAACAGATCCCCTCGACTCATGGATGTTCCTGACAAATCTTACAGTGTCGCACCTGACACCCTTCAACAGCCTAATGCCAGAAACAGGGGCACTGGACTTCCGAGGGTGACTTAAGCCATCACCCAACTGTCTGCTCCCTCTCTCTGCCCTCAGTGTTGGCTTGCTGACCCCACAAACCTTTTGACCTTTCATTTTCCCAGTTTCCAGAGGGAACACAGAGAAGATATGGTTCCCTGAGTAGATGCTCCTCAACTTTTAATCTTGTAAGTTAATGGAACTGATAAGACATGTAAAGGAAAAGCACTAGAAATCATGCCCCAACAGTGAGATCCAAAATAACCACAGAAAACTTGAAAAAGTATTAAGTGGGTTTATAAAGTAGTTTTGATGTTCTTATAAAACAAAGAGAAGATCTTTCAACTTTCTTCCACTTAAAGTGTAAGACATGATTGCCTTTGCCCACACATGCATGCCTAAAGAACAGTTCCTATTCACAGCTCCTAGAGGGCAATTTGAAGATGTATCCATTGGTATCCTATTTACATGCTGTTGTTACTGCTGCTACTAAGTCACTTCAGTCATGTCCGACTCTATGCGACCCCATAGACAGCAGCCCACCAGGTTCCTCTGTTCCTGGGATTCTCCAGGCAAGAATACTGGATTAGGTTGCCGTTTCCTTCTCCAATGCATACACACATGCTAAGTCGCTTCAGTCGTGTCCGACTCTGTGCGACCCCATAGATGGCAGCCCACCAGGCTCCCTTGTCCCTGGGATTCTCAAGGCAAGAACACTGGATTAGGTTGCCATTTCCTTCTCCAATGCATCCTGCTGCTACTGCTGTTGCTAAGTCGCTTGAGTCGTGTCCGACTCTGTGCGACCCCATAGACGGCAGCCCACCAGGCTCCCCCATCCCTGGGATTCTCCAGGCAAGAACCCTGGATTAGGTTGCCATTTCCTTTTCCAATGCATACACACATGCTAAGTCACTTCAGTCGTGTCTGACTCTATGTGATCCCATGGACAGCGGCCCACCAGGCTCTTCTGTCCACAGGATTCTCTAGGCAAGAATACTGGACTGGGTTGCCATTTCCTTCTCCTTCCTGTTTACATACTGGTTGCTTAAACCCATCATGTGATTTAAGTAGGTTGTTCTGCTTCGAGTAGAGGCTGAATAAATGAAAATGAGTCTGAATATCCATTGCTCAGTTTTTGTTTCATTATCTTGTTTGTGCTGGCAATGAAGGTCTGACAGTTTTTTGTGGGGCTGATGGTCACCGTATAGGATGTTGATTAGTCTGACAAGTGAACATACTTCATAGTAAGTTTAAATAGACCCATTTCCCAGAGCCACTGGTTGTCTGTCTGACTGTGGATGCTATGACCGATTCATGTTGATATATGCAAAAACCATCACAATATTGTAATTATCCTCCAATTAAAATTAATTAATTTAAAAAACAGTGATTTGTCTTTAGCTCTATGGAAGCAAGGAGAGAACTGTGGCTTTTTATGTGCCATCTCTGATTATTAATTATTGTCTGGATCATTGTGCTGGAAAGAATTCCAAGTCTGAAACTGGCTCAGTAGGGAGCAGTATCATGATCAGTTAGTGATGTTTACCATGAGTGCATATAGAGAGAACTGGGACAGCAGACACTCATGTTTTGCATCCCTGGATTAGAGCTGCAACATTTGAAACCAACCATAACGGGAAATCCTAGGAGGATGGAAGATCGACCAGTTACCTCTACCGGCATCAAGTTGAGTAGGGAGAAGATTGTGTATCTTTTTGTCTGTTACAACACTGGGATCCCCTGTCAAGATTCCAAGGCTCTCCTGAGCATTTGTCAGTCTCCAGAAGTCTCTGATCCTTCATTAGCAAGGAGGATGAGAATAGCCTAAGGAGCAAATATAGATAAATGAGATTTGGAGCACACCCAGCTCCATGTTGCTCCTCTGTGTAAGTATTTTCTGATGTTATAGAATGCCTCTGCCCTGGCCTGAGCATCTCTGTCCATAGGTTGCAATCCCCAGGTCTGCTGCACATGTCTGTGTTTCAGAACAAGACAAAAGCCTGTGGGTATTGAGGAAACACTGTAGGTCAGGGAGAAAAGGTGAACCTGGCTGAAGCAGAAAGAGTCAAGCAATGACAATCACCTAAAGAAGCTGAGAGTGTGTGGATGCATCCTTTGATCGATAGGAGCATACCTACATTCTCCAGGTTCAAGCTGCTTAAAAGTCCAGGGGTCTGCCTCAGCCCAGGCTAGCAGACATGTAAGCCTGTGAAAATACAAAGGTAAGCTTCAGTGATTGCCAGCTTGCTTGGTCTGAGGGAAGTTGTTGCCATCTTTTTGATACCTCAGCTTCACACTGCACTGACCTTTGGAGGCATGGGAATTCTGGTTTGGCTCAGAAGCCCCAGCATAGGAACAGTAGGGTGTGGATAAAGGCTTTGGAAAACAGCACAGAAGATGGGATTCCTGGAAGGTGTAGTTTTTCTTGGACTCTGATTGATTCTGTGAAATGAAATTACACCAAACTGACATCCATTAGCTCCTGTCATATACGCATACCATTTGTCCTTGAGAAACATACAACATAAAAACAGGGAATGAACTGGAGGCAGAGGGAGGGAGAGGGAAGTGATATATGATGTCATGCTTTGAACTTGGTGGTGTAAAGATTCACTGGCATACCCTGTGGATGCCTTCCAGGGAAGCCCTCTAAAGTAGCTTACTGTCTCATAAGAGCACAATGACCTAAGGCCCAACTGGGAGGGACTGAGGTCTCTGGGTCTTCAGAGAAGGGGTCTCACCCAGCAGAGGGCTGGGCCAAGAATTTACAGTGAAGGGGCACTAGTTATGCTTTTATGCATTTACTCCTCAGCCCTTTAACCAACCTTTCATGCATGGGGTTTAGAAAACCCATGGGCATTTGGGTCACAGAGATGAACAGAGGTCAGTTCTCCCCATCGGGGAGGTCAGGGAGTGCATGTAGTCAGACACATGATCGTGTTATGGGGGCCAGGATGGATCTGATGGGCCAGAAGGTGGGCAGGCTGGACTGGCTGCTCAGTGAGGTACTTTGGGGCACACTGGAGAATAGCACCTCTTCTGGACAGACATCACCCACAGGCATGTGGCTTGACAAGCAGAAGCTTCATTGTGAAAGTTGGGAAGAGCCCCAGTCTTCAGCTGACTGTGCACCCAGCCATAGTGTTGACTTAGCCTGTGAACCATGGGAGCACTCAGGCACTCTTTGTGCAGTGTGCAACCTGTGCAACTGTATATAGTGTCCCGGGGGCAGTGGGCTAGAAGCCACTGCCTATGTCTTAACTTGATGTTGTGTAACCGTAACCAGCACACTTGAGCTCTCAAAGTCTCCTTGTCTGTGAGTGCAGAATGGAAACCGTAATATGCACCTACCTTGATTACTGTGTATATATTAGTGTATATGCTGGTGCTCTGGGCCCTGGAAGGCTCTACACAGATGTTAAATATTATTAATCCGTTGAGATCTGCCTACTGATTAATGGACCAGGGTAATCTTTACTAAATCTGCTGGTGGATAAACCTTACATTCATTACCTCTTCTTGTTTCTCTCCTCTCTCTTTCCCTGCCCCTATCTCTGTCTCTCCCTCACACTCACACCNTTGCTAAGTCGCTTGAGTCGTGTCCGACTCTGTGCGACCCCATAGACGGCAGCCCACCAGGCTCCCCCATCCCTGGGATTCTCCAGGCAAGAACCCTGGATTAGGTTGCCATTTCCTTTTCCAATGCATACACACATGCTAAGTCACTTCAGTCGTGTCTGACTCTATGTGATCCCATGGACAGCGGCCCACCAGGCTCTTCTGTCCACAGGATTCTCTAGGCAAGAATACTGGACTGGGTTGCCATTTCCTTCTCCTTCCTGTTTACATACTGGTTGCTTAAACCCATCATGTGATTTAAGTAGGTTGTTCTGCTTCGAGTAGAGGCTGAATAAATGAAAATGAGTCTGAATATCCATTGCTCAGTTTTTGTTTCATTATCTTGTTTGTGCTGGCAATGAAGGTCTGACAGTTTTTTGTGGGGCTGATGGTCACCGTATAGGATGTTGATTAGTCTGACAAGTGAACATACTTCATAGTAAGTTTAAATAGACCCATTTCCCAGAGCCACTGGTTGTCTGTCTGACTGTGGATGCTATGACCGATTCATGTTGATATATGCAAAAACCATCACAATATTGTAATTATCCTCCAATTAAAATTAATTAATTTAAAAAACAGTGATTTGTCTTTAGCTCTATGGAAGCAAGGAGAGAACTGTGGCTTTTTATGTGCCATCTCTGATTATTAATTATTGTCTGGATCATTGTGCTGGAAAGAATTCCAAGTCTGAAACTGGCTCAGTAGGGAGCAGTATCATGATCAGTTAGTGATGTTTACCATGAGTGCATATAGAGAGAACTGGGACAGCAGACACTCATGTTTTGCATCCCTGGATTAGAGCTGCAACATTTGAAACCAACCATAACGGGAAATCCTAGGAGGATGGAAGATCGACCAGTTACCTCTACCGGCATCAAGTTGAGTAGGGAGAAGATTGTGTATCTTTTTGTCTGTTACAACACTGGGATCCCCTGTCAAGATTCCAAGGCTCTCCTGAGCATTTGTCAGTCTCCAGAAGTCTCTGATCCTTCATTAGCAAGGAGGATGAGAATAGCCTAAGGAGCAAATATAGATAAATGAGATTTGGAGCACACCCAGCTCCATGTTGCTCCTCTGTGTAAGTATTTTCTGATGTTATAGAATGCCTCTGCCCTGGCCTGAGCATCTCTGTCCATAGGTTGCAATCCCCAGGTCTGCTGCACATGTCTGTGTTTCAGAACAAGACAAAAGCCTGTGGGTATTGAGGAAACACTGTAGGTCAGGGAGAAAAGGTGAACCTGGCTGAAGCAGAAAGAGTCAAGCAATGACAATCACCTAAAGAAGCTGAGAGTGTGTGGATGCATCCTTTGATCGATAGGAGCATACCTACATTCTCCAGGTTCAAGCTGCTTAAAAGTCCAGGGGTCTGCCTCAGCCCAGGCTAGCAGACATGTAAGCCTGTGAAAATACAAAGGTAAGCTTCAGTGATTGCCAGCTTGCTTGGTCTGAGGGAAGTTGTTGCCATCTTTTTGATACCTCAGCTTCACACTGCACTGACCTTTGGAGGCATGGGAATTCTGGTTTGGCTCAGAAGCCCCAGCATAGGAACAGTAGGGTGTGGATAAAGGCTTTGGAAAACAGCACAGAAGATGGGATTCCTGGAAGGTGTAGTTTTTCTTGGACTCTGATTGATTCTGTGAAATGAAATTACACCAAACTGACATCCATTAGCTCCTGTCATATACGCATACCATTTGTCCTTGAGAAACATACAACATAAAAACAGGGAATGAACTGGAGGCAGAGGGAGGGAGAGGGAAGTGATATATGATGTCATGCTTTGAACTTGGTGGTGTAAAGATTCACTGGCATACCCTGTGGATGCCTTCCAGGGAAGCCCTCTAAAGTAGCTTACTGTCTCATAAGAGCACAATGACCTAAGGCCCAACTGGGAGGGACTGAGGTCTCTGGGTCTTCAGAGAAGGGGTCTCACCCAGCAGAGGGCTGGGCCAAGAATTTACAGTGAAGGGGCACTAGTTATGCTTTTATGCATTTACTCCTCAGCCCTTTAACCAACCTTTCATGCATGGGGTTTAGAAAACCCATGGGCATTTGGGTCACAGAGATGAACAGAGGTCAGTTCTCCCCATCGGGGAGGTCAGGGAGTGCATGTAGTCAGACACATGATCGTGTTATGGGGGCCAGGATGGATCTGATGGGCCAGAAGGTGGGCAGGCTGGACTGGCTGCTCAGTGAGGTACTTTGGGGCACACTGGAGAATAGCACCTCTTCTGGACAGACATCACCCACAGGCATGTGGCTTGACAAGCAGAAGCTTCATTGTGAAAGTTGGGAAGAGCCCCAGTCTTCAGCTGACTGTGCACCCAGCCATAGTGTTGACTTAGCCTGTGAACCATGGGAGCACTCAGGCACTCTTTGTGCAGTGTGCAACCTGTGCAACTGTATATAGTGTCCCGGGGGCAGTGGGCTAGAAGCCACTGCCTATGTCTTAACTTGATGTTGTGTAACCGTAACCAGCACACTTGAGCTCTCAAAGTCTCCTTGTCTGTGAGTGCAGAATGGAAACCGTAATATGCACCTACCTTGATTACTGTGTATATATTAGTGTATATGCTGGTGCTCTGGGCCCTGGAAGGCTCTACACAGATGTTAAATATTATTAATCCGTTGAGATCTGCCTACTGATTAATGGACCAGGGTAATCTTTACTAAATCTGCTGGTGGATAAACCTTACATTCATTACCTCTTCTTGTTTCTCTCCTCTCTCTTTCCCTGCCCCTATCTCTGTCTCTCCCTCACACTCACACCTACCTCCCACCATCAGTTCTGCAATTTCACAGGCTTACTGTCTGCTTGCTGAGAGACCCGTATCTGTTTTCAGAGTTTCAGTTAAGAGGCAGGTTTTCTATGGAGTCATAGAGCTGCATACAACTTAACAATGTCCTTCAGTCCCTAGGTTCCTTAGTTTTTACAGAAAGAATTTTTGAAGAGGACATACAAAATAAACAGTCAGAAAGGGTTGGTTTCCAATAGCGAGATTGGAAAGCATTATTGGGACAAATGAACCGAGCTGCGCATTTGCATTAATTAAATTGACCATAAACCCAGCTTAATGTTTTATTTCACCTTTCTCCTGGCATGATGGTGCCAGAGTGTTTTGGAACTCAGATACATACCCGCTGGCAGGGATGTTGAAAGATCAGCAATAATCAATGTTTGTAATCAAAGAAGATTAAACTCTGTACTAATTAACGGGAATCTAATGATGGACACTCTTGTGGGGCAGAGTGGTCCAAGCCTGCAGTATGTTCACAGACATGGAGGTAATTAAACAGTGGACCCTTCTAGAAGAAAAAGGTTTCATTGTTATTGAGTTCAACACTGCACATAGCGCAGTTTTCTTACCAACAGGAAATCAAACCAGGTGTTGTAGGAAATTGAGACCTGCTGACAAGCAGTTCCTGACCTGCATCACCAGTGTGCTTCTGGCCCCATAGAAATTTGGGGCAGTATTAAGAGAAGGGGCTTACTCCTGAGTTCAAATCCCAGCTCTGTGATCCCAGGAAAATTACTTAACTTCTCTGTTTCCTCATTTGTAAAATGGTAATAGTAATGTTAATAGTAATTATACATGTGTCAGACAGGTTTTGTGAGGATTTGACGAGTTCAAAGTGGTGAAGATAGAAAGATGGAACAGAAAGGGGAGGAAGTGCTGGACGGTTTCTTGAGCAAGTGCTCATTACCAGACCCCGAGCTTTACAGACAGGGGCACGTTTAAGCTCAAAGTCAATATATGAAGTACGTGTTATTAAGCCCATCTTCACTGATGAACATGCCAAGGAAACTGGAAAACAGGGAACACCAGAACTGCTTGCATGCTCTAGTGAGTGAGGCTTGTTGGCTCCCATTTACTGAGAGGACTGACCACATATTCTCTACAAGGCGCTGTTCATTCATTGCCTGGATCCTTTACTTATAGTACTTGGGACCTTCTGACACAGGTAAGATGGAGACTCAAGAAGGTCAGGTAAGAGTTTGTACCAGAGCTGGGACTAAAGCTACCCAGCTCCCTTCTGCCAGGGGGTGTCCGCAGAAGGGAGGAGGCTGAAGGGAAGATGACTGGCACCTACTTTCTGTGTCAGCTGCCCTGGTGACAAAATGAGACGGGATCCTTGCTTGGGTGTGTCCATGGTCTGGTTGTGAGGATGGAATTCAAAATCAGAGAACGGAAGGACGTGTGTGACCCACTATCAGTTTCATGTCAACCCCTGTGCCCCTCACCTGAGCAATGCACACTCTGGAATATAAAGAACAGGATCCTCTACTGTGAGCCCAGGCTGTGTGGGCAGAGGTACTGGGGTGCAGGAATCCACCAGATCCACCTTGAGTGTCTGTGGTTGAAAATCCTGCTCCAGAAGGTGGCAAGTGCTACAGGGACCCAGCACTTCCAGATGATTTTATTATAGCATACACAAAATCTTCGTTTTACTTGAAAATCACATTCATGTGGTTCAGTGGCTAAGATTCCACGCTCCCAATGCAAGGGGTCCAGGTTCGATCCCTGGTCAGGAAACTAAATCCCTCTTGCTGCAACTAAAAGGAAAAAAAAAAAAAAAACCAAGCGTTGCAACCTGGAGCACCTAAATAAATAAATATTTTTTTAAAAAAAAGGAAAGAAAAGCACATTCATTATCTGGCTGCTGCTAGCAGAATTCTAGAACCTGCAGTTCTGAGTGGTCCCAAGGGAGGGTTTATAACTCCTTCCTCAACATTACTTATCTCCAACAGACCCAGTAAGACATCTGCCTTTGACCTCTCATCCTACCACAGAGAAAATTTAGCACCCTTGCAACAAAGTCATAATTTAAGAGAAATTACTCCCTGATATCCGCATGCCAGATAATTCTTTCCCAGCATCTCTGGGTGATTTCCTTCCCAGGGAGCAGCATAATCACTTTGTACTGGCTCACCAAACAACCAATGGCTCGGTGCGTCATTGCTGCCAAGCGTATGGATTTAGAGTGCCTTTGCATTCTGTAATCATTTACCCCCGAATCTCTTGGAGGTCACCTCTGCTCATGAGGGCCCTGACACCCAAAAAAGCATAGGCCCCAATGCCAGCTAAGTCCCAGCAGGGAAAGGCAAGTGGCAGGATAGTCAGGGTGCTTCTGTCTGCTCACCTTCCTTCCTGACAGCCCATTGATTTCATCAAAGGATCTGCCAGTTTTATAGTGTGTGAAGTTGCTCACTAGGTCTGACTCGTTTTAAAAGAAAATCTAGTGACATTGGAACTAATGTGCTGATGTAATACAGACTCACAAATGTGTGTGGGTTCCTAGCTGAGGCAAGACATGTTTACTCAAACCAGTGAACCCTTAGCTTCTAGAATGAAAGTACACACAGAAACCAACTCTGCATTCTGCAATCTCCTTTCCTGCTCATCATGATAATAGCACGGTGTTTAATGTAGCTACCCTGCTTTGGTTTTGCTTACACCTCAATCCATAAAAGCCTGTGGAGTGATGTAGGATAAGAAAACTTAAAAGAGGTTTTTGAACAAGTTAAACCCAGGGCCACAACCCAGCTCCCCCAAGTCTAGCTGAGAGATCTTGGGACAGTTATTTCATGTTGTTGGCTTCAGTTTCTTCTCCTTCCTTAGGAGACAGAGTAACAATTTAATCAATATGCATAGGACATGTAAAAGGTCAGCAGTTAAGACCTCACAGGGTGTGTGAAAAGAAAGAAAATCCTGAAAGGGTGTGCACAGTGTCCAGAACGTGAGAGCCACTCAGTACGATTAGTATAATTGGCATGACTCTTTCAAATGTAATATTCTGTATTTTGCGTGTCATTGTATTGATCACCAGATGGGGAAATCATAGAATGTTTAAGGAAGGTTGTGATTGCCAACGTTCCTTTCTGTCTTGCTTCATTTGAAAACCTTGAAGGAAAAGCTCTTATACACATAGACCCAGTTATTTTGGGGTTCAGACCCCCACCCATGTCCCCCTTGCATCTCTCGCTCCCCTGTCATGAATGGCATATTCAGGTAAATATAGAAAGCACTCAAGATGAAGGAATGAGCTCACATTTTGAGGGTAAACTTCCTATAAAATGAGTACACCACTGAAATCAGACTTCTGATCTTTGAATTCCTTCTGGTTGGAGAATATACTCACTTCTCTCTTTTTCATAAAAATCTTAATTGTCCATGATGCTGCAACTTGTGTTCATTCATGTAATCTTCACAACAATGTTATAGCTAAGGCAACTGAAGCCTCACAGGTATATGTAGCCTCAGGATGATTCCTAAATGCATATTTTTCCTGTGCTAAGTCACTTCAGTCATGTCTCACTCTTTGCAGACCTATAGACTGTAGCCTGCCAGGCTCCTCTGTCTATGGGATTCTCCAGGCAAGAATACTGGAGTGAGTCGCCATTTCCTTCTGCAGGGCATCTTCCCAACCCAGGGATCAAACCCACATCTCTTACATCTCCTGCACTGGCACTCCAGTTCTTTACCACTAGCACAACCTGGGAAGTCCATATTTCCCATAGCACATAGTAAAAGGATAATATTATTATAAATTTATAAAAATTGTAGGGCTAACAATATCAAGGTGCAGAGGAAAAATCTGTGCAGGCTGTTGGGAGAATGTAAAATAGCTGCCGTTTCAGAGCCCTGGTCCTGGTATAAAGTCAGTTCCTAACAGATGCTCACTCTTGGTTTCCCATACCGCCAGGCTGGGCCCTCCTCACAAAGCCCCAGAAGCGATCGCTCTGGATAACTCACCTGCTCTACTGACTCCTGGAGGTGGAGTCAGAGCACTGGCTTTGAACGAATGTTGAAATATTGATAATTTAGTTGTAGGAAGGTGTTTTACTTTTTAATTTAAATTATAGCTGGTTTACAATGTTGTGTTAATTTCTACTGTGCAGCAGTGATTCAGTTACGCATATATACATTCTTTTTTGTATTCTTTTCCATAGGAAGATGTTTTGTAGGTATGTAGTCACCTTACTCTCTCCTTGCAACATTTGTGACTTGGATAGGGGGTAGGGGTGGGTCTGAATTAATTCCAAAAGGGAGGCAGAGCTAGAGCAGCTCACAAAGACTCAAAGGATGTCTGAAAGTTAAATTCACAATGCCATGGCCATGCAGCATGCTCAGGGGACAGGTGTTAAGCAAAGGTTACAGTGCAGCCCCGCCCACTTCCGGGGCATAGCCAGCGGAAGTCTGCACACTTCCCCTCAGAGCCCTCCGTCCTGTTGGCACTTGCTCGTTGACACTGAGCTGAACACGCAGGGCTTGGGGGCCTTTAGGCCCCTCCCACAGAGGAACGAACCACGCATGCACCAAGGAGAGGCCATGCAGGTTAATATGGGCTCTCTTCCTAGATAAAGAATGTCAGGGAATAGGGGGCCTTGGTCCTGATTCTCCTGAGCAGTGAAAACTCTGACCGAGGGCAACTTAGACCCAGACCCTGGGGCTCATCAGAGAGGCTGGGACAATCTCCCAGGGTCTGCCTGATGCTACCCCAGCTCTGTCCATTCAGCCAATTTCAATAGTAATCATTCATGTAAATTTTCCTTATTAGGACTTACTCTGTAAAATTACCAAACATGGGCCACGTCTTCATACAGTAATAGGAGAGAAAGGCAGACAATTGTGTTCACAGGCTCTGAAACACCTGGATGGCCAGGATATTGGGAGAGTTGAGACCGGGCAGGTCTGTCAGGCATGTCTGCCCCAGGTCCTGGGATGCGATGCAGTGTGGATGCTTCCCAGGGCTACTGGAAGTAACTTATTCAGAGGGTGAGTGTGGCCTTCTTTAAGGAGGCAAGTCAAAGATTTGGGCCTGTGAGACAGTGCTCTCATCAGATCTGGGAAATGAGGCAAAGTTGTTGGGGATCAGGGAGCAAAGGACAGGTGTGGATAGCAAAAGAGAGGGTAAGGTAAGCTAGGGGAGGTGAGTCATAACTTAGGCTGGAAACTGGGGAAGTTTCAGATACTTGCCTTTATGAGGCAGTGACTTTTGTAGAGCATGGAGGTTGGTGTGCCCAGGTAGCCAGAGCGGGCAGTAGGTACCTTCCTTGGCTTTGTCTCTCGGTGGCCAGCAGCTGTGTCTCTTCTTGGGAGGACTGCCTTTGGGCTCCTGAAGTGCTTTGCCTGTTGATAGAGAGATGGAGGAGCCTAGAGATCTGTGCATCTCCCCCAGAGCACCCTGTACCAGTGACTGTCTAGAGAAGTATGAAAGTCCAGCCCCCTTGCCTCAGATCAGGACAATTCTGAGCTATATCATATACTCCAGAGACCCCTGCCAGATGCGAGTGAAGTCACCCTCCATGGGACTCTGCCTAAAATCACATCCTCACCTGATTTCCTCCTTTCCCTGACAGCCAGCCCACTTTCTTGTAGGTCTCCCTTGGGAGGATTTCTTAATGAACCATTTACACAAGGACCTCTGTCTCAGGGTCTGCTTCTCAGGAACCCCCTTAAGAGGTATCTGACTCGTGTCCATGACAGCACATCTCTTCCCAGCAGGTTCTGGGCTTCCCCTGTGTGTCCTGTGCAGTTCACACCTCTGTGCTCAGATTCCATCCCCTTCCAGCAGGGGGTGCAGCGGAGTAGCCCACAAGACTCAATGAGTACCTACTAAGTGGTACAGCTTTGTGGAAAGATAATGGTCAAGGTGGATTGTGATCATTTGAGGGGAACTTCCTGGATGATATGGGCTGACACTTAGTCTTGAAGGGTAGAGGTTAGAGAGGCCCTGGGAGGATGTGAGCAGGGGGAAGCATGAGCAAAGATGCTGAGGCGGCTGCCAGCACTGGGGGGTCTAGAGAGTGAAGAGAAAAGAAGCTCAGTTGTCTAGGCTCTCGTGTGGGTTGGGTAGAGAACCTAGATACAAACCAGAGACCTGCCTTTCTTATTCTACCTGGAAAGCGAAGAATGCACCTCTCTCGTCCTCACCCAGGTGGCCCCCACCACGGGTGTGGGGATAGTGGAGAAGGTCCAAGCTGGTCCTAGCGTCTGGAGGACGAGCCAGCTGGCAGCACCTTAACCACTCACAGGCGCCTGAGAGTGAGGGGCGATGTGTCTCCTCAGCCTGCCCGATGCGAAAGCTCTGGGACTCTTGACTCCTAGCAGGCGGCCTTCCCTTCATGGTCCTGCTCACCTCACCAGCCCACACTCAGCCTAGGTATGAGCAGGGCCTGCAGCCGGGCAAAGGCCAGGAGTGGGAAGAGAACCACCTCGCAGCTGATTGCTACCTCAGTCTGGGCTTCCCCTGAGACAAGGATGAAGGTGGTTTATTGGAGGGGGGAAATGATCCCAGGAAGCTCAAGTTCAGGAGTAGGGGACCTAGGACAGAGGCAAGAAAGCCACTGAGTGGAGCATAGCACACAGGCTCCTGTGGCAGGTTCTAACCCAACT
Organism: Neotragus pygmaeus; assembly: GCA_006410875.1. Classification (NCBI taxonomy): domain Eukaryota; kingdom Metazoa; phylum Chordata; class Mammalia; order Artiodactyla; family Bovidae; genus Neotragus; species Neotragus pygmaeus. The sequence goes on along the minus strand of SJYV01046604.1, from coordinate 75,151 downwards.
GGTGACCCTCATAGATACTGATTTGGCCAAAAAATTTATTCAGGTTTTCCCATAACATCTCTGAACAAACTTTTTGGCCAACCCAATATAATGATAATGACCAACTACCCAAGTCTGCCAGACTGACCCAGTGTTAGCACTGAAAGTCTCATATCCTGAGAATCTCCTCAGCTCCTTGCAGACCAGGATGGCCACTGATATCATGGGAATATGCACCAAAGAATGCAGAGATTGAAGCATTTATTGACATAAGTTCATCACTGGTTGAGCATTGCCTTTGGGGATAGGGACTTCTGGGCTGTCCCACATAAGCAATTGAGCAAGCTATCGATATTGTGACATGCAGAAATCCCTCAGGCAGAGAAGCTGGGAGATGCAGGCTGTTGAGGTAAGAAGCCATCTGCATACACTGAACAGTTCATGAAGCTGCAGGTGAATTCAAATGTGGGCCAGGAGGATGTGGGTGGAAACATCAGTAAAGTCAGTTACCAGTACCTGTGATCTTAGGTGTGGGACTCTGCAAGGTAGGAGCAATGAGGTAACTTGCAGGTCTGAGGAGTTAAGTTGCTTCCCCTGAGGTCACTGGCTTTGTTCCAGTGGCAAGAGGTGTCCAATCTCAGAGCCTACTCAGCTTGCCTTTCACCTGCGGTTTCCAGTCATCTAGTTATACTCCATCCATCTCCAGCTGCATCTAGCCTGAGATACATCCCTTCTAAATAGCTCTGCAGACAGCTACTCCAAAGAGAGGCTACTGAACACCATCCTAGAATTGAGTTAGTAATAACTCACCTTGAAAAATAACAAGGTTAAGGCTGAAGAATGCTCTATTTAATTCTGTTGTAATTAAGAGAACTTTTCTGCATTGCATGCCGCATAATTGAATTATACCCCTGATTAATTTTTTTAAATGATTATTTGTAGATTTGTTTCCCTTACCAGCACACTTTTTTTTTTTTTTTAACTAATATACTTTGCCACTTAATAAAGCAGATAGATGCTGGGGGAGAGATGGTAGAGGAGATATTGTTTGTGTTCAGCGGTTCCATCATTACTATTGATTGCCCAGCCTTATTATTCACCTCAAAGACATGGCAATTAATAAAAATGGAAATGAAAGAATATCTGTGTTCCATGAGGCTTTATTGAAAGAGGAAATAAACAATACATGTAGACAAGGAATAATTCTTTGCTGGCCGTGACAACGATGCTTGCAGAGGAAGAATGAAGCTGCATCTTAAGCAGCTGAGCCTCTCTCTTCAGGTGCTGGTAAAATATCAGGTCTGAGGCCTGCCCCACTGGAAACCAGTCCCCACTGACCAGGCTGCGGCTGGCTGAGATAAGGCAGAGGCTGAAATAAGGCAGAGGGCGTGATCTGGGTGGTCTGAGATGGCCCTTCCCTGAGCTCCTGCATCTACTTGGTATTCAAGATGGGTGGCTCTAAATTGGCTTATAATAAGTCATCCTTGAGATCCCTGGAGGGTCTTGGCCTGAAGAATGAGGTGAGATGAGTGGGAGTGGCCCCAGGTACTCTTAGACATTACCCTGAAGTCTGGCCCTGCTCTCCCTGCCTCCTTGCCTTCATGCAAACGCCACTGCTCCCAGTGGCTTCTCTCAGCTGCTCCTCATCCAGGAAGCCTGACTCTACTGCATCAAGACACGTGGCTACTCACCCTCTAGGCCTGGCCTGCAGCTGCCTCCTCTCTACATGGCCCGTGGCTGTCTCCCAGTCAGTCCGTGAACTTTGTAAGCATCAGCCCGAGGCCTCTTCACTATTATACTGGGCCCCAGTGCAGTGCCAAGAGCAGCCTGCTGACTCCAGGGAGCTTATCTGTGCATAGTTACAATGACCTCTTTGGCAATGCCTCCAAAGGTGTATTTTTTGTTTTCCAATGGAGGTATAATTTACATAAAGTTCACTAATCTTGCAGACACAGAAGGAGTATGTTTTCCATGTCTATGCCAGCATGTAGCCACTGTACAGATAAAGGTATGGAACCCTTCTAGCACCCCAGAAAGCCCCCCTCTTGCCTCCCACCCCCAGGCTAACCATGCTTGTGATTTTATCACCACTGATCAGCTTTGCCAGTTGCAGCCTTTATAGAAGCATAATCACACAGCAGGGACTCTTGAGTCTGGCTTCTTTCCCTCCGTTATGTCTGTGAGGCTCATCTTGATGGCATCTAGTGTACCCTGAGCTCATCCCCTGCAGGGCGTCCCTGTTGATCCTGCTGGGGACTCCTGATTGTGGAAGACAGGGACAAGCCCAGGACTGCAGACAGAGCTCCCACTAGCTGCTGTGGGCACAGCACCGGAGCTCAGGGCATGGGGACAGTGGCTGAAATAAGGTCACTGCTGGGTGACCGGCCTGTGGGCTGAAGCTGCCACAGGCCCTGGCTTTTTGGGAAGAGGCTCTTCAGTGAAGAGGCTCTTCAGTGTATCCTCCCAGGAGCTGGGCAGGGAGATAAACAGGAGGATGGAACCATCGTGATGAATATGGGCAAATGGCTGTGTCCTCAGGAAACCTCTGATTTGCTCTGTCAATCAGATCACTGCCTCTGAAGGAACCCGCCTTCCTGTTCACTGTAGCAAAGCAACTGTCTTCACTCAGGTCCAGCTGAGTGAATTTGGGAAAGCAGGTGACCATCTGCTTATCTGAAGTGGACATGAGCCTCTCAAAGCCAGCAGACTGCCTTATTTGTCCCTGTGTCCCCAACGCCTGGCAGATGCCTGGTACATGGCATGTGCTTAGTTAACATTGGTGCCAAATGACCAAAGTTGAAGTCACTCAGTCATGTCCGACTCTTTGCGACCCCATAGACTGTAGCCTACCAGGCTCCTCTGTCCATGGGATTTTCCAGGCAATAGTACTAAAGTGGATTGCCATTTCCTTCTCCAGGGGATCTTCCCAACCCAGGGCTTGAACCCGGGTCTCCTGCATTGTAGACAGATGCTTTACCGTTTGAGCCACCAGGGAAGTAAAGGAGGGGGAAAATAGACAGACTGTCCAACTTTGAGGTGACGATCAGTCCTCCTCACACTGCCATGGGGGATCCACACCCATCAAGCCTTGCGGCCCTGTTCCAGAGTTGAGCAGGCCTTTCTAGAGCAATGAGGGTCATGACCTGGCGGTGAACCCAGCGCCAGCCTTACTCCATGTCAGCCCCCCAGCAGTCTGTTTTCTCCCAGGGCCACGGTTCTGCTCTATTCATTTCTCTGCCTGCAGCCCCAGCACAGGGCCAGGCCAGAGACAGGCGCTCAGGAAATTGTGTGCGTCTCAAACTAAAATATTCATGTCTTCTCTTAAATAAAAGGAAGTTTTAGCAAGGAAGAAGGCATGTCCAAAGTAAGTGACATTCTGAGATTCTGGAATCTTACATAATCATATATGTGCAAAAAGAAATAAATATTATCATTTCAGCAGGTCCTGGGCTTTTTTGTACAGAATCACAATAATAGGTAAGCGGGAAAATTGAGAGACTGGATTTATTTGCAATGACAGAGGCATAAAATGACAGGTGGAATGAGTGGGAGATACCTGAAAGTTATAAGAAAAAGGGACAGCCAGAGGTAGGGGGCAACTGAGAGGAGAATTTGGGAGTTAGGAGGGTGAGGAAAGCAGGCAGGAAGTGCCTGCCATGTCTGTGAGGAGCTGAGAAGGAGAATGTTCAGAATGTTTTGCTGTACGTTATGGAGGAACTCTCTTTGGATGACTTCTGAGACAGCTCAGGAGAGGCTTGCTTTTCTGTTTAGTTTTTCTGGGCGTCTTCCAGTGTGCCATGATGAAATGTGCACTGGTGAGGGGGTGGGATGGCGATGGGGGGAGCAGGTGGCTTTATGTAGATATGACACACCTGGAGATCATAGCTGAAGTGCCCCAGGAGTCAGGAGACCCTGGGTTACATCGAGGGGCTTTGAGAATGGTTGCTAGTGACTGAACATGTCCAGGGTTGGCTCCAGTCTTCATAAAAATGAGGGCTTTGGTACATTGAACTTGATTTGTGATGATAAATAACTTTCATGCATTCAAAAACCAGTTAGGCTTAATTGGTGGAGTCCCTCTGGGGAATGTATGGAGAAGGATTTTGAGGCAGAATCTGAGCTCAGTAAGGAAGAGTGTCACGATTGACATAATTGACTAGCATCTGTCCTGAATGCCATGGAGAGCACAGTGGCCTGGGTTTAGAGTTTCTCTAAGGCTCAAGGTCAAATTGTGAGTGTAAGTTCATGTGCGGTGGATATAAACTCACAAGGGGTGGGGCGATGTCATGAAATATTTGAAATCTCATTCAAAGAGTCTGTTGTATGCAGTAGGAATTCTGTAAATGCTTTTGAGTGAATTCTTAAATGCATGTGGGTGCCTGGAATGTTGTTGCTATTTAGTCACTAAGTTGTGTCTGACTCTTTTTGACCCCGTGGACTGTCAGGCTCCACTGTCCATGGGATTCTCCAGGCAAGAATACTGGAGTGGGTTACCATTTCCTTCTCTACCATTTCCTTCTCTAGGCAATCTTTCCTAATCCATGGATTGAGCCCATTTCTCCTGCATTGGTAGGCAGCTTCTTTACCACTGAGCCACCTGGAAACCCTGGGTGCCTCAAGTACTAGAACACAGTAGGAATAAATTCTTTTCACTTTAAAAAATATTGATTTGGTGCCAATAAAGTGTCAGGTACAGTGAAAGATAGCAGAAAGGAGAGTGTTCCTGCCCTCAGCGAGCTCTTGGACTTTGACGACCTTTCAGAAATGAAAACATAAAACAAACGTGAAGCTCACCTTGATCACATCAGCCTCAGGGCAAGTGGTGCTGAGAAAATGTATCTTGGTAGCTGCTCACTGCAGGTGGAGCAGGTTTGGCGTTCTGTGATCATCACTCTTTTCTGTCCATATCTCTAATTCCAGAAACGTGGGGAGATACTTCCTATTACCTGCTTAGTTTGCTCTGAGAAATACTCCCATTCACAGTCCATTCATCGAGCTTTTATGGAAAAAAGATCTTTGATTTTAAAATCTTGACAGTCTGATTCCTCAACCCACACCTGATTAGAAGCACAAGTCTTGAGGTTGGGAGTAAGGAGCAGAGAATTTTAGAGGGAGCCCTCTGATCAAGGTCAGAAAAGAAACTCAAAAGAGACAGCCAGAGACGAGCCTGGGAACCACAAACAGAAAAGATGACATGAAATCAAATGAAAGCCCAACTTTTGGGGAATCGTCCACCCCTCTCAACCACCGGCCTTCCAGCCATACACTGCTGCATCAGGTTGGCTAACTGGTCCAAGGAGGACATGGGCATGTGGACAGGGATGCTTCTTACAGGAAGCAAGCAACTGGCCATGTCAATCTCAGAGAAACGAAGCTCAACAGTGGCATTATTTAGGCAGTAAGCACACCAGCCAGAAACTATATCCTAGTTGACAAGGGATGATGGAGATGCAATGCTAAGTTAGATCCTTCATACACATTCCCCCAAGCATCATGGAGAGGGCCTCGCCCCCGAGTGGCCAGGTGCAGACAGGTGGCACAGTGGCTGCAGTGGGCCCACAGGGTCTGGGTGGGCCACAGGACTGCAGACTTCGTGTGATGAGGAGGAGGGCTAGGTGAGGAAGAACTTCTGATTCCCTAAGAAGCCGGACATCAGGGTTCTTGGGAAATCTCCCAAGTTTAAAACATTAGCCACTAATTCAGTTTTTTAAAAGCACTCTATGGACCAATGAGAAGGGAATGGCAACGCACTCCAGTGTTCTTGTGAGCCTGGGAAATGCCATGGACATAGGAGCCCGGTGGGCTGTAGTCCATAGGGTCACAAAGACTTAGACGTGACTTAGCAACTAAACAACAACAAGAACATGGACCAAAGAACCTTGCCCATGACCTTTTGTTTTCTTTTCTTCCAAATTCCTTCTCCCCCATCTCCTTCCCCATGTGTGATCTCCATATGCTTGGAGGGGTATTATTCTGTGTATACCAAGGAAACCAAATTATAGAGTGGTGGGGTGATTTGCTGAAGTTCCAGAGCTGGTGAGCAGAGGAACTGAAAATTGCAACTAGGTCTGTGTTAAAAGGGGTTTGCTTTATTTTCTTGGGCACCCATATCACTGCAGATGGTGACTGCAATCATGAAATTAAAAGACTCTTGTTCCTTAGGAAAAAAAGCTGTGACAAACCTAGACAGCATATTAAAAAGCAGAGGTGTTACTTTACTGACAAAGGTCTGTATAGTCAAAGCTATGGTTTTTCCAGTAGTCATGTATAGATATGAGAATTGGACCATAAAGAAAGCTCAGTGACAAAGAATAGATGCTTTGAACTGTGGTGTTGGAGAAGACTCTTGAGACTCCCTTGGACGGCAAGATCAAGCAAGTTAATCCTAAAGGAAATCAGTCCTGAATATTCATTGGAAAGACTGATATGAAACTGAAGGTCCAATAATTTGCCTACCTAGTACAAAGAATTGACTTGTTGCAAAAGACCCTGATGCTGGGAAAGACTGAAGTCAGGAGGAGAAGGGGACGGCAGAGGATGAGATGGTTGGATGGTATCACTGACTCAATGGACATGAGTTTGAGCAGGCTCCAGGAGCTGGTGATGAACAGGGAGGACTGGCGTGTTGCAGTCCATAGTGTTGCAAAGAGCTGGACATGACTGAGTGCTTGAACGGAGTGACACTTCTTTCTCTGTGCTGTTTGTACAGTGTGTGCATTGCTTTAAAGGGTCAGGCATCTTGACCTTTATCATTTGCAGCCCATCCTCACCAAGCCGAGGATGGGTTCCATTGCAAGTCTCTGAGCTGCTGTTTCCAGAGAAGTGATGATCACTCCTCAAAATGGCTTCCCCGCTAAAACCGAGCTGTCATCTCCCAGAGAAATGATGTAAAGAGACGCTCAGCTGGGGATGAGGTACAGACCTGAAGTAATGGTGTAGACCTCTGACTGTCCCATCAAGTGGATATTTATCCCTTTGTTCTTTAGATAGACAGATGATAGAGAGATGGATAGAGAGATAGGTACAAAAACAGAGTAGAAAAATAGATCTAAATAGATAGATTTCAAAATACAGAAGGTTCCAAAGACTAACACAGCTAAACCCTGTTTTCCTACTAACCAACTTAAGAAATAAAACATCACCAATTCAGGTGAAGCCCTACATGCCTCTCTGTGACCAAATCTTTCCGATTTAGTCAGCAGAAAGTCAGTGTTTATCATTTCCATGCATCCTCCTCTTTCTGAGAGCCAAAGTTTATGTACGTTTTTAGATTACACACATGTTTATGCAGATAATGGTACACATGTATGCTCACACATGTATACCATATATATACACATGTGTGCATGCACTCACACCCACATATAGAGTTTCCACTTTTCCTTACAGAAGATTCATGCTTCACTTTCTGCCTCAGAACTTGTCTAGTTTGTTCAGTGAGCCTGTAGGGTTAGTGGGAAGATTGCATTACCCTCACTTTTTGGAGGAGAAATAAGGACTTCAAGAGAGGGTAGAAGATGGGCAGGAGCTCACAGATGGCAGAACCAGACTTGTACCTGGGCCTCCTCTGCCTAGCTCTAGGGCACCCCCCAACTCTAGCACCCACCCACAGCAGGGTCTCTGCCTTGCTCTGGGTCATTCAGTCACAGGCAAAGTTGGATGAGTCCAAACAGAAAAGTCATTTCTCCACCAACTGAAAATAGCAAGCTTCAGCTGAAATTTGTCTTTCCAATTTATGTAGTACATTCTTTTTCCCTTTTAACTTCTCTCATTAATTGATAATATTCCCTGCCCAATCAGTTTCTTTGATTACTCCTTTTTTGAAACCTTAGAGCTGGGAGCTGGATGAGTTGCATTAAGTTATGACTTATTTAGGAAATTGATATTGGCATTTTCTGCCTGACTTGCCTTTCTTCAGTGAGTTACTTTGCTCTAATTCTCTGTGAGAAGCTCCAACTGTAAAGGAGATACAGGCTAATTAAAAATTGGAAACTGGTAAATTTCACCTTGGGCAGCTCGTATGTGCTTTTGGCAGGAGTTGATGCAATTATTGATCAAATAAAATTGTCATCCAAAAGAACATATCTTTTTTTGCTTTAAAAGAGAAAGCAGCGAGATATTTATTATTGAAATCAAGGTTTTACCAAAGATGCAGTAATGACAGATAAAAAATGGGTAGGCTTTTGTCAAAATGAGTTACATATATTTTAAAATTTAAATGCTATTAGATTTTTTTAAGTGAATAGATTAGGCTTCTAATTTATTGTTGGGCTAAAAAGCACCATACTGGGCCCACCGTGATTACTCAGTAAATGCTTGTCAAGTTGAACTGAATTGAAAAGACCTCAAGACACAATTACCCTTAACCAGCCTTTTAAGATAACAGAAATTGTAGGCCTATTCCTCCTATATAATATTAATGGAGTCCTAAAGAAAATACGACTGATTTTTTCCCCTAAGAAAATCACATTATTTATACACTGCAGGGGACTGTGGGGATCAAGTTACCAAATCAGGGGTACGTGCTGCCAACTGTGGATTTCTTGCCTCAGGAGTCACTTTGCCTTGGCTGCTCCTGCCTCAGTGCAGGTAGACCTGCACACTTTCTGTGCAAAGACAGGCTCCAGCAGCACAAGTCCTCCCAAAGCCAGTGCAAACCTCTGCCCGAAACAGTTCATGCCGAAGGCTTTGTTCTCCGGTAAGCTACAGGTCCCATTTCTCAGTGTAGAGATACCTCTGTCAAAAGCCTGTGTTTGCTGGGCTGGTGGCAGAACCTGTCCAAGCTCAGCTGGCTCAGCCTGACATCCAGGACAGAGGGATGGACAGAGCTAGGGGCCAGCAGAGGGTGAAGGCAGGACGAGCTTTGTCCTCGAAGCTGCCAGTCCTGACCAGCCACCTCCAACTCCCTCCCTTCCTGGAGAAAGCCGAGTGAGACAAAGGCTTGCTGATTCCAGGTGACAGGATGGGGGCTGAGTGGAGTGCAAGAGGGAAGGGAAGAAAAGTCCATACAAAGGAACACACTCCAGATGGTCACCACTGTGTGCAAACTGGGGCCCAGGGATACTTCCTGTGATACTGAGTATGTTCCCATATTGTTCAGTATTGGATCCACTGAGTACATGTAACTGGTAAGCACCTGAAATGTGGCCCATGAGATTGGGAAACTGATTTTTTATGTTTATTTCTTTTTGTTTAATTTTTATTATTGATTATGTGATGGCTCAGTGGTAAAGAATCTGTCTGCCAACACGGGAGACGAAAATTTGATCCCTGGGTCGGGAAGATCCCCTGGAGAAGGAAATGACAACCCACTCCAGTATTCTCACCTGGGAAATCCCATGGACAGAAGAGCCTGGTTGGGCTATAGTCCATGGGGTCACAAAGAGTTGGACACGAGTAAGCGAGTAAACAAGAGCAACATGTGCTTTCAAGTTGCCAGCCCAGAGGGTGGAAGAGGGTATCATTTCCTNCACTGTTTCCACTGTTTCCCCATCTATTTCCAATGAAGTGATGGGCCCAGATGTCATGATCTTAGTGTTCTGAATGTTGAGCTTTAAGCCAACTTTTCCACTCTTCTCTTTCACTTTCATCAAGAGGCTCTTTAGTTCTTCTTCACTTTCTGCCATAAGGATGGTGTCACGGGCATATCTGAGGTTATTGATATTTCTCCTGGCAATCTTGATTCCAGCTTGTGCTTCATTCAGCTCAGTGTTTCTCATGATGTATTATGCTTCTAAGTTAAATAAGCATGGTGACAATATACAGCCTTGATATACTCCTTTTTCTAATTGGAACCAGTCTGTTGTTACATATTCAGTTCTAACTGTTGCTTCCTGACCTGTATATAGGTTTCTCAAGGGGCAGGCTCAAGAGGCGGTCTGGTATTCCCATCTCTTTCAGAATTTTCCAGTTTATTGTGATCCACACAGTTAAAGACATTGGTGTAGTCAATAAAACAGAAGTAGACCTTTTTCCTGAAACTCTCTTGCTTTTTCAATGATACAGTGGAAGTTGGCAATTTGATCTCTGGTTCCTGTGCCTTTTCTAAAAGCAGCTTGAAAATCTGGACGTTCACATTTCATGTATTGTTGAAGCCTGGCTTGGAGAATGTTGATCATTACTTTATTAGTGTGTGAGATGAGTGCAATTGTGTAGCAGTTTGAGCCTTTTTTGACATTGCCTTTCTTTGAGATTGGAATGAAAACTGACTTTTCCAGTCCTGTGGCCACTCCTGAGTTTTCCGAACTTGTTGCCATATTGAGTGCAATGCTTTCACAGCATCGTCTTTTAAGGTTTGAAATTGTTCACCTGGAATTCCATCACCTCCACTAGCTTTGTTCATAATGATGTTTCCTAAGGCCCAGTTGACTTCACATTCCAGGATGTTTGGCTCTAGGTGAGTGAGTGATCACACCATTATAATTATCTGGTCATGAAGATCTTTTTTGTACAGTTCTTCTGTGTATTCTTGCCACCTCTTCTTAATANTGGGGTGGGAATGGTGGCTTGAGGGAGGATGGTTTGGGCTCAGTGTGGAACCAGGAAGGCTAAGGTGCCAAATGAGGGTGTCAGCATTCTGGCATGGGCCAAGGGTGTGCCTGCCTTTATGAGGCTGTCAGTCTCAGAAGTGATGTAGAATTGTGATTCCTTGGCCACTGCCGAGTCCCCAGGCTTTGTCCAAGCCTGAGACGCACACAGCAGGGGAGGCTGAAGCAAGGGGAAAGTCTCTATCATCTAAAGGTATGTAATCTTGTTGAGGCTACTGATGAGCATAGGGAGCATGAGGACAGGAAAGCCTGGGGCCTTCTTGGATGAATTCAGGCCTCGGGTAGGCAATTTACGCTCTAAGTGTTCACAAGTGGAAACAAGAGTGTGATCATGCATAGGACTTCCCTGGTGGTCCAGTGGCTAAGACTGTGCTCCCAGTGCAGAGGCCCTGATTCAATCCCTGGTCAGGGAATTAGATCCCACACACCACAGCTAGGGGTGGTGTGTGGGATCTAATAAAAATGAATAAATATTTTAAAAAGAGTGTGAGCGTGTATGAGTTCAGCCATTCACGTAGCAGTATTTCTTGAGTGCATGCGTGTGACGTGCTAAGTCGCTTCAGTTGTTTCCAACTCTCTGCGACCCAATAGACTGTAGCCTGCCAGGCTCCTCTGTCCATGACGTTCTCCAGGCAAGAGTACTGGAGTTGGTTGCCATGCCCTCCTCCAGGGGATCTTCCCAACCAGGGACTGAACCCATGTCTCTTACATCTCCTGCATTCATAGGGGGGTTCTTTACCACTAGGTCTTGAAGGCATAGTTGATACACAGCCTACCACTAGGCTTGCGCAATCAGAAGAGGTCACCTGTGCTCCCCCTCCTTCAGGGACAGATATCTTCTTCTCCTATGTGCCTAGGAGGATGTTGTGTACACAGTAGGTGTTCAATTAGTATTTCACTGACCTGAATCCAAAAGAAAGGTCAGGCTCTGGTCTCAGCTATCCCATTGCCCAACCTCGCCATCTTTGACAAGTCATTTAGCTCCTTTGGACAATTTTCCATTTATAAAAGAGAGATAATCTCTATAAATGATCCTTCCAGGATTTTTCCGAAGTTTAAGTATAATAACATCCTCTAAGCATAGAGCTTCCTGCAGTTTACAAAATACGCTTACTTCCAAATTTTTTATATAATGGCATAAATTTGTGGGTTTAATTTTTTTTTCTAAGAATAAGCACTTATTTATTTATTTTGGCTGTGCCACACAGCTTGCAGGATTCTAGTTCCCCAGCTAGGCATCGAACCTGGGCTCCTGGAATGGAAGCACAGAATCCTAACTACTGGACTGCCAGGAAATCACCTTGAAAATTTTAGAGTGAATCGAGTTGAACGTCAATTGGTGCAGACAAGGTAGGTGTCTAGGGATCTCTGCAAAAGCCATCAGAGCAAACTTGTGCCTGAAGGGACCATTCAGTGTCCCAGCCTTGCCCTGGGTCATTGTAACCTATAAGTATCTTACAACGGCCCTGGGCCATATTTCAAACATATAGTAGATGTTCTAAAGGAAGGAACACTGACCTGCGTGCTAGGAAGTGTCAGCCGTCTCTGGCTGGATGTGTGAGGAGACCAGCCACCATCAAGAACCCCACTCTGGCCTTATATGAGGTCACTGTCACAGGGCAGGGCCTGTGGCCCTGACACTGAGAATCCACAACTCAGGGAAAATGAAGTCTACAGCAGTGCGTGCTATTCTTTCTCTTTGATTTTAAATGAGTTGCTTCTTTCTCTGAGTTTCCTTTTCTTTATCTTTGAAATGATCAGAAATGCTCCTCATTAGGGGAATTGTGTGGATTAAATGGCCAATATATGTAAAATTCAGAAAAGGATATATGCAAGCCAAGTGGTTACCTTGGAAATTGACAGTGAGAAGATTAAATGGCTCCCGACGGTAACTACATAAAACTTCAATTTTTTTGAGTTTTCTGATAACTGTGGCCAACCTCAAAGCCCTTCATGCTTCTTTCTTCGTCTCTAATAATCTTCCAAAATGCCAAGTTCAGTTCCAAATGGAGTCCTTTGCTGACAGTGGGACTCTGACTTGAGCTGCAGTTGAAAGTCTGGCTGCTACCACTGGCTCTATGTGGCCATGGTGATGGAGAGAGAGGATGCCGCTAATCTCCTTGAGCCAGCGCAGGGGGGTGGTAGCGGGTGGCATGGGAAGAAAGCCAACTTTGCATCCAGGCAGACCCAAATCCTCATCCCAACCCCACCACTTGGTAGCTGTGTCATCTGTGTATGTGGGCAAGGGGCTAAGCTCCCTAATTCCTCAGGTAAGAGGAGCTGGCAACGTTCTTTTCATGCCTATTGTTATAAATCCAAGGGAAAATTATCTCTGTCGAGTGCCTGGTGCCCCACACTGTGTACAGTGCTTCCTCCCTCCCCATTTCTGATACCGATCAAGGGGCAGCCTCTGCTCTGTGCTGAGAACCCTATAGACAGATCCAAGCTGTCTCCACAAAAACCAGGGTCAGGAGGGGCTTCATGTTTATAGTAATAGCTTGCTATGCTCATTTCCAACAGGAGTTGACTAGAAATCACATCTCTTATTACTTCCAGAAACCTGAAACAGATTCATTTTTTTAACTTTTTATTTTATATTGGAGTGTAGTCAATTAACAATGTTGTGATAGTTTCAGGTGGTCAGCAAAGTGACCCAGCCATACCTTTACATGTATCCATTCTCCCCCAAACTCCCCTCCCATCCCAGCTGCCACATAACTTTGAGCAGAGTTCCCTGTGCTATACAGTAAGTCCTTGTTGGTTACCCATTTTAAATACAGCAGTGTGTGTGTACATGTCCATCCCAAACTCCCTAACTGCCCCTTCTCCCTATCCTTCCCCGCCGGCAACCCTAGGTTCATTCTCTAAGTCTGTGAGTCTGTTTTGGACATAGATTCTTTTAAACTGTGTTGTCTCTAGAAAATATACAACTAAAACCAACACAACACTGTAAATCAACTATGCTCCAATAAATTTTTTAGTATCAAAAAAATAAAAATAAAATCCTTTAGTCGCTGTGTTTGCAAGTATGGTGGGGTGAAGGCATTTTGGGACCCTTGCTTCCAAAGAGTAAGTAGACTGTTCCTCTTGCTTCCTTTACATCAGTGGTCCCCAACCTTTTTGGCACCAGGGACAGGTTTCCTGAGAGAAAATTTTTCCATGGACCAGGAGATGGGAGGTGGATTTCCGCATGACTCAGGTGTTGGTACATTTATTGTGCCCTTTATTTCTATTACCTTTACATCAACGCCACCTCAGATAATTGGACATTAGATTCCAGAGGTTGGGGACCCCTGCTTTACTTCACCCCAAGCTTGGCCAGATGCCGTGGGAAGAGAGGGGGAGGGGAGCTCAGTACAGTCAGGGCACGGGAAGAGATGCATGGGCTCTTAAGCCATGCCCAGAGGAGGCCAAGAGGGCCTTGGTGAACCGGCCTCACCATTCCAGAAAGCCACATGTGTATCAGCCAGTGCAGGGTAACACACTCTCAGGGCCAAAGAAGAACTCAGCAGGCTTTCAACCAAGCCTGTGCAGCCATAGCTACCAGATTCTTGAAAAATATTTTAGGAGAATAAAATGTTTCCGATATTTTGATAAGTTAANGTTCATTCTCTAAGTCTGTGAGTCTGTTTTGGACATAGATTCTTTTAAACTGTGTTGTCTCTAGAAAATATACAACTAAAACCAACACAACACTGTAAATCAACTATGCTCCAATAAATTTTTTAGTATCAAAAAAATAAAAATAAAATCCTTTAGTCGCTGTGTTTGCAAGTATGGTGGGGTGAAGGCATTTTGGGACCCTTGCTTCCAAAGAGTAAGTAGACTGTTCCTCTTGCTTCCTTTACATCAGTGGTCCCCAACCTTTTTGGCACCAGGGACAGGTTTCCTGAGAGAAAATTTTTCCATGGACCAGGAGATGGGAGGTGGATTTCCGCATGACTCAGGTGTTGGTACATTTATTGTGCCCTTTATTTCTATTACCTTTACATCAACGCCACCTCAGATAATTGGACATTAGATTCCAGAGGTTGGGGACCCCTGCTTTACTTCACCCCAAGCTTGGCCAGATGCCGTGGGAAGAGAGGGGGAGGGGAGCTCAGTACAGTCAGGGCACGGGAAGAGATGCATGGGCTCTTAAGCCATGCCCAGAGGAGGCCAAGAGGGCCTTGGTGAACCGGCCTCACCATTCCAGAAAGCCACATGTGTATCAGCCAGTGCAGGGTAACACACTCTCAGGGCCAAAGAAGAACTCAGCAGGCTTTCAACCAAGCCTGTGCAGCCATAGCTACCAGATTCTTGAAAAATATTTTAGGAGAATAAAATGTTTCCGATATTTTGATAAGTTAAAAAAAAAAGCAAGCCGGGGAAATGTCTGTATAGTCTGATCATGGATTAGTTTTTTCTTTTTTTTTTTTTTAATGCACAGAACAAAGCCTACCAGGATAGACACCATAGACTGATGGATGACTGTTTAGTTATTCCTTTGTACTTTTCTGTCTTTCCAAGGATATTTGCAGTGAGCATATGTTACTTTTATAATCAGGCAGGGAATGGTGCTTTGAAGCATCCATCTCTCGGCTTTGACTAGAGCGGGTGGTGGAGACAGTAGTCGTCCTTGCCCCCACTGGTGACTCATGCTGTGCCCCTCCCTACTACAGAAAGTTCTCCTTTTTACGCAAATCCGGGGCCTATTCATCTTTCACCCAGTCTCCGCCAGACTACGCTTGCCTTGCCGAAAAGATGCACAGCATGCCATCTGTGCATCGCCTTGGTTTCACAGGCATCCCAGTGTGTTCGGGATCAACGCAAAGTGCCCCGGACAGTTCTGTGCACCCAGCCGATGCTCATCAATACTCTGAATCAGTGACCCACCTGCCATGGAGAATCTCTCCTGTTCTAATTGTTTCCCTTTGTTACAAACACCTGCTACGACCTCTCCAATTAGAAGATATATTCTTCCCTACAGCATCATCCCTCTAAGAGGATGGCAGCATGTTCCTGCTTTAGTACCATGGACTCATGGCTACATTGACCGCTTATCCTGGCTCTTTGCGATCTTGGGCAAATTGCTGAAACTCCTGAGTCTCTATTTCCACCTCTGTCAAGTGGGAGCAAAATACAGTCTGAATTGCAGGACTTCAGAATGAGAGAAAAATGAATGTTATGAGAGCACGCCAGCCCCACACATTTTTGTCTCCCACCCCCGTGTGCTTTGCCTAGATTGATGGGTTACCCCCATTTCTTCGCCCGCTCCAAATCCACAACCCTATTGCCACTTGGCCTCTGGTCTCAGTACCCACAGAAAGTAGTTCTTCCAGCAAATTGATGTCTCTGTTGCAGAACTGGTTTTCTATCTATTCAGAGCAGTTTCATCCCCAACAGATTTCTGGTGCTTTGGGATCCATTTTTGTTTTTCTTTTTTTGAGAATTTATTTTCTCATTGGTGTTGTTTCTACATGAGCAACACTGAGTACTCAGAGTCCCTCGTCCTGCGGGACATCTCCCCAGTCTTCTCCCGCGGGCCAGTGTGAACCTCCCCACAGGATCCATTACATCTTCCCTCTCGTCCTTGTTGCTCTTCTCTTCTGGGGACTCCTGGCTCCTGTGTTTCCCTGATCCCTTCAGCAGGGCATGTAGACTGTGCCTCTGACAACCCTACATCCATGCCTCACTTCTTCATGCTGTGCAAACAGAAGCATGAGGCTGTCATCTCTAAATAGTCCCCTCAGGACTAGGCATAGAAGTGTGAGGTTATACAGTAAGTGCTCACCTCTGCTTAGTCACGTCCATGGAACCATGCCTGATTCAGGGAAAAGCACAGAGTGAGTGCCCATTAAATGACTGTTGACTGAATGTTTGTTTTTTTAAATGGGTTCACTGTGTCTTGCTCCTTTATCCTTCTCAGTATTCCCTCTGTCTTATTGAAACCAGCTTCTCTAAAATGGGCAGACCTTTGTTTGGGAATGTTATGCTTTCCTCCATCACTCATGGGACCAAAGGTATCTCAGCCACTTCTACTTTGTGAAGCTTCTGGTATATTGACGACTAGAGCAATGACACACCCATTAGAAACACCGTGATACAGTACTGTCTGGCACAGTGCTATGTGCTAAGTCACTTTAGTCGGATCTGACTCTTTGCGACCCCATGGACTGTAATCTGCCAGAGTCCTCTGTCTATGGGATGTTGTAGGCAAGAAAACTAGAGTGGGTTGCCATTTCCTAACCCAGAGGATTTTCCCAATCCAGGGATTGAACCCTCATCGCTTAAGTCTCCTGCATTGGAGGTGGGTTCTTTAACGTAAGTGCCACCCAGGAAGCCCCCTGTCAAAGATTACATTCAACAATCAGACTTATGTAGTGACTGCTTCCTGTGAAGTATCTCGAGATGTCCCTTTAACATGGTCCACAGGTATAACATGCAGACCAGACATCAAGTCTCTTTATGAAGCTCTTCTTGAAGGTGAGTGGACCAAAGGACCCCATGGCATGGCCCATCATAAACCTCCCCTCCCACACTTGGCTAAACTTTGAGCCTGTCAACTCCAGCTTGAGCCTCCTGGCATCGCTGGAAGGCTACAAAACCCTCAGTTCTGGAACACTGATGGTACCAATACCAACCCAGGAGCCAAGAAGATAGAACTGGTGGATAAGCACAGGCTTCAGGGCCAGAGGGCCTCAGGTGTCCAGGCCTGCTCTGCTCCGGTAGGTGTCAGGACTCAGGAAAGTAACTCACTATAGCAAAGGTGTAAGAATCACCCATTCGGAGACAGCTGGTCAACATGGATGGTCATCACACTGGGCTGGCTCATAGTAGGCTCGTCATATATGATCCTATGGTTATCAATGCTTTGCAGGCCCTCCTGGAATGCATGCCGGCTCCTGATAGATGAATGTGGTCCTTATGGAGGAAAGTGCATCTCCTCTGGGAAAGCCTACCTAGTTAGTTTTGGCAAGCACATTTTTGCAGTGAATGAACGCAATCCAAATCATTTTGCGAGGTGCTAAAATCAGATTAGTCGGACTTTCCCAAGGGAACTGGTGAATTTTTCTAAACCACTCTGCTCATTTCTCAGCTAGCCAGAGTGCCACGTGTTCCATGTTTACAGAAACCTCTCATCGTATGGTGCCAAATTATTAAAAAGGGTTTAACATTTCAGAAGCATAACCCTCACTCCAGTTTTCTGCTAAGCCATTCAGGATTTTCAGAAAATCAACATGCATGTCATGTGCCTTCTCGCCCTCCCCCATCTGGCTGCTTCCCTAAGCACCACCCTAACATAGATGTAAAAGCGAATTCTCTGCTAAAAATTGGTTCTTAACTGAATTGGCCCGAAGCCTATACAGAATAGGTGATTTACATCCTGATTTAACTTCTACTGGCTATGTGATCTTTGAGCCATGGTTGCATTCATTCATGTATATTCAGTTCAGTTCAGTCGCTCAGTCATGTCCGACTCTTTGTGACCCCATGAATCACAGCACACCAGGCCTCCCTGCTCATCACCATCTCCCTAAGTTCACCCAGACTCACGTCCATCGAGTCCATGATGCCATCCAGCCATCTCATCCTCAGTTGTCCCCTTCTCCTCCTGCCTCCAATCCCTCCCAGTATCAAAGTCTTTTCCAATGAGTCAACTCTTCACATGAGGTGGCCAAAGTACTGGAGTTTCAGCTTTAGCATGATTCCTTCCAAAGAAATCCCAGGGTTGATCTCCTTCAGAATGGACTGGTTGGATCACCTTGCAGCCCAAGGGACTCTCAAGAGTCTTCTCCAACACCACAGTTCAAAAGCATCAATTCTNCTTTTCCAATGAATCAACTCTTCGCATGAGGTGGCCAAAGTACTGGAGTTTCAGCTTTAGCATCATTCCTTCCAAAGAAATCCCAGTGTTGATCTCGTTCAGAATGGACAAGTTGGATCTCCTTGCAGTCCAAGGGACTCTCAAGAGTCTTCTCCAACACCACAGTTCAAAAGCATCAATTCTTCGGTGCTCAGCCTTCTTCACAGTCCAACTCTCACATCCATACATGACCACAGGAAAAACCATAGCCTTGACTAGATGGACCTTAGTCGGCAAAGTAATGTCTCTGCTTTTGAATATATTGCCTAGGTTGGTCATAACTTTTCTTCCAAGGAGTAAGCGTCTTCTAATTTCATGGCTGCAGTCACCATCTACAGTGATTTTGGAGCCCCAAAAAATAAAGTCTGACACTGTTTCCACGGTTTCTCCACCTATTTCCCATGAAGTGATGGAAACAGATGCCATGATCTTTGTTTTCTGAATGTTGAGCTTTAAGCCAACTTTTTCACTCTCCTCTTTCACTTTCATCAAGATGCTTTTTAGTTCCTCTTCACTTTCTGCCATAAGGGTGGTGTCATCTGTATATCTGAGGTTATTGATATTTCTCCTGGCAATCTTGATTCCAGCTTGTGTTTCTTCCAGTTCAGCATTGCTCATGATGTGCTCTGCATAGATGTTAAATAAGCAGGGTGACAATATACAGCCTTAACGGACTCCTTTTCTTCTTTGGAACCAGTCTGTTGTTCCATGTCCAGTTCTAACTGTTGCTTTCTGATGTGCATACAGATTTCTCAAGAGGCAGGTTAGGTGGTCTGGTATCCCCATCTCTTTCAGAATTTTCCACAGTTCATTGTGATCCACACAGTCAAAGGCTTTGGCATAGTCAATAAAGCAGAAATAGATGTTTTTCTGGAACTCTCTTGCTTTGTCCATGATCCAGTGGATGTTGGCAATTTGATCTCTGGTTCCTCTGCCTTTTCTAAAACCAGCTTGAAAATCAGGGAGTTCACCGTTCACCTGTTGCTGAAGCCTGGCTTGGAGAACTTTGAGCATTACTTTACTAGCATGTGAGATGAGTGCAATTGTGCGGTAGTCTGAGCATTCTTCGGCATTGCCTTTCTTTGGAATTGGAATGAAAACTGACCTTTTCCAGGCCTGTGGCCACTAGCTGAGTTTTCCAAATTTGCTGGCATATTGAGTGCAGCACCTTCACAGCATCATCTTTCAGGATTTGAAACAGCTCAACTGGAATTCCATCACCTCCACTAGCTTTGTTTGTAGTGATGCTTTCTAAGGCCCACTTGACTTCACATACACAATCTTGGGGGAAACTAAGCAGCTTTGTTCTCAAAGTAGCACCTGATTTATCTATACAAGATGCCTTTAGAAAAGAAATACACAGCAGTATAATGCATCTTTATGTAAAGTACATGTTTCACAAGCGTTACAGGCATCAGTGAATTAGAAAAGTGAAAGTCGCTCAGTCTGACTCTTTGCGACCCATGGACTGTACAGTGCATGGGATTCTCTAGGCCAGAACACTGGAGTGGGTAGCCTTTCCTAATTCAGGGGATATTCCCAACCCAAGGATCCAACCCAGGTCTTCTGCATTGCAAGCAGACTCTTTACCAGCTGAACCACGAGGGTGAATTAGAACCAACACGTTTATAGTCCTCCGTCATTTGCTACATAGAAATCTTAAACATTCTTTCCTGAATTCTTAATCCAGCATTTTACCACCTGGTGGAACCACTAACTCCTGAGTGAATATTCCTAGTTTTCACACATGTAAGAATACGTTACAATGTTTGTGCAGCATTCTCGTTGCTCATCCCCTGCCCCACCTGCACACACTTATCTTCCAGAAATACATCTGAATAAACGGTAAGCTGTTTTTGTACAAAGGTTCCATGTTGAATATGTTGCCCCAAATCAACTTCCTTCAAGCTTTCCCTTAACCACTGACCTGCAGCATTATATGCCTATGTATGTATCTACATCAGCTTGACCTTGCAAAGAGGATAAACCAGAAGTCATTCTTCTTGGATTTTGGGTCCAAGGATAATAAATGTGAACCTCCCACTATTTAACATTTCAGAAGGAAAGACAGTAACCCCCTTGCATTTTTCATGTGGTGTTTGAGAGGAGGAAGGGAAATGAAATACCATTAGTTCAGCTTCTCTAAGAGAAACAACACCCCCTCCCCCACCAAAGTAGCTTAAGTAGTCTAGGAATTTATTTTTTAGGTAGAATAGTTGGAGCTTTTTCAGCAAGTCTGCCTCATGAAGTTGTCTGGGGTGTTTTCCATGTTTATTCAACCTTCATCCATAGGTACTGGTCTCGTGAGAATGGCCAGTGGTCTACATTAACTTCAAGTGGACATGTTCATTCCTCTCCAGGCTACAAGCTGGAGGCGGCAAAGCCACACCTCACACCCAGCTCCCCTCGCTGAGAGGGAGGCTGGGCAGGCAGATGGTGTGGGTGGTGCTATGCCCCTGGTGGCACAATGAGAAGCGTCGTGGGATGAGAAAGGTCACTGGCAACTGGCTTCCCAACAACGTGCAAGTGCTTCACACTACTGAAGAGAACACTTAGAAAACAGTTACGGTGGCGAATTTCCCGTGCACTTTACCACAGTTAAAAAAAACCAAAACAGTTCATTAGCCTAGAAATTAACAGACATGAATCCCATTTATGCCCTAAGTAACTCTGTGAACTTGGGTGATTTTAATACTGCTGAACCTCAGTCTAATCCACATAATGAAACTGTTTTAGATGATCTTTTCAGGCATAGCCATCTAACTCTATGTTAGCTATTCATCCTAAGTATACGTGCATTTACTGGAAAGATGACTGGGCAGTTGGGCCATCGGGAGGACAAGAGAACTGGGTGAAGGAACAGCCACTATGTCCACACACCAGGCCAGTCTTGTCCACACCACCATCGTGAAACGGTAACTCTGATCATCCCCTGCATTCTTGCTATTCACATTAAAAATCGCAAGTCATGTGTTTCTCAAAAAAAAGACATATACATGGCCTACAGCGACATGAAAAGTTTCCCAACACTGCTCATTATCAGAGAAATGCAAATGAAAACTCCAGTGAGGGATCGCCTCACAGCAGTCAAAACGTGCTGTGATCAGGCGCTCAGTCAGGTCTGACTCTCTGTGACCCCATGGACTGTAGCCCACCAGGCCCCTCTGTCCATGGGATTCTCCAGGCAGGAATACTGGAGCAGGTTGCCATTTCCTGCTCTGCTCCAGGGGACCTTCCCGACCCAGGGATCGAACCCGTGTCCCGTGCGCCTCCTGCACTGGCAGGCAGATTCTGTACCACTGCTCCACCTGGGAAGCCTAGTCATCGCCAGAGTAAAAAGAAAGGTCTACAAACAATAAATGCTGTACAGGGTTGGGAGAAAAGGGACCCCTCCTATTGCAGGTGCGAATGTAAACTGGTACAAGACTAAAGAAAACAGTATAGATTTTTCTCAAAAAACTAAAACTAGAGTCGCCATATGATCCAGCAATCCCACTCCTGGGCATATATTTCAGCAAAACTCTAATTCAAAAAGATGCACGTACCCCTTTATTCACAGCAGCACTATTTACAGTAGGCAAGACATGGAAACAACCTGAATTCCCGCTGGCAGATGAAAAGATAAAGAACATGTAGTGTATATATACACACAGACACACATAGTGTATACACACACACACACACACACACACACACACACACACACAGACACAGTGGAATTCTACTCAGCCACAGCAGAGCATGAAACGATGCCACCTGGAGCAACATGCACGGAGCTAGAGATGAGCCAGAGTGAAGTAAGTCCCGAGGAGAGACACACATCGTATGATCGCACGCACAAGTGGAGAGCAAAATGCGGCACAGATGCACGTGTCTGTGCAAGAGACTCGGACACAGAATAGACTTGCAGTGGCCACAGAGGGCAGTGGGGAGGGGCGGACGGGAAGGCTGAGATGAGTACACGCGAACTGTTATCTGCAGACTGGACACACGAGGTCCTACTGGGTAGCTCTGCGAACTATACTTAATATCCTGTGATAAACCGCAATGGAAAACAGTATGAAAAAGGATATACATATGTATATACACACATATATATACACATATATATATATGAAAAACTGAATCGCTGCTGTATACCAGGGACCAGCACAGCGTTGTAAGCTAGCTACACTTCCATAACATAAATCTTTAAACAACTGTAGGTCAAAGAAGAGGTTCTCCTGGCCCAGCTACATCTGCCTGCCCAGGTCGGGAGGATGGACCTGGCTCCCCTGGCTTCCTCACAGGAAACAGACACTTCCTCTGGCCCACACCACTCGTCATGTAGGGAAAGGCACGTGGAACCAGAGGCTTGCGGGCCAGGACACCCATACCCCCTCTTTCTTTGTTCCTGAAATTCTCTCTGTCGTTTTCTATCACACCGGGTTCTTCGAGATTTTCTCCTGCTTCTAGAACATTCTTCCTTCTCTTGGGTTTAACTTTCCCTAATTTTCAAAGCTCTGACTTCTTCATGGTACTTCTGCTGGACCTCTTCCCTTCACCATCAGTGTACTCTCACGGTCTTCCTCAGTATTTCGCTTCCTAATCTGTCGACGGTCCCCACAAATCCGTGTCACCTGACCTCTGCACACGCGCGCACAGGCGCACAGTACCACTGCCTGCTGGGTCTCCAGGCAGCTCACGGCCGGCCCGTCCAGAGCCACGTTTCTCGGAGCTTCCTCCCACAGGTTCTTCCTTTTTCGGGTTGTGTTTTGACTGGGGGCAATCATGCTCAGAGGAGTCTCTCTTCGCCAAGTCTTTCACTTAACATGGGCTGACTGTGAGACGTGTTCATGAATCCGCGAGCCGGTGGCACACAGGAGCGCGCCTCGTGCTAGAGGACCCGGGAGAGAAGTACCGCGCTCCGAACCCGCGAGAGATGAATCACGATCCCCGCAGACAGAGGGGCGGGCAGGAAGCGAGCCCAGACCTACCTGCAGGGTGACGCCCCTGGAGCTGGCTGCCAGGGGGGCCCTGGAAGCCCTCGCGGGGCAGAAGGCTCCCCGCCGGAACCCCCCACGGCCCCGCGAGCGCTACGGGGCCGCAGGCCAGCACGAGGCCGCCCCGACCGGCTGCCCTTCTGTATGCGAGTAACTGCAGTCAGGGAGCTGCTGGGAAGCAGGGCACAGCTGGAGCAGCAGCGCCCGGCGGGCAGCCCCCGTGGGGAGGCAGCGAGCTGGCCCGGCCGCGGGCGAGAGCGGGCCGGGGAGCAGCCCCGGGGAACCGCGCGCAGGCCGCGCGCCGCCCGCTCTCGGCCGGAAGCGGAAATCGGACAGAAACCTGACCGGAAAGGGATGCAGCTGCGCAGCGTGGACCACACCCCAGGCCCTCGGGCCGGAGCTGCCGCACAGACGCGGAGAGGAGGGCCTGCAGCCGGCGTGGGGCCTCTCTCCGCTCCAGCGGGGCTTTGGGTGCGGGTGGTGGAAGAAACGCTCCCCAAGCGCACATTCACTTCACCCCCACCACACCCAGGTGGGCCTCTTGGTAAATGGCAGTCAAACCCACCGTGCCTCCAAGGCAGAAACAAACCCGGCGGATAAAACAGAAATGAGCTGAACTCGGCTGGCTTCATCCATCCGTTATCCACACCCGCCCAACTACCATGCCCTCTGCACTGAGCCTCCGAAATATCTCCCCGGCCCCCACTTGCTGTTTAAAAACAAAGGAGCTTGTGTACACCTGTGGTGGATTCATGTCGATGTATGGCAAACCCAATAGAGTATTGTAAAGTCAAATTAAAAAATAAATTAATTTAAAAATAAATAAATAAAACCAAAAAAATAAAAATAAAAACAAAGCAAAACGTTTTTGGCTGCACCCGGTGCCACAGGGGATCTTACTTCCCCCACCAGGGATCAAACCAGCGCCTCCCGCCGTGGAAGTGCGGAGTCTTAAGCCCTGGGCTGCCAGGGAAATCCCTACATTCACTTGCCTTTCACCCACACTGGCAAGCCCTTTTCCTCCTTATAAAGGCTCCTGGAATTGCTGTCCAAGTAAAACCAGAGAAAATGACCTTTATTGTTAACTGCAAAACAATATGTTTTAGAACTGCAATCACAATATATGTTTATACTGAAAAAAGTTCCCAATAACAAGTAAAATTATTTTCTGTGTGACATGGCTGTGTTTTAACTTTTTGTATACTTCTTTTAGCATAATAACTTCAAAAAATCAGAGCAAAAGTCACATTAGATGTCACAGTTATGTGGATACACTGACTTAATATGTGAAATCAGCTTTGGATTATTACCATTTTTTAAATCTTGGAAATATTACAGCTCCATTGATTGAAACTTCATATAAAAGACTGCATCATATTTAAAGGAACTTTTTGGAATAGAATTTGGTCAGCATCATTCAAGCTTTCCACTGACCATAGCTGTCAATCCATGTTTCTTGTTTTTTAAAATTCATTGTTTTAAAACTGAAAATATCAAAGGTCAAATTTTCATGGCCCTAAGTCCGAAGGAATTATTTTATGTCTTAAATTCGTATCATTTAAACAAAATTAAAAGATACTGATACATTTTTTTTTCTATGTGGAGTTAAGAAGGAAGTCATCTCAGTAGAGATAGAACAGTGTATGTTGTCAACAGGCAATGCTTTCATTAAATCTCCAAGAAATAGCTATTTCAGTCTAAATGCTCCAGATGGCTTCATCCCAGCCTTCCCACCGCTCCACACTCTCCCTAATGATGCAAGTCTTTTTATACATACACCAGTGTGCACACGTATCCCTCCAAGGACTGATGCTTTTTAATGAGTGTAAAGGGTATTTTTCTGATTTGACTTGAAATCTAGGTGGCCAACTCTGAGAATAACATTCACTGCTAAGGCACCAGGAGTCTCATTGGAATTCACAAAGATCTTTAGTGGCTAGTTGGGAAGGCTTTGGTTGATGATAGACTCCAAGAAATGCAGAGAGACGGTGCTCTGGAAGAAGCAACGAGGCTTTCAAGAGCTCGCGGAGCTGGGAGTGAGTGAGTCGGGTGAAGCAGCCGAGGGCTACAGCCAGATCTTCGTGTGCTTTCAGGAGGGACTTGGGGAAGCTCTGGGCAGAAGCCAGTCTCCTTCGGGCGCTCCATGACTGTTGTGGCGTGGAGGTAGGGTCAGAGTCACTCTCTCTTCCTTGGCATGGACTGCCACTACACGTCAGAGACCGCTAGCTCTGGGGGCACGCGAGGCAGACGCTGTCACGGTCCTCTCCATTGGCCTTTGCGGGAATGCTGTTTCAGAGTGGGTATTTGGGACACAGCTGTCTCTGTGCTACCTGGTTTTTCAGCACTGACATGAGTATTACAGCGAAATATCGACAGCAGCAAATTAGACCAAATCCTGCTATGAATCCCTGGGGTACCAGTACCTGCCAGGTGAAGTTCATGCCCTCTGGGAACTCCCAGAAATACTCAGAGGAGATTTTTGAAAATGGAAGAAGGTTCCACTCTAGGCAGACAGGGAAAGAACAAGAACTTTGGATTCTTGAAAATTCATTTGCCTCTGCAAACAGAAGAGGTTTTGGTTTTGTCAGGATTACAAAGGGACCCACTCTTAGCATAAAGCAACACAAATGTACTTTGGGAATGTCAGTTGCCATCCTGAGAGTGAGTGTGGGAGACTTTTTTCTTTTTTTTTTTTTTTACAAGCAGGAATAACCTTAACCATATGATTTAGGGAACAGGGCTTTGAATTAAGATATTGCTAATAGAGTAGCCCTCAAATAGCTTTAGTGTGTGAGCTAATAGAATGCTTAATAAAGAACTCTATGTGATGCCAAGAATACATTCTTTCACAATACAGTGGGATTTCATCAATCAATTCTGGCAAGCAGACTGGGTATGTTGTAGAATTTCAGAATAAAAATTAAAGCATTCCAGGATGAAGAAAAACCTGTTCTTTCACCAAGACAGTTTCTTTCCTTGTGAATTATGGCCTAGTGGAGAATAGTTTTATTTTAGGAATAACAGCGAAAAATGAAGCTTTTTGCTCAAAAATTTCCTGGTGTAATTTCTCAACGGCATTCTTTTGTTTCCCAATATGCAGGACTTATGAACAACTTGCTCAGATCTGTGAGTACTCAGGCATTGGTTTTCTTAACCCCTCACTAGATTCTGGGCCCCAGGGCACTCTTTCAACTCCCAAGCTACAATACCTGGTTTTATTCTAGGGTGAAAAGGAGACGTTCCATTTATACCAATGACCCAACGGAGGGACATTATGATACAGAATATAGTCATGAATTGTCAACTGAGAATTTTTGGTGGCAGTGTAGGACTATTTCAGCCAAAATAGACAAGGAGATTCTAGTTGAAGTTTTGTTTCTGGAAACTTCTCTAGAAATTCTGGTTATTATAAATTAACTGTGTAATGCTGAGTCTTAATTAACATCACTGGGCCTCAATTTCCTGATAGAGACATTGATTTAAATAATTTTTTGTCAAGAATGAGTAATGGGAAACACAAATCCTAGGAGATGCTGCTTTTCAAGAGGGTCTATAATCCAAAGAGGTTTAAAAATGTATCATATCAGCAGCCATTTCTCAAGTCTATGTGGCCATTATCACAAGTCAGCCCATCTATTTAATCATGGAAATCTTTTTCAAGTTACCCCCTATTTAAAATCCAGATAAAGCACTTTAGAAAAGGTTAGATTAAATGATCCATATGCCTGCTTCCAGATAAGAAAATCTTTTAAAATAATAGAGACCGGGATTTACGTGTATACACTACTGATGCTATGTATAAAATAGATAACTATTGAATACCTACTGCATAGCGCAGGGAACTCTGCTCAGAGCTCTGTGGTGACCTAAGTGGGAAGGAAATCCAAAAAAAGAGGGGATATGTGTATATATATGGCAGATTCATTTTGCTATACAATAGAAACTAATAACAACTTTGTAAACCAACTATACTCCAATAAATTTTTTAAAAAGAAATAAAAATAATGTTTCTAAGCTTCATGAAAATTATTTCTAAATGACAAAGTCATAAAATAAAATTATAAGCAAGCTAATTCTTTAATAAAGGAAAGAAATCTTCATTCTTATGGGCCAACTGTGAGGAAACGCACAAAATTGAAAACAGTCCTGTTAGAATGATACCATCAGGCTTTTATCACTCAAAATAACTTATTTGTCGACATGCTTTCATAATTAAGAGTAATTTTTTGCAGAGAAGTGACATTTTCCCTCTGTCTAGGAAAGAGTGTCATTCTTCCAGTTTTTAGGTGGTTCTTTGATGATCAAACTTTGGCTATAACACATGGACATTTCAAACTTCCGGTGACTCTTGCTTCAGGAAACAGTCACTAGCCTATGGCAATGGAAAACCATTACACACACACACACACACACACACACACACATGTATCCCTTACACTTGTGCCAACTTCCTTGAGATGTTTGGCCAAACTGTTCAACCACTGTGTGGCCTTGTCCACTGAACTAGAAAAGGACACTCCTGACCTTATCATCATGACCCATATTCACCACTAGTCCTGTCTGCCCAGGCCAAATTGATCTCTGCACTCGCCTAGATGTGCTGATGCAATCTTCCTGGTTTCTCTCTGCTTAGTGAACTTTAGATGGACAGATAGGGATTAGATTGTCCCTTCAAACAAAATCTGGGAAAAGTTTATCTTAGTTAAATTCTGTTTTTGTTGATGCCAAGCCATTTCTTTGCCGTTTTAGCTGTTTCATGGATTGTCCTGTGGAAGAGTTCTGCTATTTACAGTTTAAAAATAAATAAAGGAAGACTATTATCCCAATGAATCAAGCAGAGGTTTTCCTCTCTCAAGGAATAATTATTCATTGATCCAAATAAAATTCACATTAGGAAAGAAATTAGATGGCAGAAGACCTAAGCAGACATTTCTCCAAAGAAGAAATACAGATAGCAAATAAACACATGAAAAGATGCTCAACATTGCTCATTATTAGAGAAATGCAAATCAAAACTACAATGAGGTATCGCCTCACACCAGCCATAATGCCCATCATCAAAAAATCTGCAAACAATAAATGCTGAAGAAGACGTGGCGAAAAGAGAATCTTCTTGCAGTTGGTGGCAATGTAAATTGACACAGCTGCTGCAGAGAATGATATGGAGATTTCTTTGAAAACAAGGAATAAAACTACCATATGACCCAGCAATCCCACCACTGGGCGGGTACCCTGAGAAAACCACAATTCAAAAAGACACATGTACCCCAATGTTCATTGCAGCGTTATTTACAATAGCCAGAACATGAAAGTAACCTAGATATCCATCAGCAGATGAATGGACAAAGAAGTTGTGGTATGTCTATACAATGGAATATTACTCAGCCGTAAAAAGGAACAAATGTGAATCGGTTGAAGTGAGGTGGATGAACTTAGAGCCTGTTATACAGAGTGAAGTAAGTCAGAAAGAGAAAAATATATTAATGTATATATACATATATGGAATCGAGAAAAAAGGTGCTGATGAACCTACTGGCAGGGAAGGAACGGAGANGTCTTGGGTGTTCTTTGAAGGACTGATGTTGTAGCTGAAACTCCAATACTTTGGCCACCTCATTCAAAGAACTGACTCATTGCAGAAGACCCTGATGCTGGGAGAGATTGGGGGCAGGAGGAGAAGGGGACGACAGAGGATGAGATGGCTGGATGGCATCACTTACTCGGTGGACATGAGTTTGGGTGAACCCCGGGAGTTGGTGATGGAAAGGGAGGCCTGGCATGCTGCAACTGATGACGTTGCAAAGAGTCAGACACGACTGAGCCACTGAACTGAACTGAACTGAACTGAACTGAAAAGAGACCCACTTCAGAACTAGAGACTCATGGAGACTGAAAGCGAGAAGATGAACTAATAGAAGATATTCCATGCAAATGAAAATCAAAATAAAGAGTAACAATCCTCATATCAGACAGAATGGACCTCAAAAAAATTCCAAGAGATAAAGAAGGACACTACATAATGATCAAGGGATCAATCCAGGATGGAGACATAACCTTCATAAATATTTATGCGCCCAACATAGGAGCACCTCAATATATAAGACAAACACTAACAGGCATAAAAGAAGAAATTCACAGTAACAAAACTAATAGCAGGGATCTTTAACACTCCACTTACATCAATGGACACATGATAAAAACAGAAAATTAAAAAGGAAACACATTTCTCTGATGATGAGTGATGTTGAGCATCTTTTCATGTGTTTGTTAGCCATCCGTATGTCTTCTNTGTCTGTTGTGATCTCTCCATTTTCATTTCTAATTTTATTGATTTAATTTTTCTCCCTTTGTTTCTTGATAAGCAGGACTTATTCTCATGGTAAAAACTGAGAATCATTAGAATTGAAGTCAGGCTTACTGGTATCCAATCAAAATCTGATATTCTATCGTTCACTGTGGTAACAAAGGCTCTTTTTACTCTTCACAACGTAGCCATCATTCTGCCCTCCAGAGGGTCAATAACAGGTATGGTACCTTCTGATGGTCACAACCTGCCCCTGTTGCTGGAGCAACAGGTGCAACTTATGAAATGCCTTCATGCAGAAGATCTCAAAGCCTCTTTGATCTCATGTAGGATCCGTGCACTGCTGGTCTCAAATTTGGGGTGTAGGTCTTCTGTAGTCAAACCTCCCTCATACTTCTCCCCAGTTTTAAAAGATGGAGTCTGTGAAAACTCTGTACACACTGCTTGGTGTACTCAAGAGAATATGGGTTTCCGGGTCTAACAGATTTCTGTTCGTGTACTGGCTCCACTGACAAATAGCTGTGCCATCTTTGGCAAGTTACTCTACTTTTATTCACTTCAGATTTCTAATCTATAAAGCGGACATAACTGTAAATCCTACCATCTAGTGTTTCTGTGGGGATCAATAGAAATTAGTAATCATGCACTCGATAAATGTTGGTTTACTTGCCAATCCACGGAATACTATGTGATATGAGAATTCAGTGTAGCATGTTAACTTCTTGCTATAGTGTTCAGACATATTTAGTCTCAGGCCCATTTGATTAGTGAAACTGTCCAGGTCGGAGACCTGGAGTTTCAGCACCTCCAGCCAATTGAACCTCAATCTCAGTTCTCTGAGATGATCCCACAAGTCCATGGGAATCATGGGTTTCTGAAGGATGGTTTATCAATTGTTCTGGGTATACTCATTGTACCTTCTTTCCATCCATACTGGCCTTGTGACTGGTTTAGATTCTTCAGAAAGAAACTAGGTGTCTTCTATAGTTTTTAGCCCTAAACTAGAAAGTTCCAGGAGGTAGACCCTATTTCCAACCAAATGAGTGCAGACGGACTTTTCCTAGCTTCCTGGAAAGTAAATAAATGGCATGTGTATTTTGATCTTCTACACAGTTCCCAGGGTGGGACTGCGCATCCCATATTCAGGGCATAGGCCACACCTTTAAACCAAGTCCTGTTCATTCTTCAAAACCCGGGGCAGACTGACCCTCCAAAGAGAAGTTTCACTGAGCTTCCCTGTCCACACAGGCTCTTCTTTCAGTGAGCGTCTCACTGGGTTGTAAAACATCTGGGATTTGGGAGACATCATATCTTTGGCTGTTTCTCCACAGTTCTCAACTCCTCTATTTTTCATTTTGCCTACACTAGAAAGCCCTAGGGAGCCCAGTATATACATGATGGACAGAGGAGAGCTAAGATATTTCCTCACAGTACTGTTCATTATATTGTTTGTATTTGGGAAGACTCCCCCAAAACATGGGATGCTAGGAATTCTGTTTAGAAAAATAGAACAGTGGAGTGGTTAAGACAGTGGACTCTGAAGTTGAATTCTCTAGTTCAGCCTCTGGCTCTGTCACTGGGTGGCTTGGCACAAGTTATCTAACATCTCCCTGCCTCAGTTTTCTCATGTGTAAAATGGGAATAATAGTATCAATAGTTCTTTCCTCACAGGGTCATTATGAGCATTCAATAAATTAGTGTATGTAGGGACCTCAGAACCGTGCCTTGCGTGCATTAAGTGTTCCATGAACTTCTCACTGGCATTTTACACAGTGTTTTGTAATGAAATGGGTTAGTATGGGATTATCAAAAGAACACTGGACTGAGAGTCAGGAGCTATGTTCTAGTCTTAGGTCTCCCATCCACTTGATGTGTGGTTTTAGTCAATTTACCATTGCTTTGGGGGCCTTTCTCACAATTATATTATCAGTGGGTTGAAGAAGATCATCTATAAGGCCTCCTGTCATCTATATCTTTTATTTATTTATGTTTTTGTTAAAATAAAATTGATTTGTAGTATTATATAAATTTCAGGAATACAACATAGTGATTGAATATTTTTGTAGATTATACCCCACTTAAAATTATTAGAAAATATTGGCTCTGTGCTGTATAATAAATCCTTATATCTTATTTATTTTATACATAGTAATAGTTGGTACTTCCTAATCCTGTATCCCTGTCTTTGCCATTCCCCTCACTCCCTCCCCACTTGTAACCACTAGTTTGTTTCCTATATCTATGAGTCTGTATCTGTTTTGTTATATTTATTCATTCGGTTTTTTTTTTAGATTCCACCTATAAGTGATATTATATAGCACTTGTCTTCTCTGTCTGATATCTATATATTCCATAACCTTGTGATCCATTCATCTATTTATGAACACTTAGCTTGCTTCCACATTTTAGCTTTATTTAAATAAGCTAAATAAGCTATGAGCATTGGGGTTCATATATCTTTATGAGTTATTGTTTTCATCAGATACATATCCAGGAGTAGAACTGATAGATTGTGTTGTTGTTCAGTTGCACAGTCGTGTCCAACTCTTTGAGACTCCATGGACTGCAGCATGCCAGGCTTCCCTGTCCTTCACCATCTCCCAGAGCTTGATCCAACTCATGTCCATTGAGTCAGTGATGCCATCCAACCCNGATAGATTGTGTTGTTGTTCAGTTGCACAGTCGTGTCCAACTCTTTGAGACTCCATGGACTGCAGCATGCCAGGCTTCCCTGTCCTTCACCATCTCCCAGAGCTTGATCCAACTCATGTCCATTGAGTCAGTGATGCCATCCAACCCTCTCATCCTCTTTCATCCCCTTCTCCTGCCTTCAATCTTTCCCAGCATCAGGGTCTTTTCTAATGAGTCAGCTCTTCACATCAGGTGGCTAAAGTATTGGAGCTTCAGCTTCAGCATCAGTCCTTCTAATGACTGTTCAGGATTGATTTCTACTAGGATTGACTGGTTGGATCTCTTTGCAGTCCAAGGGACTCAAGAGTCTTCTCCAACACTGCAGCTCAAAAGCATCAATTCTTCAGCGTTCAGCCTTCTTTATGGTCCAACTCTCACATCCATACATGACTATTTGAAAAACCATAGTTTTGACTATACAGACCTTTGTCAGCAGAGTAATAGTCCTACTTTTGCTTTTAGAGGAACTTCCATACCATTTTCCGTAATGCTGCACCAGTTTATATTCTCACCAATAGTGTACTAGTATTCCATTTCTTTGTATCCTTGCCAGCATTTGTTATTTGTGGTCTTTTTGAGAATAGCCATTCTGACAGGTGTGAGATGATATCTCATAATGGTTTTGATTTTAATTTCTTTAGTGATTACTAATGTTGAGCATCTGTTCATGTGCCTATTGACAATCTATGTCTTATTTGGAAAAATATCTATTCAGGTATTCTGCTTATTTTTCGACTGGGTTGTTTTGGTTTCTTTTTATATTTATTTGTATGAGCTGTTTATATATTTTGGATTCATAGGACATATCATTTGAAAATATTTTCTCCTATGCAGTAGGCTTTTTTTTTTTTTTTTTTTCATTTTATCAATGGTTTTCTTTGCTGTGCAAAAGCTTTCAAGTTCAATTAGGTCCCATTTGTTTAATTTTTGCTTTTATTTCCTTTGTCTGTAGAGACTGATCTAAAAAAAATATTGCTACAACTTATGTGAAAGAGTGTTCTGCCTGTATTTTCTTCTACAAGTTTATAGTTTTCAGTCTTACATTTAGGCCTTAAATCCATTTTTGGCTTTTTTTTTTAATGGTGTGAGAAAATATTCTAATTTAATTCTTTTACATTTAATTGCCCAATTTTCCCAGAATCACTTATTGAAGAGACTATCTATTCTCTATTGTATATATTTGCCTCTTATGTCATACTTTATTTGACTGTGTGTATATGGGTTTATTTCTGGGTTCTCTATTCTGTTCTATTGATCTATATGCCTGTTTTTGTTTCAGCCCCATACTAGTTTGATAACTATAGCTTTGTATTGTATTCTGAAGTCAGGGAGCATGGTAACTCCAGCTTTGTTATTTTTTTGATAGAGATTGTTTTAAATATATAGATTGCTTTGAGTAGCATTGACATTTTAACATTAATTCTGCCAATCCATGAACATGGGATACCTTGAAAGATCTTAATTTTATTGAACTTTTCTATTATTGTGTGTTCTATTATTGATTTCCTCTCTGATATTTATTACTTCCTTTTTCTGTTGATTTTGGGCTTTATTTTTTCTTCTTTTTCTAAATCCTTTAGATAGTAGATAAGGTTGATATTTGAGATTTTTCTTATCTCAAATAAGAAAAGATAGACCTGTATTACTATAAACTTTACTCATAAAACTGTTTTTGCTGTGTCCCATAGACCTTGGAAAGTTGTGTTTTTATTTTCACTTGTCTCAAGGTATTTTTTGATTACCCCTTAATTTATTCTCTGGCCTTTTTTTTTTTTTTTTTTTTTAGCATGCTGTGTAGTCTCCAGTGTTTTTCCAATTTTTCTTCCTGTAATTTGTAGTCTCATGATGTTGTAGTCAGAAAAAAAATGGTTGACATGATTTTTGTCCTTCTAAATATGTTGAGACTTGGTTTGTGGCTAGCATCTGATCTATCCTGGAGAATATTCCATGTGTACTTGAAAAGAATGTGTGTTCTGCTTTTCTGGGATGGAATGTCCTATAGATATCTAAGGATATCTATAACTCTACCTGGTCTAAAATGTCATTTAAGGCCACAGGTTCATTAATTTCTGTAAGGATCATTTGTCCACTGA
The DNA here is from genome assembly GCA_006410875.1 of Neotragus pygmaeus. NCBI lineage: Eukaryota > Metazoa > Chordata > Mammalia > Artiodactyla > Bovidae > Neotragus > Neotragus pygmaeus. The sequence continues at coordinate 40,709 of SJYV01046604.1, read as the reverse complement.
TGTAACTGTTAAGAGTTCCCTACTATTATTGTATTATGGTCAATTTCTCCATTTATGTATATGAATATTTGCTTTATATATTTAGGTGCTCCTATATTGGGTGCATATATTTTAATGAGTGTTACATCCTCTTCTTTTATTGATCCCTTTATCATTATATAATACTCTTCTTTATGTTTCAGTATAGACAATTTTTTTATTTTATTTTTTTTACTTTATTCTACTTTACAATACTGTATTGGTTTTGCCATACATCGACATGAATCCACCACAGGTGTAAAGTCTATCTGATGTGAGTATTGCTACATCAGTTTTCTTTTCATTTCTGTTTGCAGGAAATATCTTTTTCTGTCCCTTCATTTTCAGCTTGTGTGCCTCTTTAGATATAAACTGAATCTGTTGTAGACAGCATATACATTGGTTTTGGTTTTGTAATTCAATCACCCACCCTGTGTTTTTTGGTTGAAGCATTTAGTCCATTGACATGTCAAGTGATTATTGATAGGTATGTAGTTATTGCTTTTGTTGCTTATTTTTTGGGTGTTTTCCAGTTCTCTGTTCTTTTCTTCTTTTAGTTTTGTGATTTGATGATTTTCTTTAATGGTATGCTTGTGTTTGTTTCTCCCTGGTTTGTGTTTATATTATATGTTTTTGATTTGTGGCTACTCTTGAGAAACCTATATGCAGGTCAGGAAGCAACAGTAGAACTGGACATGGAACAACAGACTGGTTCCAAATAGGAAAAGGAGTACGTCAAGGCTGTATACTGTCACCCTGCTTATTTAATTTATATGCAGAGTACATCATGAGAAACGCTAGGCTGGAAGAAGCACAAGCTGGAATCAAGATTGCCGGGAGAAATATCAATAACCTCAGATATGCAGATGACACCACCCTTATGGCAGAAACTGAAGAGGAACTAAAAAGCTTCTTCATGAAAGTGAAAGTGGAGAGTGAGAAAGTTGACTTAAAGCTCAACATTTAGAAAACGAAGATCATGGCTCTGGTCCCATCACTTCATGTGAAATAGATGGGGAAACAGTGGAAACAGTGTCAGACTTTATTTGGGGGGGCTCCAAAATCACTGCAGATGGTGATTGCAGCCATGAGATTAAAAGACGCTTACTCCATGGAAGGAAAGTTATGACCAACCTAGATAGCATATTCAAAAGCAGAGACATTACTTTGCCAACAATCGTCCATCTAGTCAAGGGTATGGTTTTTCCTGTGGTCATGTATGGATGTGAGAGTTGGACTGTGAAGAAGGCTGAGCACTGAAGAATTGATGCTTTTGAACTGTGGTGCTGGAGAAGGCTCTTGAGAGTCCCTTGGACTGCAAGGAAATCCAACCAGTCCATTCTGAAGGAGATCAGCCCTGGGATTTCTTTGGAAGGAATGATGCTAAAGCTGAAACTCCAGTACTTTGGCCACCTCATGCGAAGAGTGGACTCATTGGAAAAGACTCTGATGCTGGGAGGGATTTGGGGACAGGAGGAGAAGGGGACGACAGAGGGCGAGATGGCTGAATGGCATCACTGACTCAATGGACATGAGTCTGAGTAAACTCCAGGAGTTGGTGATGAGCAGGGAGGCCTGGCGTGCTGCAATTCATGGGGTCGCAAAGAGTCGTACACAACTGAGTGACTGAACTGAACTGAACTGAACTGATTGGGGGCAGTGTTCAGATATGAGCTTCCCTGGTGGCTCAGACAGTAAAGAATGTGCCTGCAATGCAGGAGATCTGGGTTCACTCCCTGGGTTGGGAAGATAGCCTGGAGATGGAAATGTCAACCCACTCCAGTATTCTTGCCTGGAGAAGTCCATGGACGTAAAAGTTGAGCTATAACTGTATCTATTTGTTTTAAACCAATAATCATTTTAAGTTCAAAGACATTCTAGAAGATGTACATAAGATACCCATTTTTTTATTCCTTTTGTCCACCTTTTATGTTTTTGATGTCATGTTTTACATCTTCTTATCTGGCCCTTAACTATTTGTTGTGGTTTATAATTCATTTTATATTTTTTGTTTTTTAATCTTTATACTCGCCTATTTAAGTGGTTAATCCATAGTCTTTCCTATATATTTGCCTTTACTAGTGGCAAATTTTTATAGATTTTTACTTCTTGTTGTAGCCTTTTTCTTTTCCACTTAGAAAAGACCCTTTAACTCTTTTTTAAAGGTCAGTTTAGTATTGATATACACTTTCAGTTTTTCCTTATCTGAGAAGTTCTTTTTGTCTCCTTCAATTCTGAATGCTAACCTTGCTGTACAGAGTATCCTAAGTTGTAGCTTTTCGCCCCCAGCACTTTAAATATATATCCCACTCCCTCATGGTGTGCAGTTTCTCCAGAAGAATTAGTTGAGAGTTATGGGGGTCCTTTGTATATGACTCTGTTTTTCTCTTGCTATTTTACAATTCTCTCTTCCTCTTTAAATTTGCCATTCTATTTATGGTATGTCTTGGTGTGAGTTTCTTGGATTAATCTTGTTTGAGACTTTCTGCGTTCTGAATGTGGAAATCCATTTTTTCTTCAGGTGCAGGAATTTTCCAGCCATAATTTCATCAAATACATTTTCTACTCCTTTCTCTCTGTTCTTTCTCCAGGAACCCTACAATGAAAATATTAGTATGCTTGATGTTATCCCAGAGGTCCCTTAAACTGTTCTTTCTTTTATAATTTGTTTTCCTTTTTGCTGTTCTGAGTGGGTGATTTTCCATTATTCTATCTTGCATATTTCTTATGTATTCTATTTTATCAATCATTCTGCTGATGATTCCTTCTAGTATGTTTTCATTTCAGTTATTGTATTCTTCATTTCTGACTGATTCTTTTTATATTTTCTAGTTCCTTGCTAAATTTTTTGCTGTGTTCATTTATTCTTTTCCAAAGTTAAGTTAGCCTTCTTATTATTAATGTTTGAATTCTTTACCTGTTAAATTATTTATCTCTGTTTCACTTGTTTGTTTGTTTCAGGTTTTTTCTTGTTCTTTCATTTGAAACAAACTCTTCTCATTTTGTCTGACTTTCTCTGTCTTTATGAATTGAGGTGAAATAGTTACCTATCTTGGTCTTGAAGGTGTATCCTTATGCAGGATTATCAACATGCAGTATATATGTGGCCAGTGGCTTTGCTGGGAGAGCTTGATCTGAAGTGAGTATGGGTCACGTCTTCCCTCTGAGGGGTTGACAGCTACCACCTAGGAAGGAAGTAGGGCTGGAGATGGAAGGGCTAGAGCCAGTACGAGGTGAGAGGCAGGGCTTCTGTGCTCAGTGACTGTCACTGCTCTACTGGGGGCAGGCGCAGCATCCAAAGTGCTGGAGCAGAAGCCCTGAGGGTCAGGTCCAAGGTGGTTCCATTCCTTCTAACTGTGCTCTCCCACCACCGCCAGCAATGGCACCTCCACTCTAGTGGAGATCAGTGCCAGAGCAAGAGGAGCTGGAGTGGGCACCTAGTGCATGCTGAAGTGTTGGCTGGCACGGTTCTAGGGAGCCAACCAGAGCCCCAGGCTATTTCCAGTTCTCTACTTCTGTGTACTTGCCAGAAACAGCTACCCTCACCCCATTCAGATGCAGGGCCAGGTCCAAGCCAGCTCTGATCCCCCCAGTGCATACTCTCCTTGGAAGTGGCAGTCTTCTCCATTTGTGTGGCACTGAACCAAAGCAGTAGGGGCTGGAGCAGGAACTTAGTGCTGTCTGGGGTGCGTGCTGGTGATGTTTCAGACTGACCAGAACCCCAAGCCGTTTTTAATCTGCTTCCTCCACCTTACTTCCAGGAATAAGCTAGTGTGTATGCCTATCTTCCTAAGCAGAGTCTTGGTTCTTACAGCTGTCCAGTAAGACCCACTGGTTTTCAAGCCAGGAAAAGGGACTTATCTTCCTAGTGTCAGACCCAGGACGGGTTCCAAATATATGGTTTGAACTTCTCACTCTCCAAGGAGGATCTCCAAGTCTGTGATATCCCTCCGTCCCCTCTGTGTCCCCTGCTAGGAGCCCCAGGTCCTGACCTGATCACTGCTCGCTTAGTACCCAGCTCCCTATAGATCTTTCTCTAAAGTCTTAGTTGTAGAGGAGACTTTCTGACAGTCTCAAGTTTGTTTTCTATAAGAATTGCTCCACTTGTATATGTATTTTAGATGTTTTCATGCAAGGAGGTGAGCTCTGTCTGCATTCTCCTTGGTTGTGTTGACCTACCCACCTATATCTATCTTTTTTAAAAATTTTAACTATGGTCAGACATATATAACATAATATTTACCATCTTAACCATTTTAAGTGCACAGCACAATGGCATTAACATTCTCATTGTTTTCAGCCATCACACCATCCATCTCCAAAATTCTAAATCTTGAAAAATTGAAACTCTGTTGCCATTGATCAATTATTCCTCATTCCCTACTTCTGCCAGGCCTGAGTAACCACCATTCTACTTTCTTGAATCAAGGATTTTAAATACTCTAGATAACGCATGAATGTGTAGTAATACAATATTTGTTCTTTTCTGAATAGCTTATTTTATTTAATAGTCCTACACAATGGACATGGGTTGGGGTGGACTCTGGGAGCTGGTGATGGACAGGGAGGCCTGGCATGCTGCAGTTCATGGGGTCGCAAAGAGTCGGACACAACTAAGCGACTGAACTGAACTGAAGATTAATCCACATTGTATCACATGTCAAAATTTTCTTCTCATTTAAGGCTGCATAATATTCCACTGTGTGTATGCACCACATTTTGTTTATCCATTCATCCACTGATAAACATTTGGGTTACTTTCACCTTTTGGATGCCTATGAATAATGCTACAGTGGACATTAATGCATAATTATCTCTTTGACTTCCAACTTTCAATAACTTTTGGCATATAACAGCAGACATTAATGCACAATTATCTCTTTGATTTCCAAGTTTCAATAATTTTTGGCATATATCCAAAAACGCAATTGCTGGATCATATGGTAATTCTATTTTTAGTTTTTTGAGGACCCACAATATTGTTTTCACTAGCAACTGTACCGTTTTATATTACCACAAAGCAGTACTTGAAAGTTCCAATTTCTTCATCTCCTCAAAGCATTTGTTATTTTCTGGGTTAGATTTTTTTAAGTGGCTACCCTAAAGAGTGTGAGGTGTCTTCTATGTCTTCTGACTTTGTGACTTTCTGCTTGATGTGGCAAAAATGGACTGGTCGCAGGTTCTTCTGCCCAGCACATTGCTTGGGTCCTTCTTCCCATGTCAGTTTCCTATGCTAGGTACTCTGAATTCACAGAGCAATCTCCCAATCTTCCCTGAAAGGATTGTGATTGGGGCTTATAAATATACGTGACACACCTTGAATTAAAAAAAGAAATTGAGCCCAACCTCATAAAAAATCAGCCTCTTCCTTTGATTTCATAGGCATAAGCACTTTGGGTCATATTTATGGGGTTAAAATCCAAGCTCTGATCGATGGTTTCTCATATGCTTCCTGTATTCATGGCATGGCCCCAGAAAAGCCAGCATGGGGAAATCTATGGCTGGATGCCACTAAAATATAAATGTTCCTTCATTTCTAATGGATGCTGAAGAATGAAGTTTATATCATTACACCTATCATAAAATATTAAATGTAAGTAATTCAATGTTACCCAGAGGCCAGAGCCGAGCTGGAGCATTTTCCTTCCCCTGTTCAGGGAGAAATGGCCCTGAGTTCCCCGCCTGGCTCCCAAATACTGATGAGTTCCTGCACCTTTACTGTCCACAGCTAGAAGCTGCCTTTCTTAGGGTCGCATGATGCTTGGTGCTGCAGGGAATGATTGATAGAGAGCCAGGTCTGCACCCAACATTTTTGGCTTCTGGGAGAAAGAGCCAAAGGGGCTGCTCCTCTTCCTGACCTCTTCAACTAAAAAGAAGATTCCCAGTATCTGATGAGACCTAAGGATAGGCTGTGTCATATGCTCTTTGCACCCCCAAATCCTGCCCCCTCGATCCACCTCATCTCATTCCAACCACAGTGGACAGGCTAGTGTACACTGTCAGAATCCCTACATCCACCGGAGCATCCACCTTACGCTCAGACACAGCCCAGAAATGTGGGAAAGGTCCTGTTCCCAGTAATAACTCCCTACTAATGGAGCAGAGGGTGGGGTGGTTGATTAACATCTCAATCACTCCTCCTTTAGAGGGACAATCTCGATGTGCAATCTACATGATTCTCAAAGGGTCCCCAAAGGATTGAGTCTTATTTTGCCCACAGCAGTAACTTGCCCAGTTCTGACCCTTTCCAAGATTCCTTATCTTGTTTTCCTTGCCCCATCACTCCACCTTCCTGGGACACCTCCTGAGTAAATTACCCAGTCCAAGTCCTTGTCTCAGGTTCTGCTTTCTGGGGACCCATTCAAGACACAATATGAGAAAGATTTATGGAAGAAGTGAACTTTGAGGTTTAGGAGCTGACAAAAAACCCCAATATCTCTAAAAGTCAGAGTCTATGAAAAGAACTGGGCTTCAGTTGTGCATCTTGTTCTCTATACATCTTCCCCAGACTGTCAAGGTCAGGCCACAGTTGTGCAGGTCAGATATTGCACAAGAGCACTTAACACAGGAGTTTGAAAGTTGGTACTTATTCTGCTCTGCCCCAGAGCCCTTGTTCTGTGAGCATCAACCATCCCACCCTCTGCTCCCAGAGCCCAGTGAGGACTTGTTCTGCTCACCAGGCCATGTGCTGGGCTGCATCCAGCAGAATTAAAAGTTTCCTGTTTCTTAACAGGATACTGATCATTCATTCTCTAGGTCTTGTGGCTTCAGATTGGCATCTGTACCAAGAAGGTACCTTTTTCCATTTCACACAAGTTTCTGCCCTGTGTCTGACTACTTTTATCCACACACTTAACACTGTAACCAAGGCAGTCTCTCCCCCATGTTCCATATGACATTTTATTTCTGCATCCACCCTCGGCTAGTACTGACTTTCTCCCTCACTCTTCTCCCAATAGGTACTCCCATGTTCTGCAGTGTTTGTCTTTAAGTCTCCGCTTGTTCTATGAGCTTCCAAGCAGACTTGGGTCACTACAGTGCTTATTAGGATTCATCCATTTGTTCATATGTCTATTCTTCAAGAATGTATTCAGTGCTTTTAAATAAACACCTGACTCTGGGTCTGCAGACAGGAAGCAATCTAACCCCTGTTCTGGGGAAAGACAGACAGGAACAGAACAGTTGCTAGTGCAGGGACAGATGTGCAGAGGGGCTCATGAGCATGAGGGCCCCTTTCCCAGCCTGGGGCAGAGCAGTGACTGATAGCTGTCCTCACATGAGGCAGAGGCGGAGGGTGGGAGATGCGGAGGACATTCCAAGAGAGAATAGAAAGTTCAAGGACAAGGAGAAAAAAAAAGTCCACAAGGGTCTTTGTTGGAGTATAAACTGGAGATAGAGAAAACAGAGAGATGAGGCTGAACTGGGCTGGGGAGATGGTAGGTGCAGGTGGTAAGCAACATCCTGCCCAAGAGGGTAAACCCAGTAAGGTGCTTATAGTAATCAACCCTGTAAGGTATAGGGAGACACCCCAGGTGCTCAGCAAGAGCTTCACACTTGCTTCTACTTTACAAATAGTAAAACTTCAATTGATTTCCCCCCCAAATCTACCTGTGTTCCTAGATGATAAGCATGAGAGTTGGAGTTCATTGGACTGGGATGAACACTTGGCCATAATGAGTCGATGAGAAATGTCATGGATGTGGACTTGGTCTTCTCAACTTGGAAGATGCTGAGTCATGAAGACTGGAGGCTGTGATTATCACTGTTGATCCCTGTTCCTTTCACACAGTGGATTTTTCTGGTCTACACTCCTCCTAGGCGAATTCCATTGTCTTTTCTGCTCTGAAAGTCTATAGGAAGAGACTCCTTTCCCTCCTGGACACAGGCATGAGACAGGAGCAAGAAGAGAGGCAGGCAGGGGGTTAGCAGTGGGCTAGAAGGAGGGGGTGGAGAAGGCAATGGCAACCCACTTCAGTGCTCTTGCCTGGAAAATCCCATGGATGGAGGAGCCTGGTAGGCTGCAGTCCATGGGGTCGCTAAGAGTTGGACATGACTGAGAGACTTCACTTTCACTTTTCACTTTCATGCATTGGAGAAGGAAATGGCAACCCACTCCAGTATCATTGCTTGGAAAATCCCAGGGATGGGGCAGCCTGGTGGGCTGTTGTCTATGGGGTCGCACAGAGTCGGACATGACTGAAGCGACTTAGCAGCAGCAGCAGCAGGAGAGGGACCTATTCCTCTTTGTTTGCTCAAGATCTTAGCATGATCTTGTAAAATGTAGGGAGGCTCAGATGAGCTGAACAAAGCATGAGGTCATTGTGTCTTACTGACATTTATTCAAAGCCAGATTTAAGCTCAGGCAAGTCATCAATTTTCTCTGAACCTCAGATCTCCTTCTCAAGGGAGTTCATGGTCCTTGCCTCCCTGGGCTGTTTGGACAATGAAAGGGACAAAACAGAGTGCCTGGCCCAGAGCCTGGTTCCGATGGTGACCCCTGTTGAAGTTTATTAGATATTGGCTCCTTCCTCTCCACCCACCCTCCTTTAGGGATCTCTTTCCACTTTTCTCAGCCTCCTTTTCTTTTTCTTTTCTTTTTATCTAGTGATTTATGTTTTGAACTCATCAAGCAGCATGCAGGATCTTAGTTCCCCAACAAAGTGTCGAACCCATGCCCCCTTTTAGTGGAAGTGCAGAGTCTTCACCACTGGACAACCAGGGAAGGCCCTCACCCTCCCTTTGTAAATATACAAGCTCTATGCCAAGATATGTCTGCATCATCCTATTCATCCATCTCTCTACAGGTTAATCTACTGTGTCGCCACAGGTGAGGATATCCTGAATCAGCGCTCTGACTGTGCACTATTTTTGCTAGTAATTTGCCATGTGACTGTTGGCAAGTCACATTTCTTGCCTGGGCCCCAGCATGTCCATCTGTAGAATGGATGAGTGGATCAGATAGTTTCTGAGAGTCCTCTCAGCTCCAACATTGTATGACATTATGATTCCATGGCTACACACTGTCCTGGAACTAGAGCTCAAATGCTTTATTTAGCATAGCATGTGAGCTCTCACCAGGGCCCTTGCCCCATGTTTTGACTGCAGTCTTACTCATATCATCCCTGGTTTCCTCTTTTCCACTATGCAATCCCTTGCTTTCTAACCCCAGTAGAATTCTCTGCTACCACTTACGACCCCTATCACAGTAGGTATTTCCTCCTCACTCATTCTGTTTCATTGCAGCAATTAACAGTATTGAGTAGAGAGGAGACATGCAATTTTTTTTCTGTTGTGTTTATTTGGAATTTTATTCTGAATATTACTGAGGGAAAGACGAAGAAAGTCTGAGCTTATACCACATTCAACCTGCTATTGAGATTGTTATGAGCAGATGACATGAAAATCACACATGGATTCTAGGTCTGGATATGTCACTTCGATCAAGGATGGGCANTCGATGAGAAATGTCATGGATGTGGACTTGGTCTTCTCAACTTGGAAGATGCTGAGTCATGAAGACTGGAGGCTGTGATTATCACTGTTGATCCCTGTTCCTTTCACACAGTGGATTTTTCTGGTCTACACTCCTCCTAGGCGAATTCCATTGTCTTTTCTGCTCTGAAAGTCTATAGGAAGAGACTCCTTTCCCTCCTGGACACAGGCATGAGACAGGAGCAAGAAGAGAGGCAGGCAGGGGGTTAGCAGTGGGCTAGAAGGAGGGGGTGGAGAAGGCAATGGCAACCCACTTCAGTGCTCTTGCCTGGAAAATCCCATGGATGGAGGAGCCTGGTAGGCTGCAGTCCATGGGGTCGCTAAGAGTTGGACATGACTGAGAGACTTCACTTTCACTTTTCACTTTCATGCATTGGAGAAGGAAATGGCAACCCACTCCAGTATCATTGCTTGGAAAATCCCAGGGATGGGGCAGCCTGGTGGGCTGTTGTCTATGGGGTCGCACAGAGTCGGACATGACTGAAGCGACTTAGCAGCAGCAGCAGCAGGAGAGGGACCTATTCCTCTTTGTTTGCTCAAGATCTTAGCATGATCTTGTAAAATGTAGGGAGGCTCAGATGAGCTGAACAAAGCATGAGGTCATTGTGTCTTACTGACATTTATTCAAAGCCAGATTTAAGCTCAGGCAAGTCATCAATTTTCTCTGAACCTCAGATCTCCTTCTCAAGGGAGTTCATGGTCCTTGCCTCCCTGGGCTGTTTGGACAATGAAAGGGACAAAACAGAGTGCCTGGCCCAGAGCCTGGTTCCGATGGTGACCCCTGTTGAAGTTTATTAGATATTGGCTCCTTCCTCTCCACCCACCCTCCTTTAGGGATCTCTTTCCACTTTTCTCAGCCTCCTTTTCTTTTTCTTTTCTTTTTATCTAGTGATTTATGTTTTGAACTCATCAAGCAGCATGCAGGATCTTAGTTCCCCAACAAAGTGTCGAACCCATGCCCCCTTTTAGTGGAAGTGCAGAGTCTTCACCACTGGACAACCAGGGAAGGCCCTCACCCTCCCTTTGTAAATATACAAGCTCTATGCCAAGATATGTCTGCATCATCCTATTCATCCATCTCTCTACAGGTTAATCTACTGTGTCGCCACAGGTGAGGATATCCTGAATCAGCGCTCTGACTGTGCACTATTTTTGCTAGTAATTTGCCATGTGACTGTTGGCAAGTCACATTTCTTGCCTGGGCCCCAGCATGTCCATCTGTAGAATGGATGAGTGGATCAGATAGTTTCTGAGAGTCCTCTCAGCTCCAACATTGTATGACATTATGATTCCATGGCTACACACTGTCCTGGAACTAGAGCTCAAATGCTTTATTTAGCATAGCATGTGAGCTCTCACCAGGGCCCTTGCCCCATGTTTTGACTGCAGTCTTACTCATATCATCCCTGGTTTCCTCTTTTCCACTATGCAATCCCTTGCTTTCTAACCCCAGTAGAATTCTCTGCTACCACTTACGACCCCTATCACAGTAGGTATTTCCTCCTCACTCATTCTGTTTCATTGCAGCAATTAACAGTATTGAGTAGAGAGGAGACATGCAATTTTTTTTCTGTTGTGTTTATTTGGAATTTTATTCTGAATATTACTGAGGGAAAGACGAAGAAAGTCTGAGCTTATACCACATTCAACCTGCTATTGAGATTGTTATGAGCAGATGACATGAAAATCACACATGGATTCTAGGTCTGGATATGTCACTTCGATCAAGGATGGGCAGACTGGAGTTGTGGACAGCGTAACAGAAGAAGGCAGAGGTAGAAGCCTCATTTCAAGTTTATCTTAAGTCACCATATGCCCTTGAGTCCCACTGCTTAACTTCTTGGATCTCAGTTTCCTCATCTGCAAAGTGAAGGTGCTCTTATTTCTGGGGGGTGCGCTGATTGAGACATTGCACACAGAGGTCCTTTGGGAAAAACAGCCAAGTGCTACCCCCAAAGAGGAACAAAGAGTATCTGAAGTCACTGCTTATCCTCTGTTACAGAAAGGCTTTGTATAATGAGCAAAACCCATCACCCACCCCAGCCACTGAGAAATGATTCATTCTCATGGATGTCCTGAGCAAATGGAGGAAGTATAGCAGCTCTAAAATATTAAAATGCAGAAGCAGGCTGGTGGCCTCATTTGTCACTGCCCACCTGCAAGTTTCCGCTGTGTTATTCATGCATTTACTACCCTACGTTCATTCACTGAGTGCATCATAACATATGCTGAAGCCCTGCTTTGTGCCAGGCCCTGGACTAGGCAGTGTAGGCATGAATGGAAGGCCAAGGTCCTACCTTAGACCATCTCCCAGCCACGTGGGGAGGCCCACCCAAAGCATGTGCAATATGTTCTGATCAGTGACAGAACGAAGGGGTGGGAGACCAAGAGAAGGATCACTAAATCATTCAGAGGAATCCAGAGAGGCTCACAGAGGAGACAGAAGTTAAGAGGAGTCTTACAGGATGGGTGAGGCACTTGTGAAAGGGGACGGGGAGCCAGCAGGTGGCAGGGGAGATGAGCCTTGAGCTTGGGCTGAATGTCAACAATAGGCCGAAGGTGTAGTGTAGGGAGAGTGTAGGAATGGACCAGCATGCAAGTGTAAAGCCAAGCCAGCAGTCTACCCGTTGACCCTGGAAGTCAACCTCTCCTTTACCCCAGAGCTTCAGGGATGTGCCATCATTGTTACTACTTGGTACTACCTTGTGGGCAGGTGGGCACAGGGCCTGGGTATCCAGGAAATTTGCTTGTGTCCAGGAGGGAATTAAAGGCTAGTAGAGGAGTGGCCATAGGAGCTTCTTTTTCATTTATTTAGTTATTTATGTAGGCTGTGTTGGGTCTTCATTGCTGTACACAGGCTTTCTCTAGTTGGGGTGTGTGGACTTCTCACTGTGACTTCTCCTGTTGCAGAGCATGGGTTCTAGGGCATGTCAGCTCAGTAGTTGGGGTGAACAGGTTTAGTTGCTCAGAGGCAAGTAGAATCTTCCCAGACCTTCTATATGGAACTGTTGTTGAGCGTCTTGCCCTGTGGGTAGTAACTTGCATCCTAGTTTTGATCAAAATCCAAGTGTGGGGTAGGCAGCCTGCCTCTGGCCACCTAGGACCTTTGGACCTGGTGACCCACTTGGTGGCTATGGCTGGAAATGGAGCAAGACACATGGCAGACTCATCTGTTAAAGACCGATAACTATGAGGTTGGTGGTAGTTAAAGAGAGAATAAACTTCACCCTTCCAATTCTTAGAAGGGATCAGTTACCACAGGTAGCAGGTGGGGAGAAGTTTTCAAGAGAACTCAGAGCAGTGTGTCCTTGCTCAGAAGACGAGGAAGACAAAGAAAGCCCCATTGAGACTTGAAGTGGCTTTTTTTTCTGACATGGTTAAAGGACTCCATGCACTCTCCTGTTCTGAGGCCCTCTCTTCTTCTGCAGGCCTGGGTCTACTCTGCTCGAATACAGAAGCCTGGGGACTGCCCTGGTGGTTCAGTGCAAGGGGCATGGGTTTGATCCCTGGTCAGGGAAGTAAGATCCCACATGCCATGTGGCATGCTCAAATAATAATAATAATTTTAAAAGCTTCCTTTAAAAAAACAAAGGAACTCTGTCTGGTTACCCCTGATTGAGACAGCCAGAGTCTCAAAGAGAGTTAAAGACAGGTAAATCAGATCAGAAATCTTCGAGACTGCATTTCTGACTGGTTATCATTATGTGTAATAAAGACAGAAGGGAGAATAAATACTATTATGTCAAAAATTCTTTTCAAATGGCTGTTGATTCCCACCCTGCTGACGTTAACTCAATCAGACACCTAAAATTGGAGGACCATGAGCTTCAGGAAGTCAGTTCTTCCAGGAAGAGGGAGAAAATGAACTTGCAAAAGGCTTGGCTATGATTCTGTGTGTCTGTTTGAGTCTGTGTCTGTGTGTGATTCGTATGTGTGTCTGTGTGTGTCTGTATACATGTGTATGGGTGTCTGTGTGTGTGGTTGTATGTGCCTGTGTGTCTGTGTGTGTGTGATTTGTATGTGTGTCTCTGTGTATCTGAGTATGTGTTTGTGCATGTGTGTCTCTGTATGTGAAGAGCAAGGAACTGGAGGCTCAGAATGGCCTCCTCTTCTCTGACCTTAACAGCACTCAAAACTGAGGCTCCAGGCCACACCATAGTCTAGGTTAAACTAGACTCTAGATAGCAAAACATTGCTCCTTCATCCTTTCCAGAGTCACGGCTGGGCATTTGGAAGCAACAGGGGAGCAAGATTCAAGGAGTAGATGACTACTTTTTTTTTATTCTGGTGATTCTGTTGTCAATCAGCAGAGTTATCTGTAGGTTAAATATTGTTGAATTAACCAATGCAAGAGTTACTGATGACGAATAATAGCTTCTCCCACGTGCTAACTGTGCATTGGGAATCGTGGAGGCCCTTTGAACATTTCACCTGATATAATCCTTATAAATAACTAAAAAGAATAGACATTTGTTTCCCCATTTTACAGAGATAGAAACTGAGGATCAGTTTCTATCTTTGTAAACTTGCAAAGCAGATATGTGGTAGAGACTGGATTTGAATTCAAGAATAATCCCTTGCTCACCTTTTTTGGAGCCTGGTGTGTGAGAGGAGGAAGTAGATGGGGGGTGGCCAGTGGCTGAAAATGAGTCATGAAGGGTTATTCTAGAGGGATCATTCTAGGGGGCTTGGCCTTCCTTCTTTCTAGTTTCCAGGCTCTGCCTGTGGACTGGCCCCTCCCGTGCATCCCCTGAAGTGTGGACAAGTCCATGGGGTGGCAGAGCTCTCCCACTGCTAGGGACTCGTAGGCACAGAGTCCCCACCTAACAAGGTAGGGCTAGGAACTGACCCTCTGCCAATCACACAGTCCCCGCAGCTGTCATCAGCCTGTCAGAGCCAGTGTAGGCATGCCAAGATTTTGCTGAAAACCACCTGCTCTTAATGTATTAAAAGCTGAAGTACTGAGGAGGGGGATGTCTTTTGTGTTTTCTTTATGAAGCCATTTGCTGCTGTTCTTTGTGAATTGTGCTGTAGAAAATCGTCTGTCACAGGCTTCGATTGGCAGTTTTCACTGTTTATCGACTATACCAAAGCCTTTGACTGTGTGGATCACAATAAACTGTGGAAAATTCTGAAAGATATGGGAATAGCAGACCACTGAACTTGCTTCTTGAGAAACATGTATACAGGCCAGGAAGCAACAGTTAAAACTGGACATGGAACAACAGACTGGTTCCAAATAGGAAAAGGAGTACGTCAAGGCTATATATTGTCACCCTGCTTATTTACCTTATATGCAGAGTACATCATGAGAAATGCTGGGCTGGAAGAAGCACAAGCTGGAATCAGGATTGCTGGGAGAAATATCAATAACCTCAGATACGCAGATGATACCACCCTTATGACAGAAAGAGAAGAGGACCTAAAAAGCCTTTTGATGAAAGTGAAAGAGGAGAGTGAAAATGTGGGCTTAAAGCTCAACATTCAGAAAACTAAGATCATGGCATCTGGTCCCATCACTTCATGGCAAATAGATGTGGAAACAGTGGCTGACTTTATTTTCCTGGGCTCCAAAATCACTGCAGATAGTGATTGCAGCCCGGAAATTAAAAGACGCTTACTCCTTGGAAGGAAAGTTATGACCAACATAGACAGCATGTTAAAAACCAGAGACATTACTTTGCCAACAAAGGTCCATCTAGTCAAGGTTGTGGTTTTTCCAGTAGTCATGTATGGATGTGAGAGTTGGACTCTAAAGAAAACTGAGCACCAAAGAATTGATGCTTTTGAACTGTGGTTTTGGAGAAGACTATCGGGAGTCCCTTGGACTGCAAGGAGATCCAACCAGTCCATCCTAAAGGAGATCAGTCCTGGGTGTTCATTGGAAGGACTGATATTGAAGCTGAAACTCCAATACTTTGGCCACCTGATGCGAAGAACTGACTCATTGAAAAAGACCCTGATGCTGGGAAAGACTGAGGGCAGGAGGAGAAGGGGACGACAGAGGATGGCATCACCGACTCAATGGACGTGAGGTTGGATAAACTCTGGGAGTTGGTGATGGACAGGTAGGCCTGGTGTGCTATGGTTCATGGGGTCGCAAAGAGTCAGACATGACTGAGCAACTGAACTGAATTGAACTGAACTAAACTGAATGATGGGCTGATGGGGCTTCTGTTATTATTCAGTCGCTAAGTTATATCAGTTTTATTGCGACCCCAATGAGCACACTCATTTGGAGCACATGAGTATATCCCATTATCACGAACCAGATTGCACAGCTTCACAAGTGAGGACCAGGCCTGGCAATATCACCCTTCACCACCTCCTGGATGAACAGTTGAGGAAAGTATGGAGCAGCTGTCTTTTTCCAATCAGCAGCCATGTGACAGTCTCCAAAAGAGCTGCTACCCATTGGGGCTCAGCTGGCCAGATCCTGGGTCCAAATTTAGGAATGTAGGGCTTCCTTCTGGGGAGCTGCCATTCATATCTCTCCACTCCAGGGCACAGTTACTGCCCTTTCTGTATTGGTAGATGTGTTAATGTCCAAGGGCTACTGTAACAGACACGAACCAAATGGCATAAATGACAGAAATGTATTGTCTCCCAGTTCTAGAAACTGGAAGCCTGATATCAAGGGGTTGTTGGTTCCTCCTGAGAACTGTGTGGGAAGATCTAAGTCTTCCCCATGGTTTTTGGTGGTCTCCTTGGTTTATAGACGACGTTCTCCCTGGGTCTTCACTTTATCTTCCCTCTGTACATGTCTCATCTGTGTCCAAATTTCCTGTTTTATTAAAAAGATGTGATCTTGTTGGA
>SJYV01046604.1:3889-19952 GCA_006410875.1 Neotragus pygmaeus | reverse complement strand
TGAAGCCGTCTGGACCTGGGCTTTTGTTTGCTGGAAGATTTCTGATTACAGTTTCAATTTCCATGCTTGTGATGGGTCTGTTACGATTTTCTATTTCTTCCTGGTTCAGTTTTGGAAAGTTGTACCTTTCTAAGAATTTGTCCATTTCTTCCACGTTGTCCATTTTATTCGCATATAATTGCTGATAGTAGTCTCTTATGACCCTTTGTATTTCTGTGTTGTCTGTTGTGATCTCTCCATTTTCATTTCTAATTTTATTGATTTGATTTTTCTCCCTTTGTTTCTTGATGAGTCTGGCTAATGGTTTGTCATTTTTATTTATCCTTTCAAAGAACCAGCTTTTAGCTTTGTTGATTTTTGCTATGGTCTCTTTTATTTCTTTTGCATTTATTTCTGCCCTAATTTTTAAGATTTCTTTCCTTCTACTAACTCTGCAGTTCTCAGGAATCTGAATTTTAAGAGTACCTGTAGTTATCCTGCTGCAGAGTCTACAGTTTATACGTGGATTAACAGTGTCCTCCTGTTTCCATGGAAATGACTTTGTTAGAAAAGGTCTAAAGACCTTGGAGTGGCAAGGGTAAGCACCATCATTTTCCTCCCTCCTCTCTGCCGTCTCTCTCCTCTCAGGCACATGGTAACAGGTCTCCACACGCCACCACTCCCCCCTCCTCCCTCCTCCACACAGCAGCTCAAGGAATCTACTTGCAAGGCAAACCTGAGGCCACAGATCTGTCTGTGACCCTGTAGCTACTAGAATAAAACCTGCATCCACAACAGTGCCCTCTGGGAGCAATTCCTGCTCATGCCTGGGTTTAAGTTCCAGCTCTGCAAATGGAACAAGTATTTTAAATCCTCTCGGCCTCATCTATAAAGCAGAAATAGTTAATAACATCACTTCACAAGGGTGGCAGCCAGAATGGAACATGTCCAGTTCCACTCCTAGCCTCTAGATTGTGAGCAGTCAGAGGCAGCTTCTGGGTAAGAGCACCCTTGGAATGTTCAGCACAGTAGGACTCTGAACTCAGAGTTCTTAACTTGTGGGCTCTAGAAGGATGTGCAATAATCGTGCAGACTAGTGTTCTTTACTGCACAGACCTGGCACTAGCTCCAGAGGGGCTTTTGATATCCGATACATGGGAGGACACTCACCTAGTAGAACAGATGGGGGCAGGGTGGACCGTCCTTCCTGCAGGCCTAAAGGTTCTTAGTGTACAGATGCCCCTTCCTCCCCATCCTCAACCTGGTCAGCTGCTCTGTTAATCTGATGTGCACAGTGCTTGTCTGCTTTTCCCAAACGGATAGTGGGGCATATGGGCTCTTAGCTAATGCGGTGGGGACAGAGATGAGGGTTCTGGCCTCCTGACACAGACCCTCATGCACTGCTCTGTTAGGAGGGAATGGGGATATGTCACCCTATGCAGTGGCTTCTCTCGGCAAAGCTGCCCTGTGTCAGCAGCCATGACTAGCAGCACCATGCCATCTGCTTCTCGGACAGTGGCTTGTGGGTTTGAGGAGGACAGTCCACATTTGAATGTGGCCCTCGGAACATTAGGACCTTGTCTGTATCGTAAGGGGCTAGATTGAAGCATCTCAAGATTTTTTTTTTTTCCATTTGGATTATTTTTGAAATCTGAGGAAGAGCCCTGGCCCTAGCATCAATGTTCTGTGCTAGCCAACCATGCTTCTCTGTTTCACTTTCTCCTTCTCTCTTTCACTTTCTCCTTCTCTCTTTCTCCAAACCCCCTGTTGCTGCTGCTGCATCGCTTCAGTCGTGTCCGACTCTGTGCAACCCCAGAGACCAAACCCCCTACCACCT
The DNA here is from genome assembly GCA_006410875.1 of Neotragus pygmaeus. NCBI lineage: Eukaryota > Metazoa > Chordata > Mammalia > Artiodactyla > Bovidae > Neotragus > Neotragus pygmaeus. Next base: position 18,136 of record SJYV01046604.1, on the reverse strand, counting down.
CACTATTCAGGGAAAATGTTTTAGGAAGATCAAAAGAGACTCTTTGAAATTACAGTGAGATCTATAAAGAGTAATTACAGGCATTTAGTTTGCTAGTTAATAGCTCTTAGAATCTTAAAGCTAGAAGGACCATCTAGCTCAGTGGTTTCCAAAACTCACTGTGCATGAGCATCACCTGGGGAACTTTAAAAAGATGCCAGTTCCCAGGTCACAAACTAGACCTACCAAATGAGATCCCTGGGACTGGAGGCTGTGAATCTGCACTCAGCCTGGCATCGTGCTTCCACAGAGCCTTGGGGGCCTTGAAATGCAGCTGAGAAGTTTTCATCATTAGCTGAACTGCACATGCCCTGTGGTTCCCTTACACAGAGTAGAAGCCCTAGATCAGTCAGATATTCAAATTATGAAAGACAAGTACTTGGGGCATATGTTACTTAACAAATGTTATTCTAGCAGCTGCACTGAGGTTGATTATACACCCATCTGGCTGTGGTTTCCTCTTCTCTGGACATTAGCCCTGGTCTAAGCAACAGCACTGCATTTAGGAGAAAGAACCGAAGTTTTAGAGGTTGGACTTGGTTCAGACACTGGCTCCATCAATTACTAATTGTCTGGGCAAGGTACATATGTCCCCCAGTTTCCTTTCCTGAAAATAAGGATAAGCAGGTCCAACTTTGAAGGATTTTTGTAATAATTAAAAGAGATGGTGGTTATGAAGTGTTATTGTTGTTCAGTTGCCAAGTCGCGTCTGACTCTTTGTGACCTCGTGGACTGCAGCACGCCAGGACTCCCTATCCCTCACCATCTCTCAGAGTTTGCCCAAGTTTATGTCCATTGCATCAGTGATACCATCCAACCATCTCATCCTCCATCACCCCCTTCTCCTCCTGCCCTCAATCTTTCCCAGCATCAGGGTCTTTTCCAATGAGTCATTTCATCACATCAGGTGGCCAAAGTATTGGAGTTTCAGCTTCAGTATCTGTCCTTCCAATGAATATTCAGAATTCATTTCCTTTAGGATCGACTGGTTTGATCTCCTTGCTGTCCAAGGAACTCTTCCAGCACCACAGTTCAAAAGCATCAGGTCTTCAGTGCTCTGCTTTCCTTATGGGCCAACTCTCATATACATACATGACTACTGGAAAGACCATAGCTTTGACTATATGGACCTTTGTCCACAAAGTGATGTCTTTGCTTTTTAATACACTGTCTAGGTTTGTCATAGCTGTTATGAAGTGAGTAGTGTGTAAAACAGAGTCAGGATTCAAGTCTCATTCCCCTGGTTATGGCTTGAACGTGTCCCTTTAAGATCTTGTTGAAACTAATACTTGCCTAGCAGATGTCTTCCTAAAGCATGCTTATCATAGTCCAGACTACCTTGTAAAGTACACCTGACTTTCAGGAACTCTAATTTACTTCTGCATAATACACATATTTCACCTTTCCCTGTATGTGGAACATTGTAATAATCTATGCTTAATAGATTTGGAAATGAGTGAATTAAAACAGTTTAAAATTTATATAATATTCCTAATTTTTAATTTTAAAAAATGTAAAAAGGAAATAATAAAAGTATGTATACAAATAGAATGATTGTATATGCAAAGAGATGGTTGTACAGCACGGTATTCACAGTAGCTTGGTGGGTGTAATTGTAGAGGATTCTCATTTCCTTTTTGGTTTGTAATAAACTTAATTTTTTAGAGTAGTTTTAGATTTACAGAAAATTTTCACATGATAGTACAGAGAATTCCCATAAACCCCACTCTCAGTTTGCCTCATTATCGAAATCTCACATTAAGATGGTACATTTGTTAGAATTAATGAACCGGTATTGATAGATTCTTATTAACTAAAGTCCATACTTTATTCAGATTTTCTTACTTTTTTACTGAATGTTCTTTTTTGCTCCAGGATCACATCCAGCACATCACATTACATTCAGTCATCCTGTCTCCTCGGGCTCCTCTTGGCTGAGACAGTTTCTCAGACTGTCCTTGTTTTTGGTGACCTTGACGGTTTCGAGGTAGACTGATCAGATATATGGAAGAATGCCCCTTGACCAGTCTTTGTATCACGTTTTTCTCATGATTAGACTATGGGTGCTATGGAAGATCTCAGTGGTCCAAAGCCATTTTCATCACATTGTATCATGGGCACATACTGGCAACCTGACTCACCACTGTTGATGTTGACCTTGATCACCCAACTGAGATTGTGTTTGTCAGGTCTCTCCACCATAAATGCCCTCCCAGGTCTTTCCACCCCCACTTTCTATACTATACTCTTTTGTCTACTGTTCCATATACTCTGAAGTTTTTTGCTCTCAATGAACATATCAGTAATTACTTTGATAATCAGGGAGAAAAAATATATTTTTGTTTTGGAAAAAAAAATGACAAATCTCATCAAACTTTCATCCTTTCTCTATATATTGTTATGGCGTAATTTTCACACTATTGTTCCTGGCTTCTCCAGAAGACCCTGCAGGGAGTAGTCTGGTCACAGCCTCAATTCCTCCTGAGTATGACCCTGACCTTGACCCTGACTGATCACCTTATGGAGAGTGTATCGTGCAATGTAACTTCTGATGATGCCATGTGAGCAGCCCCATAAATCAATGAGGAACCTTGCCCTCACTGTAAAATTTAAAGGGACTTTCAGCTGTACTTTCTCCTTGCTGCCCAAGGTAAACAGGGCGTAAATCTTGCTGAAGGAGAAGTTCTTATCCAGCCACCTGAAAACATTCCAGTAGCTTGGAGGACAACCTGCTGCTCAACTCTGTCCTTTGAGAACATGCATTCCCTGCCCCAGGCCAGGTATATTGTGTTCAATTTTCAGTGGGATAAATGAGTGAATTATAGCAGTTTCTTCCCTCCTCTCATCCCTGGCTTTTTGTCAAAGAAGCAACCAAGAGTGATGCATGAAAATGAGACAGCTTTTCCTATGGTACCAGTTTCATGGCCACTTGCAGCAGCCACGCTGTCCTGAAATTTACTATTCTCATTTTTTGTTTGTTTGTTTTGCGAAAGAAACACCTCTCCAGAGTGAGTCTGAGAGCAGGTGGCTAATTTCTCTGCTTTAAAAGGAGCCTAATACAGAAGGCAAGGTTCAGAAAGAACACTGTTGGGGCTGGGTTCCCCAGGATGGATGACCAGTGGACTGAGCTTTGCTTATTTAACACCTAAAAGAGATGAAAAGAGTCTTCAGTCATACCTTGTCCTGGCCTGTCTTCCTGGACCAGGTAGCGTTTCTTTGGGAATATGGAAAATTCTCAGCATATTTCACAGCTCTGGGTGGTTGCTGTCTTCTCGTGTAGAGGTTCTCAACCTTGGCACTCCTGACACTGTGGACAGAATAATTCTTTGTTGTAGATGACTGTCCTGTGCATTTAGGATGTAGCAGCATCCTTGGTTGCCACCCACGAGAGGACAGTAGCACCATTCTCCCAAGTCGTGACAAACAAAAATGTCTTCAGACATGGCCAAATGTCCCCTGAGGGGAAATCACCCTCCACGAAGAACCACTATTATAAAGAGCTGCATATCTGTCTAGGTCCTGCACAGTGGCATGCATTTACAGCTCTTGGTTATGCTTGTGTTTCTGCTTGAGGACTAGGAGATACAGGTACTTCCTGCCTGTACAGGGCAAATAACTTGCTAACCATTAACTGCAGAAAGTACAAGGGTTTGAAACCAGGAAGGTAATCCCATCATGGTTCCTGTTCCACTTATCTACTGCCATGTAACAAAGCACCCTAACCTTAGTGCAGTAAAACAGATGCTATGATCTTTAGGAGAGGACTTTTTGTCCCTGCTCTTGATGTCTGGGGCCTTCAGCAGAAAGATTCGAAGACTATGAGGGGCTTGACACCTGGGACCTAGAATCATCCAAGGCTGTCTTCACTCACATGACTTTTAATTGATGCTGGCTGTCATCTGGAACTAAGCTGGGACTGCAGCCAGTTTATGTACTTGTGACCTCTCCATGTGATCTGGGTTTCCTTATAACATGGCGGCCTCAGGGCACTCAGATGCTTGTATGGTCTTGGGGTTCCAAAAGTGACTATCAGAAACAGAGCAAGGGGAAACTGTCTTGCCTTTTATGACCAGGCTTTGGAACTCATGCCACAGCTTCCACTGTGATCAGAAGCACTCCCAGATTGCAGGTATGTCAAAGTCACATTGTATGAAAAGCATATGGGCTGAGTATATTATTATAGCTATCTGCCCAAGTTCCCTCCCTGACTTTATCATCCTAAAAGAGAGTGTTTCCCTCACCCCCATCCCATGGGCCCTGACTCCTGACTCTCTTCTCTCCCTTGAGCCCTGACTCTTTTCTCTCAGGCTTTCTCTTCTCTTTTATTTGATCATAGAGGCTCCCCTATAACCAAAGAGATTGAGTTCAAATTACCCTCCAGATCAGCTAGAAAGGATAATATTGGTATTTTGTTTGGTTTATTCCCTCTCAATATCTCCAGTGGTTCTGAGAACCTTTTAGTTCTCAATTCTAGAGGTCCTAAGAATAGCTAACTCCATTTCACCTTGAAAAAGCTCATTTTAAGGCAAAAGCCACAGCATTGGTTACTATGAGGTTAGCTCAATAAAGAATTATGAGACTGGTGTACTTGAAATAAGATTTCCCACAAATCTTTGCATTTAAGAGACTGTTCTAAAGGGTGAACTTATGTCTTCCAGAGTCCAGCAATGCACAGTGCACGCACTGGGTTCTTAGTGTTTACTGAATAACTGTTTCTGACCTCGGTGACCAGGCATTCTATTATATTTAGTATTGTCTATATCAGAAGCTTGTGATATTTTCCTTAAGCCTGGAAGATCTAGACAAAAGAGAAACAGAATATAAAGTTTTACTTTTCTTTAATCCTCATGCAAATCCTAGTTGCACTGAGTAATTCACTTAATCATTCTGAAATAATATAACTTGAAAGAGTTTCTAAGCTGTGCTGTGCTTAGTCACTTAGTCATGTTTGACCCTTTGAGACCCCATGGACTATAGCTCACCAGGCTCCTCTGCCCATGGAGTTCTCCAGGCCAGAAAACAGGAGTGGGTAGCCATTCCCTTCTCCAGGGGATCTTCATGACCCAGGAATTGAACCCAGGTCTCCTGCATTGCAGGTGGATTCTTTACCATCTGAGTTGCCAGGTGGCCATAGCTATATTTTTGCCTATGGTTGTTTTGAACTGATGCTACAAATAGTCTGGCATTGCTGATGCACATGCAGCCCATTGTTTGTTCTTGGCTGAGGACTCCCTGGTTTCATCATTCAACTGTCCTTTACTGACTACTGTGTGCTTAGACTCATTCTAAGTGGCAGACATGGGTGGCTATCCAAAAGAAGCAGACATCAAGTCTTATGGCTGCATTTAGCTTTGTTTATCTGCTATATTTATTTACAGCTGGTGAAGATTAGCATATTCTTCCTTCTCCAGCTTCCTCTATTCCCATTCTTTGCCTTGCCCGGTTTATCAGTCTGCTATATTTTTGGTAATCCTGCATAACAAGCCACCTCACTTCTTGTTGGCTTACAAAAGTAAGTATTTACCATTATCTGGAGTTTGGCTGATTTAAGCTGAGTTCAGTTAAGATAAGGTTCAAGTTTGCTTTACACATATTTCATGGCTGGGCCTGAAGCTAGCTAAGACATATTCTCATGACAAAGGCAAGAGCACAGAATACAAATCTCCCTCTGCAAAAGTATTTTAAGCCTCTGCTCGTATCATGTCTACTAACTTGTGTGTATGTGTGCTAAGTTGCTTCACTCGCATCCAGCTCTGTGACCCTGTAGACGGTACCCTACCAGGCTCCTCTGTCCATGGGATTCTCCAGGCAAGAATACTGTAGTGGATTGCCATGCCCTCCTCCAGGGGATCTTCCTGACCCAGGGATTCAATCTTTATGTCTCCTACATTGGCAGGTGGGTTCTTTATCACTAGTACCACCTGGGAAGCCTATCTACTAACTTACCAATGACCAAAACAAGTCATATTCTCAGCCCAAAGTCAAGTTGCATACCAGTAGACTCCTCCCAGGAGATAGGGGGAAAGTGCTTGAATATTTATTAAGCAGTAAAGGATGAGATGGCTGGATGGCATCACTGACTTGATAGATGTGAGTCTGAGTGAACTCCGGGAGTTTGTGATGGACAGGGAGGCCTGGCATGCTGCGATTCACGGGGTCACAAAGAGTCGGACATGACTAAGCGACTGAACTGAACTGAATCTAATCTAGCACACCCAGTACTTCTTCTACAAGAGCTATGCTCTTTCTNGCTATATTTTTGCCTATGGTTGTTTTGAACTGATGCTACAAATAGTCTGGCATTGCTGATGCACATGCAGCCCATTGTTTGTTCTTGGCTGAGGACTCCCTGGTTTCATCATTCAACTGTCCTTTACTGACTACTGTGTGCTTAGACTCATTCTAAGTGGCAGACATGGGTGGCTATCCAAAAGAAGCAGACATCAAGTCTTATGGCTGCATTTAGCTTTGTTTATCTGCTATATTTATTTACAGCTGGTGAAGATTAGCATATTCTTCCTTCTCCAGCTTCCTCTATTCCCATTCTTTGCCTTGCCCGGTTTATCAGTCTGCTATATTTTTGGTAATCCTGCATAACAAGCCACCTCACTTCTTGTTGGCTTACAAAAGTAAGTATTTACCATTATCTGGAGTTTGGCTGATTTAAGCTGAGTTCAGTTAAGATAAGGTTCAAGTTTGCTTTACACATATTTCATGGCTGGGCCTGAAGCTAGCTAAGACATATTCTCATGACAAAGGCAAGAGCACAGAATACAAATCTCCCTCTGCAAAAGTATTTTAAGCCTCTGCTCGTATCATGTCTACTAACTTGTGTGTATGTGTGCTAAGTTGCTTCACTCGCATCCAGCTCTGTGACCCTGTAGACGGTACCCTACCAGGCTCCTCTGTCCATGGGATTCTCCAGGCAAGAATACTGTAGTGGATTGCCATGCCCTCCTCCAGGGGATCTTCCTGACCCAGGGATTCAATCTTTATGTCTCCTACATTGGCAGGTGGGTTCTTTATCACTAGTACCACCTGGGAAGCCTATCTACTAACTTACCAATGACCAAAACAAGTCATATTCTCAGCCCAAAGTCAAGTTGCATACCAGTAGACTCCTCCCAGGAGATAGGGGGAAAGTGCTTGAATATTTATTAAGCAGTAAAGGATGAGATGGCTGGATGGCATCACTGACTTGATAGATGTGAGTCTGAGTGAACTCCGGGAGTTTGTGATGGACAGGGAGGCCTGGCATGCTGCGATTCACGGGGTCACAAAGAGTCGGACATGACTAAGCGACTGAACTGAACTGAATCTAATCTAGCACACCCAGTACTTCTTCTACAAGAGCTATGCTCTTTCTGGCCTCTGGACTTTAGTATGCCCTCCCCTGGACCTGAATACTCTTCCGTTGGTGGTCTAAATATCTGATTCCCTGACTCATCTTTTGAGATTCCAGGCCAGAGCCACCCGCTCTAGGACACCTTCCCTGATAACACGCTTGGGTTCCTGGACTCTTCTCCAGGTTCCCACAACATCCTGCATGTCCTGAACCAAGTGGATGTATCTGTTGGTCTCTATCACCCCCACCATTCCATTTGTGAGTGTTAAACCACCCCTGAGTCACCATTCTTTCCCCAGCATACAGCACAGACTCAGAAGTTGTTCCTGTCTTTTGTTTGTTCTTAAATTTTATGTATTTATTCATTTCTTTCTTTTTTTCTTTTTGACTGCTGGGTCTTCCCTGATGCAAGGCCTTTTTTGCTCATTGTGGAGAGTCGGGGCTACTTTTCATTGTGGTGCACGGGCTTCTCACTGAAGTGGCTTCTCTCGTTGAGGAGCATGGGCTCTAGAGCACACGGGCTTCAGTAGTTGTGGCACGTGGGCTCAGTAGTTGCAGCTCCTGTGCTCTAGATACAGGCTCAGTAGTTGTGGACACGGGCTTCATTGTTCCATGGCATGTGGGATCTTCCTGAACCAGGGGTTGAACCTGTGTCTTCTACATTGGCAGACTGATCCTTTACTACTGAGGCACCAGGGAAGCCGAAGCTCAGGATTTAAAAAGAAAAGGCACACTGTGCTGTGGCATTGGGTGAGGGTTGTGATCTTTCTATACTAACCGCTCTCAGGAAGAAGCACAGATAGAACTGCGGTTTCAACATTTCCAAGGGGGAGGGCCATTTGGAGTGAACTATCCAAGCTATCTGGGCACATCTAACTGTGTCCAACAAATGCCATCTGCTTTGGAGGCATGTGGAGACTGGGAAATCAGTGTAGACTGTGTGGCTTAGGTTCTGTTCTGGAGGGCATTAGATCCTCACTTGCCTGTATTGAATGTTGTTCTTCCTATCCTTACTTAGATGGGGAGCAGGTCTGATTAGCTGCCAGTTTGCTCCCTGAGGAGTAGGCTTGGAGAATTTGAGGTCAAGAGGCGTTGGGTAGATACAGGCTGTTTTATGCAGGATTTGTCATCGATTTGCCATTGATGTTCCTGTGTTGATTTTTTTGTTGTTATTGGTAAAGGTTGTGGGGCTGGAAATGTGGAGCAGAAGGCTGTGCATGTGGTTAAAGGCAGTAACATATGTGACTACCACTCATCTCTGTTTGGAATTTTCCAGAGGCAGTAAGGAGGGTGAAGGGGACAGACTTACAGGCTTTCAACCCTCTTCAACTTCTTCAGAATAAGGTTGGAAATAGCAATTTCTATGTTTCCCAGGTGGTGCTTTAAAGTCACAGCTGTTCTTCATTTAAAGAAATCCAAAGTCTTTCACTGTGAATGATCAATTTGAAGATAACTCAATTATCTGCATTTGCCGGGTTCAATATGGTGCTCTTAGATGTAATAACCCATCATCTCAGCTTTCTGAAACAACGCATGGCTTCCCAGCCTGGGTCTTCATCCAAAGAAGTGAGTGGAGACATTCAAAGGCCTCTTCCAAATCAATATGCAGAATATGAGTGATCAGAGGGAATGACAGAGCTCCAAACCCTGCCAACTCTTCTTGTGTCGTTTTTCATCCCCCTAGGCATGCAAATGTTCAGATGAGTCTCACCATCTCAAAGGTGTTTTTTCCATGCCAGTTGAATTGCCATGAAATTCATCAGACAGATATTGCATTGTTTTTTCAAGTTTATGATTTCTTGGTAGCCACGTCCATGCAGCTACCCTGCATATAATGGCCTAAACAAGTTCTTTTGGGTATTCTTATTTAGCAACAGGCCTCAGGGAGCTATTCTAAGAACATAGGGGATAGAGGTACAGGGCCTGTCTGGCACCTCCATTTCATTTTCAGTGACCCACTCTGCTCATTGCTCCCATTCAACTCACTCTGTATCCACAGCCCTGGCCTGTGCTTCACCTGCCCACCTTCCCAGTTCTGCCCATTCAGATCTGGGCAGCATCCCTGCTAGTCCAAGGGCATTGCACAGAGAAGTTATTCAAAAAACATGTAAGATTGAATGATGAGAATTAACTACATTTAGGAACAAAAGTCCAATATGCAAAAACTCTCAGCTGAGCCATTTTCAATCCTATTTATCTAAAATTGTTATTGAAAACTCTTTGAATCTGTTTGTATAGTCAACCTTTCACTTTCTGTAATGACTCTTAGCCACTGACTTTATCCTCCAGCATTTTACAGTACTCACCAGCAAAAAGTGAGATAATGACAACCTTCATTGTGGTTGTGAGGGTTACGGGTAATAGAGAGTGAAATGCATGCAACCCTCATTATATGATCTGGAATCTGAAATAAAGGTTGGAATTATCTGTCTACCAATCTATCTCTATCTACCAATCCACTGAACCTGCCTCAGCTAATATCAGACTTCCCTGTACTAGTCCCTAGGTTATCATATTTTTATTTTCTTCTAATACATAAATAGTAAACATTCAAAGAATATCTTTTCTAACTTTTTTTTTAATAACTTTTCTCTCCTGAGAGAGATTTCACAGCTCTACCAAAGATTTGCTTTATTTTCTTTCAAGGGGCCCAGATTCTGTTTCCTTCTGCGAATGATACACACATTTTGCACAGAGTCATTTTCTTGATGTTTTTCTCGCAACATACCAGTGAGTAAAATGTGTTACTTGAAGTCTCTTAATAGACCCCCAAAACACAAAAACCTAAAATAAACACACAAAAATATTTTGCTATTGAATTTGTCCTTGTTGAACAGGAGAGATTGAATCATTACAATGACATGAAATCTGAGTGAGTTGGAGATCCCAGGCAGGTTTAGCTTAATCTTGAGTCCACTGTGGCTTTATTCAATAGATATTTACATGATGGTACCACAGAGTCTACCATATTGGTGAGGTGGCATTTTTCTGCCGTCCTGAATCAGAGAGTAAACAAAGGTGAGTCACTTGTGAAGCAAACATCTGATTAATCACTAAAACACAGACTACAGCACTTCTTTATTGCTGCTCTGTGTAGATAAGATCTCCATGAATCATTTCTTCTCTCAAAGCAAGAGAGAGTTAGCAGTCATAGCAAATATACTTTTATGATCTCCAGGTAATGCTTCCTTCAATCTGCCTCTCAGCAATCGTTATTAAAAGGGTCAGTGGTGTGTGCTTATTTTCATATGAGTTTTTATCAAATGCTCATAGACCTACTTCATATCTACTAAGGTGCTCTCTCCTGAATTGATTCTTCAGGGAAAAATAGCATAGAGATGGAACCTTTGGAGAATTTATATGTAGAATCTCTTCATTGCATTTGATGGAGAAAAAAATATTAGATTTTGACCCAAGAGCTCAGTCCCATCAACTAATTCTGGCAGCACAAAGAGGTGGGTTGAAAAGGATATGATGCTTAATATTGACTCAGTATAGAGTCAATACTGCAATGAACTGGGATTGACTATCACTTGGTTGAAAATTTTCACTTATGAGCAAAATTTGCACCTACAACAATTCTCACTTCATACTGTTTCACTGTTTTAAATGTTAAACACAAATAAAAAGTTGTTCAACAAGTTGTCTCATGGAAGATAGAATTGAAGTAATTAAAATTATCCTTGTTCATCTTTACAATCACTGGGTTATTGTTGCTGGGTTTGTTTGTTTGTTTGTTTTTACTCTTTCACACACATGTAGGACTCTAGAGTAACTCCGCACTTGAGGGACACTCACTGCTTTAACCAAATTTGGACTGTTTTGTATCACTTAGAGGGCTTCCCAGGGGTCTCAGTGATAAAGAATCCACCTGCCAATGCAGGAGATAGGTTCGATCCTTGAGCCAAGAAGATCCCCTGGAGAAGGAAATGACAATCCACTCTAGTATTCTTTCCTGGGAAAGCCTATGAACAGAGAAGCCTGTGGGCCACAGTCCGTGGAATTACAAAGAGTTGGCCATAACTGAGCAACTGAGCTCACACGTCACTGGGTAGAAACAGAGAGTCATGGCACAGGTATTGGGTATTGGGTCTGTCTCTTAGACTTGCACACCTAGCCAGTTGTGGTCAAGTTCTCAAGCTTTGGCCCCTGGAAAAGTTCCTCTTGAAATGGTTGTAACCAAGATGAGATGTGACTATAATTCTTTGGCTTCAAACTCTCAGGTAGAAGCTAATTCATTCAGTCTTATCCCACTGGCCTGGACAGGCTGAACTTCTGAATGAAATGAACCCTGGGGCCCCAAACCAAGTTTTTTAACTTTTAGAATTAAATTTAAATCCGTTTCAAGTTATAAGGGCATTGTCTTTCTCTGACTGCCTTTGTATCCATGCCCCCACTTAGGGTCAATCAGTGAAGACTGTCTTACTTGCCTTGCATTCTCACTTTTCTGTGTCTGGGTCCCTGTCAGCCAGGGCACTTTTCCTGCCAACCAGGCTTCAGCACCAGTCTGCTCTCAAGAAAGGATGCGCTGTTAGTCTTTACATCTCAGCTTGAGTTTCACTGTTTTTCTTTCTCTCGGAAAATAAACTTTGAGATTTCTGTAAGGAGTGAAAGACCCTTATTACAGGAAAGGCACCCATGTACCCTTGCTAGCTTTCCCTCCACAGCTGTGTTTCTCTCTCTAGCAGGACTCTAAGGATACATAGGTTCGGGGGAATGGAGCAGCCACACATATCCCCATCTATCACTCTGCACCGCTGGCTGGCTTGCAAACTGAGGGCAAGCATTCTGCATCCCAAGATCTCTCTCCAAAGCTTTCTCTGATTCTCCCCGCCTCTCGCTTTCCTGACATCTCTCATAAGACTGAGGGGTTCATTTTGATGACAGTTTTTGAAACTTTGCCAGAAGTATGGGAAGGAGAGCCAAGAGTCAGGCAGTGGCTGAGGGCTAATGAACCTCTTTCTGCACACAAGCACCCTGCCATCCCCAGGGGAAATGAGCTGGCTGCATCGGCAAGTGAGGTCCCCCCTCTTGGCTTGGTGGCAGCTAAAGAAAAAAGATAATAACTTTGGAAAGCTGAAAGGAGCACATCCAAGAAAAGCAAATCTTTCTTAAATGATGCCAAGAACACTCACATTAATCTCAGAAGGTAATAACAGGTAGAGAAGTGTCACTCATATAAAGTGAATTTGCAGGAACTTCCCCGGCCATCCAGTGGTTAAGACACAGCACTTCTACTGTAGGGGGTGTTGATCTTTGGTTGGGGAACTAAGATCCCCCATAGCTAGCTACAGATTTCTGCCTTCAACACAAAGCTTTGGGTATCTGAAAGTCCGGTGGTGAGGGACCAGATCTCATGCAGAAAATAGCATACAGGGTAGGGACGGAATGACTTGTGAGAGCCCCTCTTGTGTTATAAGTTTCCAAAAGTAAAACACTGAAGGACACATTAAGTAATGAGTGTATAAGTGACATAGTGCCATCTCAAAGTCTTAACAGCAGGTGCTCTGCACGATTCTGTTTCGTTTACTCATTTACTGCTTGCTTGCTTGCTTGCAACTTCTTGGGTTCTCTCATCCCAGCTGTTTTCACAAGATGCTTTTAAGTTCATGTTAGCCTTCTGCAAGTGGTATGTACAGAATGAGGCACTTACTTTGGTTTCTTCCTTCATCTAAGTAATCCATGACTTTGTGCCTGAGACTCGAGGTTATTGAAGCCTGGGGCTCTTGGTAGTTCTAAAGAGTGAGTGATTCGCTGTTCAAGATGGAATAAATCATTGAGTAAAGTTATCATAAGGCTGATTAGGTGTTTGACAAACCCTGAACCCATTAACTAATCCCTGCCCACCGTCTCCTGCCAACACTTGAGCAGTTTATTTTCTCAGATCCTACAGAAAGCTTAGTCTTTACTGACCCAGCATCCTTTGCTTTACCCCTAGCCTAAGAGAATTAGTGCTGGTGGAAAAAGAGTCTGCAGGATGCTTCAGGGGCAGAGAGAGGGGCCAGGAACCGGGATAGGGAAACACTGCCCAGAGAGTGGGGCAACACAGAGAAGTATGAAAGTGTGATTAGAAGGGGCCAGACAAACTTGTCAAAAAACATTTCTCCATACGACGGGTGGAGAGTGAAAGAGAATGTATCAGAGTTTTATTTAACTTTTCAAAGAGGGAACCAGCAAGATGAGAAAATCAGTACAAAAGAAAAATGAGAACTGGGATTTTATATAACTTGTCAAATAAAAAGGAATGCTAAATAGAATAGATAAATTAAATGCAAAGCCAGGTAATTCCTGCAGGGCAATGAAACTATAACATAATTTTTCAGTTTCTTTTCTACCAGCATCTCTTCCTTATCAGAAAACTAATGTTTCCTATATGTTAACCTTTATCCTTTGTAGAACACAAAATACTCTGTCCAAATCAGTAGTAACCAGTATGAAAAACACAGCCAAGTCCTTCTAAAGCAAAGGTTCAGTTCAGTTCAGTCTCTCAGCTGTGTTCGACTATTTGTGACCCCATGAATCGCAGCACGCCAGGCCTCTCTGTCCATCACCAACTCGGGGAGTTCACTCAAACTCATGTCCACCGAGTCGGTGATGCCATCCAGCCATCTCATTCTCTGTCGTCCCCTTCTCCTCTTGCCCCCAATCCCTCCCAGCATCAGAGTCTTTTCCAATGAGTCAACTCTTCACATGAGGTGGCCACAGTATTGGAGTTGTAGCTTTAGTATCATTCCTTCCAAAGAAATCCCAGGGCTGATCTCCTTCAGAATGGACTGGTTGGATCTCCTTGCAGTCCAAGGGACTCTCAAGAGTCTTCTCCAACACCGCAGTTCAAAAGCATCAATTCTTCAGCGCTCAGCCTT
>SJYV01046601.1:0-10543 GCA_006410875.1 Neotragus pygmaeus | reverse complement strand
CCGGTTCCAGCAGCCACAAGGCCCCCGATCGCCTGGTTGCGTGGATTCTACGCCTGAAAATGCATTCTCTCTTATCTCTTTGCCTCTTATGAAATGGATTTCCCTCCTTTCAACTGCAAGCTCTTTTTAAAAATCAAGACAAAAGCCACAGTTGCGATAAAGTCTTGACAGCTGATGGTGGAACAAGAGAACAGTAGGTGGGAAATAACCACCGAAATGTTTGCCTCTGGGAGAGACCGAGTGTGGCTGACGTCTGCTCCAAAGCAAAAAGAAGAATCCTGGGTCCACTCCACCTGCCCTGCCGGATGCAGGGCCACCCCTGCTCACTGCCCTCCCCCCTCTTTCAGCCCCAGACCAGATCCAGGGAGGAGCTCCTCCCCAGCCAGCCCGGATGCTCAGAGCAGGAAGAGACCGGGCATCTGTTTCCAAGGCTGACTGGAATGCTCAGCAGACCGCATGCCAGGAGAAAGGGGAAGACTTGCTGCTTGGTGATCCCAGCTCCGGTAAATCTCTGGCAGAGGAGCAAAAGTGATCAAGCCAGGAAAAAATTTAAAAAAGCTAACTTAGGTGTCTGTCCCCGGCTTTCACCTTCAGAATTTTGCTCCCAGAGAAACCGCTGGGGACAACTCAGAGGGAAAGACAGAGCTGCCGACACGTGAGCCGAAGAGCTCGTGACGGGGCGGGGCAGGGGCGGGGGGACGTGGTGGCCACATGGAGTGCTGTCTATACCGGCCACTGGGGCAGGGGCCCCAGCCCGTCCCCCTCCCCGAGGAGGAAGAGGGCAGCCACGGTCTCCCACCCAACAGTGGAGGAAGCGAGCAGGACACGGACGGCAAGGCTTGGGTCCAGCCCAGCCCATTCCTTCCCCTAAAAACGTGGCCTAATCATTTCATCCCTCATGTGACACTACGGGATGGCACAGAGGCTCCAGTTTACAGAAACTGGGGGAGGGAAGAAACCCCACACCCTAAACACCCAGGCGGGCGCCTGTGTCTCAAACACAGTAGGAGAGAGGGGCACACGGGGCCTTCTCTGGCGGCCCAGGGATTCAGAATCTGCTTCCAGGGAGCGTGCATACACGCGTGTCCATCTGAGTCCCTCTGCCCTGCACCTGAAACCATCACAGGGTTGTTCATCGGCCATGCCCCAACACAAAACAGAAAAGCTCAAAAGAAGAACAAAGAATACGCCTTGCAATGCAGGGACATGAGTTTGAACCCTGTCTCTTATACACATCTTTGCAACCCCATGAACCGCAGCACGCCAGGCCTCCCTGTCCATCACCAACTCCAGGAGTTCACTCAGACTCCCATCCATCGAGTCAGTGATGCCATCCAGCCATCTCATCCTCTGTTGTCCCCTTCTCCTCCTGCCCCCAATCCCTCCCAACATCAGGGTCTTTTCCAATGAGTCAACTCTTCACATGAGGTGGCCAAAGTACTGGAGCTTCAGCTTCAGCATCAGTCCTTCCAAAGAACACCCAGGACTGATCTCCTTCAGAATGTACTGGTTGTATCTCCTTGCAGTCCAAGGGACTCTAAAGAGTCTTCTCCAACACCACAGTTCAAAAGCATCAATTCTTTGGCGGTCAGCTTTCTTCACAGTTCAACTCTCACATCCATATATGACCACAGGAAAAACCATAGCCTTGACTAGATGGACCTTTGTTGGCAAAGGAATGTCTCTGTTTTTGAATATGCTGTCTAGGTTGGTCATAACTTTGTCCTTAGGTAGATTTAAAACAGAGAAGAAATCACATTTTCAGTGTTTTAGGTGATACTGACGTGCAGGGGTCAGCACGGCATGCTGAAAAACCCTGACACCACGACGAAGTCTGTCTGCTTTCAACGTCAATCCACACACAGGCTTGGAGATGCCCTTCACTTCTCCCTAACAAGCATCCTGGAATTATCTCTGAATGGTCTGCCTTTACGCACTGCTCTCACAGTGCAGGTGGGTAAATATTCCTGTCCAGACTCCATTCGTCCACCTGCGAGGGTCTTGTGATAACTGCTGGGGGGTCAGATGGCTCTAAAGCAGGAAATTATTCCTGGCTTCGCCTCTGAGAACAGAGTGCCCCGAAGCAATCTGTGCACTTGCAAAGCATCATGGTTAGACTACTGAATCACCACTCATCCATTTCCAGTCTTGGTTCAAAGCCAAAGCACAGGTAAGCAGCCAAGAGGTGGCCCCTTCTGCACAGCCAGAGGCTCTCCAGATGCAGAGCGAACCCCACTCCTCCAGGGGCCACACTTCCTGCAGATTCAGGGTTGCTTGTTAAGTGGGTCCAAAGATAATGCTGCTACTGATTGATCCCAAGGATCATTTTGCAGTCTCACGGATCTTTTAATTGGAAAAGGTCTGCCTGCTAACGCGCCTATGATATCCTTTACCTGCGTGGCATGCTCAGTCGCTCAGTCGTCTTTGACTCTTTGGGGACCCCATGGACTCCAGCACACTAGGCTCCTCTGTCCATGGGATTTCCCAGGCAAGAATCCTGGAGTGGGAAGCCATTTCCTATTCCAAGGATCCTCTACCTAGTTATTTCCAAAATTCCCCGGCAATCCGCCTACCCTGGCTGCAGACAGGATGCCTACCACAGGGAGAACTGCAGGTGGGAGACGAGCAATAGCGGCGGTTTGGCTCCTGTCCGAGTGCTGGGGGCAGGAAGGAGGCAGGTGAGCCCCCCTCCCAGAGGACAGAGTCCTGGAGGTGAAGGGGGGCTGGAAGCTGAGACCCATAGTCTGAAACTGACCAATCTTTCGGGGTGGGTCCCCAGATCCCCACTCACACCTCAGCCACATCCTCCGAGGCAGCTTTTCCCCCAAGTGAGAGACGCTGGGATACAGGCGTGCTTCACCGCGTCCCTAGGAGTGGTCATCTTGATCAAGCAGGTACAACTCACCCATCCCGGCAGCTGCTCAAGCTCAACCGTCCTCCTGAATGGAGGACACATACCCTGGGAGCTGTGGGGTAGCCCTCACCTCGCTGTAATGCTGCTGGCAAAGCAGGTTTGCAGAGAGCAGAAAGCAGAAGGAAAATGGAAATGAGAGGCAGAACAAATAAACGCGGACCGTTAGCCCTGCTTCCTGCGGGCTCACGGCGAAGAACCCGCCCGCAACGCAGGAGACGCAAGTCCAGTCCCTAGATCGGAAAGACCACCTGTGAAGGGCATGGCAGCCCACTCCAGCATTCTTGCCTGGAGAAGCCCATGGGCAGAGGAGCCTGGAGGGCTACGGTTTAGCAGGACATGACTTAGTTGACTAGACAGCAAGAAAACAGCTCTGCACCCCCGGTTCCAGCAGCCACAAGGCCCCCGATCGCCTGGTTGCGTGGATTCTACGCCTGAAAATGCATTCTCTCTTATCTCTTTGCCTCTTATGAAATGGATTTCCCTCCTTTCAACTGCAAGCTCTTTTTAAAAATCAAGACAAAAGCCACAGTTGCGATAAAGTCTTGACAGCTGATGGTGGAACAAGAGAACAGTAGGTGGGAAATAACCACCGAAATGTTTGCCTCTGGGAGAGACCGAGTGTGGCTGACGTCTGCTCCAAAGCAAAAAGAAGAATCCTGGGTCCACTCCACCTGCCCTGCCGGATGCAGGGCCACCCCTGCTCACTGCCCTCCCCCCTCTTTCAGCCCCAGACCAGATCCAGGGAGGAGCTCCTCCCCAGCCAGCCCGGATGCTCAGAGCAGGAAGAGACCGGGCATCTGTTTCCAAGGCTGACTGGAATGCTCAGCAGACCGCATGCCAGGAGAAAGGGGAAGACTTGCTGCTTGGTGATCCCAGCTCCGGTAAATCTCTGGCAGAGGAGCAAAAGTGATCAAGCCAGGAAAAAATTTAAAAAAGCTAACTTAGGTGTCTGTCCCCGGCTTTCACCTTCAGAATTTTGCTCCCAGAGAAACCGCTGGGGACAACTCAGAGGGAAAGACAGAGCTGCCGACACGTGAGCCGAAGAGCTCGTGACGGGGCGGGGCAGGGGCGGGGGGACGTGGTGGCCACATGGAGTGCTGTCTATACCGGCCACTGGGGCAGGGGCCCCAGCCCGTCCCCCTCCCCGAGGAGGAAGAGGGCAGCCACGGTCTCCCACCCGACAGTGGAGGAAGCGAGCAGGACACGGACGGCAAGGCTTGGGTCCAGCCCAGCCCATTCCTTCCCCTAAAAACGTGGCCTAATCATTTCATCCCTCATGTGACACTACGGGATGGCACAGAGGCTCCAGTTTACAGAAACTGGGGGAGGGAAGAAACCCCACACCCTAAACACCCAGGCGGGCGCCTGTGTCTCAAACACAGTAGGAGAGAGGGGCACACGGGGCCTTCTCTAGCGGCCCAGGGATTCAGAATCTGCTTCCAGGGAGCGTGCATACACGCGTGTGTCCATCTGAGTCCCTCTGCCCTGCACCTGAAACCATCACAGGGTTGTTCATCGGCCATGCCCCAACACAAAACAGAAAAGCTCAAAAGAAGAAAAAAGAATACGCCTTGCAATGCAGGGACATGAGTTTGAACCCCTGTCGGGGAACTAAGAGCCCTCATTCCACAGAGCAACTGATCCCTCACGCCGCCAACTAGAGGGTCCCTGCGCTGCAACGCAAGACCGTGAACACCGCAGTAAAGATCCCGCACGCTGCGACGAAGGTCCCACACAGCCAAGTAAATAAACATCTATTTAAACAAAAACCCAAAGAAGGAAAGACACAGCAAATCACTGCAGAGAGAGGAGAGGGGGACACGGCGAGGTAGGTATTTTAAGAAAGGAAAGTGGTGCTGCCATTAGACTGGAGGCTGGAATAATATTTTGAAGGATGGGGGTGGGGAAGTCATAAGGAACGTAATTAAGTGAACTGTATTATTTTAAATCCTGTTCACATCAACCCTGTGAATATTCCACTTAATTTATCATTACTGGATTTGCCAGCAAAGCTGCAGGGTGCAACTTCAGCCCAAGGTTCAATTACACCCGGGCGGGGAGCAGAGCATTTTTTCATGTCCCCACGAGCTGCCTAAAGAGAAAGATGAGGTTTTTCTAACATCCTGGGTGACGGGCACCTTTCTGAAAGCAGCCGCCACCCACAGAGGACTCTCTGGGAGGGCTGAGGGATCCCTGGGAAGATGGAGGTATCCCTGCGAAGGTGGAAGGGTCCCTAGGAGGATGGAGGAGGTCCCCTGGGAGGGGATCGGGATCCTGGAGACCCCCAAGGTGATCCAGGCTATACTGGTGAACTTGCAAAATGAGGCAGAGCTTTATGGAACGCTATTCAAACCCATCGATGCCAATGCTCCATAATCCAACCATCCTTCCTTCAGACACACACACACACACACCCCACACCATTCATGAGTCTGTACTCCTATATTCACATGACCCATATTGATCACCCTGTTTGTGTGTGCACATTCATCCATGCTTATCTATCCCAGAATCAGGATTTCTCTCCTAACCCGATTCCATCCTCTTTAGCACTGCGGCGCACAGGCTTAGCTGCCCCGAGGCATGTGTGATGTTCGTTCCCTGACTGGGGATCAAACGGAGTCCCCTGCACTGGAAGGCGGATTCTTACCCACTGGACTGCCAGGGAGTTCCCCTTAGAGCACTTTCAAGGCTTCTGTGTTAGCGACTCCTTCTGCACAGTTAAACCTGAATTGTTTCCTTTCTGTCCTCGACACCACCACGGACACAGACGTCTGCTGTGTCCAGAAACCTCCAGCCCAGCGGGTGGAAATAAAGGCTGGACTGTGATGGTTGAATAAATGAAAACACAGCCACCGTGAACCCCTTACAGAGAGGAGTGGTCCCTCCTCCGAGGACCAGTCACAGAGGGCATCTGCCAACACTTCCCAGCAGGGGGCTGATCCCACAGCGAAAGAGAGTGTTAGCCGCTCAGCTGTGTCCAGCTCTGGGCGACTCCGTGGACTGTAGCCCGCCAGCCTCTTCAGGTCTATTGGGGGTTTTGCCATTTCCCTGCATCCCCAGCCACCACACGTGCCCCGAGGCCCCACTCGCCAGCACAAGCGGGTCCTCGGTGATGAGGTCACCAAGAGGAAGCGCATCACGTGAGCCAGTAGCCCGTCGTTAGGGAAACACCGAAACCGCTCACCTGGCGCCACAGGAACCACTTGCATGAGTTACTTTAGGACAGGAGGTCCTGGTAAGGAATGTGGAACCAACAAGCCACCGCCAACCGGAAGAATTCAGGAAAGATCAAAAGGAGAGAGGAGGTCCGGCCCATGTGTCCTAGAACCTCCCAGAACCCATCTTGGCTGACCGGTGCAGCCACCAGGAGGGACCCTGAATCAGAGTGACTGCCAGAGACAACCCTGAAACTCACTCTGCCCCCGTAAGACCTGGGGCTCGGAGCCACATGGCAGCGCAGTCCTGCCGGCCTCCCTCACCCCACGGCTCTCCACCGGGGAGACCCTTCCCAACAAAGCCTCCGGCTTCGCCAGCATGTGTGTCTCCTCGGACAACTCACTTCTGAGTGTTAGACCAGAGCCCCCTTTGGGCGCTGGGAGGGGTCCCCTTTCTGCAGCACCACCTGGATTAGATGAACCCTGATTACACGGCATCGCGTGAAAGGATTCAAAAGCATCAGCATCTCCATCGAGAAGGGCCGCAACACACGTGCCTTGAAAGATCGCCGTGCGTATCTGAGAAACACCTGTCAGTCTCACGTTATCCTGAGAACAGTGGGGGTGTGGCAGGGCGTGCTTTGGAGGGGAAACGCGGGGAAAGAATTCGAGGCCTTTCACGTCATCCCAAGGTAACTGCGTCCCTCTTGGCCCCTCTCCTAGCTGGTCTCCCTCTCCCCCCGCCCCCGCCGGTCAGCGGGGGTCAGATGGTCAGCGCCTGGAGCTGGTGCTCTGAGATCAGCTATCACACTGGGCCCTTGAACGGTAATGCGCGCAGCAAAATTATCAGTGGCTGTATCATCAGGCCCATTTCCCTGACTCCTGTGAAGGGCAGGCAATTAGACCCTCGAAGATAATTATTTCCACTCTGGTCAGTGTCATGTTAAAACGAGGAGCCTGGGAGAAGAGCGGGCGCCAAACCTTTCATCGGTAATTGGCGCACGATGCTCATTGAAACCCACCAATTATTTTTTCCCCCAATTATTCATGAAAGATAATTAGGGTGGAAGGAAAATCTGCAGCTGGGCACGGAGGAAAATGGCAGGTGATTTTCGATGAGAGAGACTTTTCCAGCCGCTGGGTCTTGGATGCCCCTACAGAGAGCCCATCAGACCCGCTGCTGGGAGGAATCATGACGCATTTGGACAGACCCTCACAACGAGCGGGCTTTATTCTGCTGCAAGCTGGGCTCATGTTTCCATGCAGAAGGCAAGTGATTGGATGGATGGGGCTTTGTTTTCATTTTGAAAATGGCACAAGCGGGTCCCTTCTCTCCTGAACCAGGGTGGCTCCCTGACCAGAAGCAAAGCTCTGGGGAAACTAGTAACTCCATCCCGAGGAAAGGGTGTCACTCCTCTTGGAGATTTCAGGGGAAAAGCCAGCCCATACAGCTGACCTTTGAACAACACGGGTCTAATCTGCGCAGCTCCACCTGTACACGGATTATCTTCGGTCATAAACAGTATAGTACGATGCCACCTGTGGTCGGCTGGACCGCAGATATGGAAGAACCTCGGATAGCGAGGGCCCACTCTCAGCGATACCCAGATTTTTAAAAACTAGGTCAGCATCCACACAGGGAATGTGCTGCATTTTTGTACAGCTCTTACTTCCAAGTTACAAAGAAAACCCTCCGACTCCCCTTGAAACCTCGCGGCATCCAGCAAAGGACCGGAAGTCCCTGTCCTCAGGCAGCCCTGCTCTGCCCACCTTTCTGCCCAGCTAGTTCCAGTTAAAGTGAAAGTCGTTCAGTCGTGTCTGACTCTTTGCAACCCCATGGACTGTAGTCCATGGAATTCTCCAGGCCAGAATATTGGAGTGGGTAGCCTTTCCCTTCTACAGGGGATCCTCCTGACCCAGGAATCAGACCGGGGTCTCTTGCATCACAGGCGGATTCTTTACCATCCGAGCTATCAGGGAAGCCCAGAGTTTCCCAGAAATCCAGGGCTTGCCTTCTGGCCCTGGTCTGGCACTCCTGGCTGCAGCATATAGGCATGGTATCAGAGAGACAGGCAAACGAATACAGGAGAAGAGAAGAAATAAATTAGCAACCAAGTGGAGCCACTGCTCGGGGGTTCTGAGAGTCTGTCCCGATGCGCATCTTCAACAGTCAATTATCAGAAATGCTAACTTAGCTGCTGGGTAGAGAATTTGGAGAAAAGCTGCAAATATCGAAAATGACCCCACTTTATTTCTAAAAAGCCTGCCCCTCTAACTCAACACCTCCCAAACCCCCAGCTCACGGCTGCTCTGAAAGAGACAGGAAGTGACCCGGCAGATCTGGCTTGACTGATAAAACAACATCCGGATGGAGGAACAAGGATGCCCAAAGGCAGGTAGGGTGGCGAGACAGTGAACTCCCACCTCTCCTCCTTCGGGTCCTTTCCTTCACGGTCGGGCATCACCCTGTGATCAGGCCCCTCGAGTGATGGGCTCTCAGAGGCAGAGAACCTCCACTCTGCACGGAGTTTATAGGGGTCACAGGGACAAGATGCCCAGACGGGGAGCACGAGCGGACGGTGAACGCCCTTCTCAGCTCTCAGGACAGGGTGTCCAAGTGCAGGGCGGAGGCATTTTGATCACACCTGTGAACCCTGGACAGGACGCTTCATAAGCACGGAGTCCAGTGAGCTCTCGGAGCCACCCTAAGGCTTTGTGCTCCGCTCCCTGTCATCTCGGAGGCATCTGGGCTGGGAGGAAGCTGGAAGGAGCAGACGAGTCCCGGCCAGGTTCTAGCCACACCGCCGGGGAAGAGGCACAGTGCTGCCTGCGGTCTGCGCGGGAGACGCGGACCCTTCCACACCGCCAGGGAAGAGGCACAGTGCTGCCTGCTGCCCACCCTACGTTTAGATGGTCAGCAGAAGCCGAAATAATTCAATGGGAAAAGAAAAATCCTTTCTAAAAGTGCTGCTGAATTTCAGTATGTTAAGGAAGGAAGAAGGAAGGAGAGACAGAGGGAGGGACAGAGAGAGAAAATCGAAAGAGGCAGGGAAGGAAGAAAGGTTGAGCCCTGACCCCCCTCCATAACCCCATCAACAAAAATCAATACGAGATGTCTTACGATGTTAAAACTAGAAAGCATCTAGAAAAAAGTGTAGGGCAGTCTCTTCAAAAACCTGAGGGCAGGCAAAGATTTCCTAGAAAAGACACACAAGTCACACGCCATAAAAGGATTTGATTCAACTGAATCAAAATTTTAAAGCTTTTTCTCATCAAAAGATGCCATTTAAAAAAAAAAAACTGAAAATGCAGACCACAGATGGGTTAAAAAAATACAGTACATATAACTATCTAACAAAGGACTTGTATCCAGTAGATGTCAAGGAGGCTTACAAATCAGGAATAAAAAGACAAAGGACCCATTAAAAAATAACGGGAAAAGATTTGACCCTCACAGAAGTAAATGTAGGAACTTAGCAATGTATTCAACATTTCTCTCATCAGGGAAACATGAAACATGAAACTCTGAAACTAGGAGATTCCAACTGATACAAACTCAATGACAGAATGGTTGAAAGTAACAAAAACACCACCACCAAACCTTGGAAGGGTGCTGAGCCAACAGGAACCCTCCTACACAGCTGCCACGGGGGTCAAATGCCGAGACCGCTTTGGAAAACCACCTGTCTCTTCTAAAGTATAGCATTCATGTATTCTATGATCCAGCAGTTTCACTCTTATTTCCCCCAAACAAATGAAAATATCTGTATCCCAAAGTGTGCAAAGATGTCCATGAGTGCGTGCTTACTCACCCAGTTGTGTCTGACTCTTTCAATCCCATGGACTGGAGCCCACCAGTCTCCCCTGTCCGTGGGATTTTCCAGGCGAGAACACTGGAGAGGGTCAGTCATTCCCTCTTCAGGGGACCCAGGGACAGACTGAACCTGGGTCTCCTGAATTGCAGGAGGATTCTTTACTGTCTGAGCCACTAGGGAACCCCTCATTCACACACTGTCCCAAACTAAACATGCAAGAACCCAGAAGGAAGAATGGCATCAAAGCTCCTTCTCAAAAAGATGGCTGTTTCGTGATGAAATCCATTCACCTGTGGACTGATTCCAAAAAGACTCAAAAACAAAGAAACACCATCGTAACAGAAGTTGCAATCAGTGAGTGAGTGCCTTTACACAGGGCAAATCAATAGGAGGTGGGAGGTGACTGTAAGTATTAATCATGATCAAATGAAACTCATAGAAACGTGCATTCTGGAGCTGAGAGAGAGGGGGCAGGAAAAGGTATACTTTCGTAACAAGGAATCATTTTGTAATGTATAAAAATCTACATATATTTTAAATTTTAAAAATTAAGACATAGCAATCCTATCTTTTTAACGGTCCTCATACTATTTTTTTCTTATCTTTCTAGGTCTTTTATGAATGAAGGTCTCTTTTAGTTAAAAAAAAAAAAAAAA
>SJYV01046597.1:988874-1033803 GCA_006410875.1 Neotragus pygmaeus | reverse complement strand
CCCCCAGACAGTGAGCATGGCTCCAGGAAGGTTCTGTGTCTTCTAAGCTGTCGGTTACAGGAACACCCTTGAAACACCTGAGGCAAAGGCCATTGTTTTCTCTGCTTGTAAAATGTGAATTTTACAAGTTCCAAACCCACGTTCAGGGGTTTGGAACCCTGGAAAATTCTCTCTGAGCTGTGCACGCTGGTGACCAAATGAATACGTATATTTATAAGCTATATTGGCCAGTTTTTTGCCCACACCGTCCATTCTTCTCCTTGAAATACTGGTGTACATTTTAAGCTCAGTTTCTTTTAAGAATTTCCCGTGAGGTAATAATCCTGCCAGTGCTTTGCTGCTTTATTCAGTTAACCATCCCTGTCAGTAGTTCCTGCTAAATTTAGATGTCTTGCGTTTTGGTTTTTAGTTTTCATTTTGCCTTCACCTCTTGTACAAAAAATTGCAGTTTTATAATAAACTGATAATATTTTATAGTATGATACAGAAATTTAAGAAGAATCTGCATTCAAAATATTGAGAATAAAATCTTTAAATGATCTTAAATAGTTTCATTCTCTGAAGAGTTTTTTTTCTATTGTGAAAAGATACACATGAAATTTTCACATTGTAATTTTTTCACTGGCACTTGAAATAGTGTGCTGTATCCTTTTCAAGTTGTAAAGTTGTCTTTTTACTGTGCTGAATCATGCATGCATATCATTAATTCTCATAGAATTTAATAAAAACAGTAATTGCTGCATACAGGATAACTTAAAGGTGGTAGTTCTTTATAATATATGTCAAGGTAGAGTTAATACCTTTTATTGCAATCTGTGAATGCTTGTACTCTTTAGTGTTTGTTCTCTCTTATTATGTAGAAACAAGTGATGTGCTTGGTCTGTCACTGGACACAGGACCTCTTCTCTGGTTTTATGTTTTGGCCTGCTCTGCCACGACTGTGCCAGGCCCTGTGATGGGGGTTTATGCAGTGGGCTATACCTCATTTGGCTCTTGCTGTCTTGTCACCCTGTGGGAGAAGAGAAAGCGAGGCTGGGAAAGTGAGCGAAGCCCAGATCTCAGAGCCAATATGGGAGGAGGTGGGACGATTCCCGTGTCTTGTTTTTCGTTTTACTTTAAATTCAGTTGAAATTCTTTTTGGTTTCTTTCAGGGAAAGCCTTTATTATGAGGTGAATAATGATTTTTATGTACCTAAATTTAGGAATATGATTAATAAATTATTTAAACCCTGGCAAATAATACGAAATAAAGATGAGAATAACTCCACTTATAAGTGGAAACAGGGTTTCAAAAGTCCTAGTTACTTTTATTCTTATTGAAGTAAAATTCACATGATATGAAATAAACCATTTAAAGGCGTACAATTCAGTACATTTTGCACATTCGTAGTGTTGTGCAGCCAGCAGCAGCCAGCTTGTCACCTGGTGAAGCCGGTCCCTGAGGGCAGGCCTCCCCGCCCTGGCACCCAGCCAACTCCACGGGTCTGTCCGTGCTGGGGCCGCCTGTGAATGGAGTCACACAACAGGGGCCTTCTGTGTTTGCCTTCTTTCACTGAACATGTTTTCACAGATCCTCCTTGTAGTGTGTGTCAGTACTTCATCCCTCTTCGTGGCAGAATAATATTCTAGCATGTGTTTATCCGTCCACCCCTCAATGGACAGTAAGTTGTTTCCCCTTTTGGTTGTGTAGCCTGATAGCATCACTGTGAGCGTTCACACAAGTACTTGTCTGAGTGCCTGCTTTCAGTTCTTCTGGGTATACACCTAAAAGTGGCATTGCTGGGTTATAGGATATCTCTGTGTTTAACTTCTTGAGGAACTACCAGGCCATTTTCCACTGCAATGATACAGTTTTGCATCCCACCAGCTGTGCTGTGAGGGCTTCTTAGTTCTCCACTTGCTTGCCAACACCTGTCACCCTGCCCCCTTTTGTTTCAGTTATAACCATCTGTGTCTGACATCTCTGGCTCTGTAGATGCATCACCCTAGTCTCTTCCTTTCCATGAGACGTTCTCCCTGTGTGTCTTCACATCACATCTTCCCTCAGTGTATTCTTTGTTTGCTTTTTTTATAAGGACACCAATCATGTTGGATTCAGACTGACCCTGATGACCTATTTTAGTTTCATTTCCTCTGTAAAGACCTTTTCTTCAAATAGGGTCCTGTTCTGAGGCAGGAGGGATTAGCTTTTTGAAGGAACACAGTTCAACCCCTAACACCTTGTGAAGTGGTACCTTGTTGGGGATTTCACCTACATTTACTCTGATGACTAGTGATGCTGAGCTTCTCTTGTGCTTGATGGCTTCTCTCTCTTTTTTGGAGAAATGTCTGTACAAATCTTTTGCCCATTTTGAATTGGGATGTCTTTTTGTTATTGAGTTTAAGTGTTCCTTATATATTTTGGCTACTAGACTCTTATCAGATATTTGATTTCTAGGTCTATGTGAGCTGCTATAACAAGTTACCGTAGGCTGGATGGCTTCTAACTGCAGAAATTTACCCTCATGATTCTGGAGGCTGAGAAGTACAAGGTCAAGGCCCTGGTAGATTCAGTGCCTGATGAGGCCCCACCTCCTGACTCATGGATGGTTGTCTTCGTCTTTTCACTGTGTTCTCACAAGGCAGAAGGTGGCACGAGCTCTCTGGGGGTCTCTCTTACAGAGCACTGATCACCTCCCAAAGGCCCTACCTCCTCATTCCATTGCATTGGGGCTTGGGATTTCAGCATACAAACTTGGGTGAGGGGCACAAGCATTCAGTCTATAACAGCAATTTTTTTCTCCCATTCTGTAGGTTGTCTTATCAGTACTTTTTTGATAGTGTCCTTTGGGCTTCCCTTGTGGCCCACCTGCTAAGGAATCTGCCTGCAATGCAGATTCAATCCCTGGGTTGGGAAGATCCCCTGGAAAAGGGAAAGGCTACCCACTCCAGTATTCTGGCCTGGAGAATTCCATGGACTATATAGTTCATGGGTTTGCAAAGAGTTGGACACAACTGAGTGACTTTCACTTCACTTGAGGGACAAAAGTTTTTAATTTTGATGAAATCCAGTATGTTTTTGTTGTTGTTATTACTTACAGTTTACTGTCATATTTGAAAGTCCATTGCCAAATTCAAGGTTATTGAAAATGGACACTTGTAGGAGTTATTTAAGTCATCAGTCCACTTTGAGTTAATTTTTGTATATGATGTGATATACAGGAGTCCATCTTCATTCTTTTCCATGTAGATGGCTAGTTGTCCCAGCATCATTTACCGAAAAGACCATTTTTCCCATTGTAATCATCTTAAAACCCTTGTTAAAATTTCATTAGATGTAATTATATGGCTTTATATCAATACTCTGTAGAATCAAGGTTCCCAAAGATTCTATAGTGTTGGTCAGTATCTTTGTCTTTTTGCCATATGACACTTTTTTTGATTACTAAAATTGTAGTAGATTTTGAAATCAAGAGGTTTGAATTTTCCAACTTCATCTTTTTCAATATTGTTTTGACTGTTTGGAGTCCATTGCAATTCCATGTGAATTTAAGGACTGCCTTTTTCATTTCTGCAGAAAAGGCCATTAGAACTTTCATAGGGATTGCACTGAATCTGTAGTTTGCTTTGGGTAGTATCGATATCCTCTCAATATTATGTTTTTATCTGTGGACAAAGGATTTTTTTTTTTTTTCTGTTTGTTTAGGTCTTTAATTTCTTTCAGCAGTGTTTTGCAGTTTTCAGCATACGTGTCTTTCATCTCCTGGTCTTAGTCATTTTATTCTTTTGCATGCTGTTGTAAATGGAACTTTTACTTTGTGTTCTTTTCTGATAGTTGATTGCTAGTGTTAGAACTACAAGTGCTTTCTACAAAGAAATGTTCTTGTATCCAGCAATTTTGGTTAGTTTATTTATTAGCTCTAATAGTTGTTTTAACGGATTTTTAGGAGTTTTCTGTATATGAGATCATGTCATCTGNGTTGATTGCTAGTGTTAGAACTACAAGTGCTTTCTACAAAGAAATGTTCTTGTATCCAGCAATTTTGGTTAGTTTATTTATTAGCTCTAATAGTTGTTTTAACGGATTTTTTAGGAGTTTTCTATATATGAGATCATGTCATCTGTGGATGGAGAAGGCAATGGCATCCCACTCCAGTACTCTTGCCTGGAAACTCCCATGGATGGAGGAGCCTGGTAGGCTGCAGTCCATGGGGTCACTGAGTCAGACACGACTGAGCGACCTCACTTTCACTTTTCACTTTCATGCATTGGAGAAGGAAATAGCAACCCACACCAGTGTTCTTGCCTGGAGAATCCCAGGGATGGCAGAGCCCCATGGGCTGCCATCTGTGGGGTCGCACAGAGTTGGACACGACTGAAGTGACTTGGCAGCAGCAGCAGCATCTGTGGATATATATTATAATTTTGCCTTTTTCATCTGCATTTGAATGCCTTTTCTTTCTTGCCTGTTTGGTCTGACTCGGACTTCATTGTGTTTTTAAATAGCAGTGGTGAAAGCAGGCAGCCTTGTCTTGCTTATTCTTGATCTCAGGACTAAGACTTCCGTCTTTCACCATGAGTATGATACTAGCCATAGATTTTTCATAAATGCCCTTCATTATGTTAAGGAAGTTCCTTTCTGTTCTGTGTGTGTGTTTAAACATGGAAGTGTGTTGGATATTTTCAGAAGCCTTTTCAGCATCTGAAGTGACGGTGTGGTTTTTGTCTGTGGTTTATACATTGATCAGTTTTCATGTGTGAGCCACCCTGGCATCAGGGGGATAAATCCTGCTTGGACATGGTTTATAATACTTGTAATGTGCTTCTAGATTTGGTTTGCTAGATATTTTGTATCTTGGATTCATAAGGTTTATTGGTCTATAGTTTTCTTAATGATATCTTTCTTTGGCTTTGTTGTCAGGGTAATAGCTGGCCTCTTGAGTTAGAAAGTGTTGACTCCTTTTTGGAGAAGGACTTGAGAAGCATTGGGCTTTACTGGTGGCTCAGACAGTAAAGAATTTACCTGAGGTGTGCAAGACCTGGATTCAGTCCCTGGGTTGGGAAGATCCCTGGAGAAGGAAATGGCAACTGGTGGGCTACAGTCCATAGGGTTGCAGAGCATCAGACACAGCTGAACAGCTTTCATTCACTCAATTGCGAAGCGTTCAGTTTAGTTCTGTCGCTCAGTCGTGTCCAACTCTTTGAGACCCCATGAATTGCAGCACGCCAGGTCTCCCTGTCCATCACCAGCCCCTGGAGTTCACTCAGACGCAACGTCCATCGAGTCGGTGATGCCATCCTTTGGTACTCTTTAAATGTTTGATAGACATCTAGTCTTGGGCTTTCTTTGTTGAGAGCTTTTTAAACAGTCTTGTTGACTATTATAGGTTTGTTCAGATTTTCTGTCTTCTTAGGTCAGGTTCGGTAATTTGTGTGTTTCTAGCAATTTGTCCATTTTATCGAGGCTACCTAATTTATTGGTATGAAGTTGTTTGTAGTATTCCCTTATGATCTCTTTCAATTTGGTGAGGTCATTAGTAATGTCCCCGCTTTCATTGCTGATTTTAGTCTTGGTGTCTTGTCTCATTTTTTTTTATTCAGTCTTTGTCAAATTTTGTTGATCCTTTCAAAGTAACAAGTTGTTTTTTAATTTTCTCTATTGTATTTCTCTTCTCTATTTTGTTTAACTTTAATTTTTATTTCCTTCTTTTTGTTGATTTTGGGTTTAGTTTGCTCTTTTTCTGGTATTAAAGTTAGGTTATTGATTTGAGCTTTTTCTTCTTTTTTATTGTAGTGTGCACAGCTGGAGATTTCCCCATGAGCATTGCTTTCTCTACATTCTGTATAAGGCTTGGATGTTGTATTTTTGTTTTCATGTGTTTCAAAGTATTTTCCAATTACCCTTATGATTTTCTTCATTCCTTGACCCATTGGTTATGAATTTGTTTAATTTTTACATATTGTTAATTTTCCAGTTTTCTTTGTGTAATTGATTTTATCCTACTTTGATCACAGAAGATGTTTTCTATAATTTCAGTATTTTTAAAATTATTAAGTCTTGTTTGGCCACCTAACAGATGGTCTGTTCTGGAGAATGGTCCTTGTGCACTTGAGAAGAATGTGTATTTCTTTTTGATGGTTGACCAAAAGAAGGAAATGGCAACCCACTCCAGTACTCTTGCCTTGAAAACTCCATAGATGGAGAAGCCTGGCAGGCTATAGTCCATGGGGTCGCAAAGAGTTGGACACGACTGAGCGACTTCATCCCCAAGACAGCTGATGTCAAGTCTTTGTCAGATGAGTCCAATGCCTGTGGTTCCAAGGAAACAGTTTGTATTCATTTCTCCTGTGAATGGACCCTACCTACTTGTTTCTTTCCAAACTTTATAATAATTTCTAGAAAACCGGACATTTTAAATAATCCAGGTTGCTAACTTGGAACGCCTGGCTGTCTGTGTATTCTTGATCTGGGCTCTTCAGTTGCAGTCACCAGCTGCATGCAGTGACGGTTCAGCACTTGAAGTGTGGATGATCCACAATGAGATGTGCTGAGGGCAGTGGTGAGTTCAGGGACCAGCTCTCCTGGGAAAAGAAAAAGACCTTGACTTGTGTCACTTGATGATTTTTGTTGTGTAAATACTCCTACTGGACTAATGTCACATTATCAACATAATGTTACAGACCCTTACTTGGGAGGAGATGTGCACAGCTCCCACACACAAGCCAGTGTTATCCACTCCAGCACACTGCCTGCCATAAGGGGAAAATGCATGCCGGGTTGCAAAGAATTAATATGAAAAGCAAGTATAAAATATCTTAGTAATTATATTTTTATATTGATTACATATTGAAATAACCGTAAACAATACTTATTTAAATAAAATGTATTATTTAAATTAATTTCATGTTTCTTTTTACCTTTTTGCTTGCAATTTTAAAAAAATTTAAAATTGCAGTTGTTACTCATTGTGTTCCCTTTGCTGAGTATTTCTCTAAATGGTTAGTTGAAACTGTTAAGTATTACAGTGATTTGGTCCTATTTCTATATTCATATTTTAATATTTGCTTCTAACATATGGTCATGCTTAACCTATTAGAGCCAATATTTACTTTTACATGTTGACCTATAAATGAGTGAAAATAAGGCTACTCATTTTTCAAGTTTTAATGAATGATTCATCATTTACAAATATATTTCTGTACTAGTATAGTCCATGGGGTTGCAAAGAGTCAGATGCGACTGAACGACTTTCACTTTCCTTTCTGTACTAGTGTTGTTTAAACTATCTTTTTATTTTTCATTTTTTTTTTTTTTTTTTTAAAGAAGGAGAAAATGTGATTTAGGAATTTTACTCAACATAACCATTAATGATTATTTTAAAGGAAAATCTAATGGTGCTTCTGGGGAAATTAATAATGATATTAAAACCTTGAAATATGTAAAAATGTATGTTCTTTATAGTTTTTGAAAGGTTGATTAACCTCTCTTTCTCACTGTCCAAAAATTCTCAAGAAGTTAGTGACCATATTAAATCT
This sequence comes from Neotragus pygmaeus, assembly GCA_006410875.1. NCBI lineage: Eukaryota > Metazoa > Chordata > Mammalia > Artiodactyla > Bovidae > Neotragus > Neotragus pygmaeus. The sequence continues at coordinate 1,026,288 of SJYV01046597.1, read as the reverse complement.
AAAACTGTTAAATGCCTTTTAATGAAGAAATCTTTCAAAATAGTTTAAAAGACTTAAAAGTAACACTTTTCAAGATTTTGTGGCAAATATAAATCTCAATGACTCCTTCTTCGGTGTTCATATGCTGCTGCTGCTAAGTCGCTTTAGTCGTGTCCANGACACGACTGAGCGACTGAACTGAACTGAACTGAATATTCCACTATATGGATGGACCTAAGTATTTTTCTTCATTCACCTATCTAAGAACATCTTTGTTGCTTCCACATTTTGGCAGTTATGAATAAGACTGTTGTAAACATTCTCATGCAGATTTTTGTGTGGACAGAATTTTTCATGTCATCTGGGTAAATACCAAGGAGCATGTTTTCTGAATTACACATAAAGACTATGTTTAGCTTTGTAATAAACCACTAAACTGTCTTTCAAAGTGACTGTACCATTTTTCAGTCTTATCAATAATGAATGCTGCTGCTGCTGCTGCTAAGTCACGTCAGTCGTGTCCAACTCTGTGTGACCCCATAGACGGCAGCCCATCTGGCTCCCCCGTCCCCGGGATTCTCCAGGTAAGAACACTGGAGTGGGTTGCCATTTCCTTCTTCAATGCATGAAAGTGAAAAGTGAAAAGTGAAAGTGAAGTCGCTCAGTCGTGTCCGACTCTTAGTGACTCCATGGACTGCAGCCTACCAGGCTCCTCTGTCCATGGGATTTTCCAGGCAAGAGTACTGGAGTGGGGTGCCATTGCCTTCTCTGAATAATGAAAGAGTGTTTCTATTACTTTACATCCACATTTGGTATTGTTGATGTTCCAGGTTTTGGTTATTCTAATAGATGTAGAGTGGTATCTAGTTGTTTTAACATGCAATTTCCTAAAGCCATATGATGTTGGCATCTTTTCATATGTTTATTTTCCATCTGTATATCTTCTTTGATGAAGTATCTGTTAAGATATTTTGTCCACTTTTCAACTGTTTTCTTACTGTTGAGTTTTAAGAGTTATTCGTATATTTGGATATGGATCTTTTATCAGTATGGGTTTTGCAAAAATTTTCTGCCAGTCTGTGGCTTATCTATTCATACTCTTAGCAATGTCTTTCAGAGAGCAAAAGCTTTTAATTTTGATAAAGTTAAGCTTATTAGTGATTTCTCTCATGAATCATGCTCTTGCTGTTTTATCTAAAAAATCATCTCCATACCCAAGGTTATCTAGGTTTTGACCTGTGTTATTATCTAATAACTTTGTAGTTTTTCTTTCTACCTTTAGGCCTACAATTTATTTTGAGTTCATTTTTTTGTGACGGAGTCTAAATTAATTTTTTTCCCCTGTAGATTTCTAGTCATTTCATACCATCTATTAAAAGACTGAGATGTATGGAAAGAGTAACATGAAAACTTACGTTACCATATGTAAAATAGATAGCCAATGGGAATTTCCTGTATGGCTCAGGGGAAAGAAAAAGACTCTCTTTTCAAGGTAGAAAGGTAGTTTTTCTTCATTATACTGCCTTTTTTCCTTTGTCAGAGATCAGATGACCATATGTGTGTAGGTCTATTTCTCAGCTCTCTGTTCTGTTTTTTGATCTCTGTTAACTTACCAGTGTCACACTGTGCTGATCACTGTAGCTTTATTGTAAATTTTGAAGTCAGGTAGTGTCATGTTTATTGCTCTTCTTGTGCTATGCCACGCCTTTCCATATAAACTTTAGAATCAGTTTGTTGATAGTCACAGAATTCTTTGCTGGAATTTTGATTCAGATTGTGTTGAATTAATAGGTCACATTGGGAGGACTGACATCATAACAATATACTCATAAACATGAAGCATTTCTCCATTTGTGTATATATGTTCTTTGATTTCTTCATTCAAATTTTGTGACTTGTATATCTTTACACGAACACACTACTTACACTCTATAGATCCTAAAAGAAATATTAAGCTACATGGAGTAAAAATCAGCAAATGCAATCTTTTATATTAAAAAATGGAGAAATCGAATTCCAGAAAGAAAATGAGACTTTCACAGACATAAACATAAACAGAGGGAGAACTGTTGCTCAAGTTTTCTGACTTATAGTCCTTTTCAGGGGTTTACTTTTGTCATAACATTATGTAGCTTCTTCAGTATTAGTTATCTACTGCTGCCTAACACATTACCTCAAATTTTGGTAGTTTAAAACAATGAATATTTATTATCTCATAGTTTCTGTGGGTCAGAAATCTGAATGGTTAAGCTAAGTGCTGCTGGCTTATGAGATTTCAGTAAGATGTGGTCTCACTGAAGTGTCAGATGGAGGCAGATCCACTTCTAAGCTCATTCATGTGTTTGGTGATTAACTACAAGTCCTTGTCACATGGACCACTCCAAAGGGCTGCTGGATTCCTTCAGGGAAACTGATGAGAGAGAGAAACACAGACACAGAATCACAAAAGTAGTGAGAGAGAGAGAGAGAGGGAGGGAGGGAGAGAAAGAGAATACTCAAGACGGAAGCTCAAAAGTGACATCTAATCACTCTATCATATTCTGTTACAACTGAGTGACTGATTAAAACCCACACACTCAAGGGAGAGGATTCCACAAAGATGTGGATACCAGGAGGCAGGGATTATTAGGGGCCGTCTTTAAGACTCTACTACTACCCTAGATTCTGGCTTCAGCTTTTCTGGGGCCAAGTAATCAAGAACTAAGAAGAATTGATGATGGAATTCCTCCTTGTTTGCATCCTTCCTTTACTCAGAGAGGAGAGAGGCTGCTGGTCATAGAAGGGGTGGGGAACTCATCCTTTTACATAGTAACACAGTTAGATCTTGCACAAAGTTACCATGAATCTCTGATCTTACGGTACACCAATACAATTAAGTCTGTTCTTCTCTCCACATATAGGCCTGGCTTTATCTAGCTGTCTCACCTGATTTTTTTTTTTTTTTTAAGGAAAAGAGAACCTGTCCCAGATGAGAAGAGACTTTAAATTTTAGTGACCTATCATGTAAGTTGATTTTATGAAACAATTTTTTCACATGGTTCTGAGCATGTATCTGTATTCATATATATCAGTTCAGTTCCGTTCAGTCACTCAGTCACGTCCAACTCTTTGCGACCCCATGAATCGCAGCATGCCAGGCCTCCCTGTCCATCACCAGCTCCCGGAGTTCACTCAGACTCACATCCATCTAGTCAGGGATGCCATCCAGCCATCTCATCCTTGGTCATCCTTTTCTCCTCCTGCCCCCAATCCCTCCCAGCATCAGAGTCTTTTCCAATGAGTCAACTCTTTGCATGAGGTGGCCAAAGTACTGGAGTTTCAGCTTTAGCATCATTCCTTCCAAAGAAATCCCAGGGCTGATCTTCTTCAGAATGGACTGGTTGGATCTCCTTGCAGTCCAAGGGACTCTCAAGAGTCTTCTCCAACACCACAGTTCAAAAGCATAAATTCTTTGGGGCTCAGCTTTCTTTATGGTCCAATTCTCACATTCATACATGACTACTGGAAAAGCCATTGCTTGACTAGACAGACCTTTGTCAGCAAAGTAACATCTCTGCTTTTTAATGTGCTGTCTAGATTGGTCATAGCTTTTCTTCCAAGGAGCAAGCGACTTTTAATTTCATGGCTGTAGTCATCTGCAGTGATTTTGGAGCTCCAGAAAATAAAGTCTGTCACTGTTTCCATTGTTTCCCCATCTATTTGCCATGAAGTGATGGGACCGGATGCCATGATTTTCGTTTTCTGAATGTTGAGCTTTAAGCCAACTTTTTCGCTCTCCTCTTTCACTTTCATCAAGAGGCTTTTNAAAATAAAGTCTGACACTGTTTCCACTGTTTCCCCATTTATTTTCCATGAAGTGATGGGACCAGATGCCGTGATCTTAGTTTTCTGAATGTTGAGCTTTAAGCCAACTTTTTCGCTCTCCTCTTTCACTTTCATCAAGAGGCTTTTTAGTTCCTCTTCACTTTCTGCCATAAGGGTGGTGTCATCTGCATATCTGAGGTGATTGATATTTCTCCCAGCAATCTTGATTCCAGCTTGTGTTTCTTCCAGTCCAGTGTTTCTCATGATGTACTCTGTGTATAAGTTAAATAAGCAGGGTGACAATATACAGCCTTGACTTATTCCTTTTCCTCTTTGGAACCAGTTGGCATGCTTATGTATGGTTAATTTTTCATGCCATGCCATTGGGAAATAAAAGGGAACAAGCAGGTCATAGTTGTGGAACTTTGAAAAGAATAAAATATTGAGATGTTTTTTAATCAAAGCTCCAAGTTTTCCCTTCCATCTCCCTCAACTATTTTTTTTATTATGAAAAATCAATTCAGAAAACTACAGAAGAAAAGTAATCCCATGATAGTTAATGTTTTGAAAATAACTGAAGCTCTTGTTTCTTCTGTGACACTCGACCAGCCTTTGCAGTTTTATGGTCTTCGTTGCAGTGTGTCAGCACTTACATCTAAACTTGGAGGAGTTCCTGAACTTGAGACTCAGTTAACCTAAATTAGAAGAGGGCTCCAAGATCTGGAGGAAGAATGGAAAAGAATCAACAGAGAACAGGATAGAGTCAGAACAAAAGACTCAGTCCCAGGCAATTCCCCACTTTTTCTTTCTTATTAAGTATAGACATAGTCCTAGTTAACCATATGAGGCTGCTGTATAACTGACAAAATATGAAGCCTTTCAAGTTTTTTTCTTTGGAATTCAGCATGTCTAAGTAAGATGACGTTTCCTTACTGCCTGTCTACAGAAATTTTTGGATTTTTCTGTTTTGGAGAGAGACTTCATGTTCAGCTTTTAAAAATTTAATGTCATGCATAACTTGGAATTATTTCCTAAATTTTAATTTATACTTATCACACTATGACTAATTTTTAGCCTTATAAGGTACCACTGCTCACTATAAGCTTAATATTGCCTCCTCCTTCAGAAGGTTTTGATAAAAAGACTGTAAAGTTCAATGTATGTGTTTCTTGTGAGATCTCAGGGTATAGTGAAAAGAAAATTCTTTTTATTTTGGAGCCAGATAATCTGGTTTTCAGTCAGAAATGAGGATTTTCTTTTGTGGGATCTTGAGCAAGTTTTTAAAAGTCTCTTTAAAGCATAGTTTCTTTTTTTTTAATTTTTAGAAACTTTTTAGTTCTGTATTGGGATATAGCTGATCAACAGTGTTGTTAAAAGTTTCCAGGGAACCTGAAGGAACTCAGCCATGTATGTACATGTATCCATTCTCCCCCAAACTCCCCTTCCATCCAGGCTGCGGCATAACAGTGAACAGAGTTCCATGTACTATACAATAAGTCCTTGCTGTAAATCATAGTTTCTTCATCTGTAAAATGGGGATGGTATTAATAAAATTGCCCCATAAGGTTGTTATGAAGAAGAAATTAGACAGTCGAGGTAAAATGCCTAAATTTAGGGAGCACTCAGCTTTTACATTCAGTCCCTTTCACGGTAGTTTTATTTTACAGGTGTTACTGTGTTTATTCTGCCATCCTAAAAGTCTGTAAGTTTTAGACTTTGGAAATTAAAATAATGTACATTAAATTGACTGAAATTGAAAGACATTTACATTTGTATCAACCAAATAATAGAAGTATCTCAGATTAGCTGGGTTTTTTTTTGGGGGGGGGTAATAGTTCTTGGCTTATTGTATCTCAGTAGTGATAATCAGAAATTGACCTTAAATGATTTTTACCTCAAAATATGTCAAGTTCGTCTGAATTCCTGGATTATTTTTCTTTCATATTAGGTTATCATCTGTTGTTGGATGGTTTCCCTACATTCCTTTCAACCACAAATATTTGCCTAAAAGTGGTACAGAAAAACTAAATGTTACCTTCTTAAATCTCTAACTCATGCAGCCCACCACTGTAAGCTACGTTTACTTAATCTGTTTAAAACTTTGTTTTCAGATGTGATAATACACAAAACTCTTAATTGAATGTTTTCTGTCTCCTACAGAAATGTCTCCTCCAATCTCCTATAGGATTATTTTTTAGGGAGCAGTATTTTACAGGTATCCCGATTTCAAAATGTGCATTCAAAATGTGGGATTTTGATTCTTAAAGAATGCGGTTATAATTAAATACACAGACCATCCTGTAGTTTTTGGGTGTTGTGACAAACTCTGAATTGAGTAGAAGTAAGATTTGAACTAAATAGTCTTCACTGTCTCATCAGCAGGAAAACAAAGATTTTGTGCTTTAAGTCAGGGATTCTCAATGTTTTCCCCCACCCCAGTACAAGACATGTACGTGTGGGACACCTAACAAGAAGGTTGCTGCTCTGCCCTCTGCCATTCCGTCTGTGATCGAGAATGACAGTGCTATAGGGATAAACTTGAATCTGCTCTTCCTAAGGAAAGTGGGTCATTAAAAAAGCTAAATAGCTGTTATTAGTAACAACTACTTGAGACGCACCTTATAGCACTATCACTGAGGCCCAAGTTATGTCTGCCTTTTCCTGAAATGAATACTCTTCACTTTTTCATATCAGTCTTATGATGCTACCGAAGAAGACATTACTAATTTTATGTAATTGATACTGAAGAGCCTTACATTTTTAAGAGTAACTGGTGATGAGCGTTTAAAAATATTTGACTAATAGCACCATGGTCTTTATAGTAAATAATATTACTATAGAAATATTGAAATTAGTTTTCCAACATAAGTTATTTTGCTTACAGAAAATGTATTTCCAGAGTGGGACAAATGGTTTTAGGAAAAGGGGAAACTCTTAATAGTAGAATATTTATATTCTAGGTGTTTAGTATAAACGATGTTCTTTACATTCGCTCAATCAGAAAAAAAATTTTTTCTAATTACATTTTGTAAATGAAATTGCTCTTAAATAGTTCGTCCTACATAGAAGTAGTATATATAATATATAAGTTGAAGTAAAGATTTAGAAAAATTATATTCATTAGACCCTTGGCATTAGCAAGTTGTATTTCTTGAAATCTTTGCGGACCTAGGATATAATTACCTTTGTAAAATGCAGTCAGATTTAGTTGAAAAGTTCAGGTGATCCCTTCAGACCCTTAATAATTCTGTAAACAGAACTCCAGTCTTCAAAGTTGTTAAATAGTTTTGGTTTTTTTGCTTCTAAAATGAAGGCTGGGTGACTTTACATTCCGTTATTAGTGTACATGCGAAGTTTCTCCTACTTGGCTTTTCTCGTCTGTGGGTTTGTAGACCAGAAGAGTGTTTCTGGCTTGGTTGCAAAGCTTCCTGCGCTGTCACCAAGTTGAAGAGTTCGTCCTCGGTTCCCGTAGTGCTTGCTGCTTGCTGCTGTTTCTTGGTGCTGTTTGACAGCAGCTGGACACTCAGGAGTTTGTGTCCCTTCTGCTCTCTGAATGTCTTCAGCTTGGGAGGGTTTCCCAAGCTTTTCCCGTGAGGCATTCGGGCTTTTTGTTAATTTCACATGCTGCAAACAAAAATGCATTTGACTCTTCTACCAATATTCAGTTTTGGCAACAGATGCGTCGGTAGCCGCCCTAGCAGCCACACGATTACTTCATGAGAATGTTTATACAGTATTCTGACTTTCTCTTGAATTATATTTGCTTCAGAATCCCATGCTTTCTATATACATTCTTACACAGATTAGCCATCATTTTAACTTTCATTGAGGACTGAACATTCTGCTTTGGTAGGAGCAAAAGAAACATGTTAAGCATCACCTTTTTGTTTCAGTGTAGAGTTTGTGGTGTCTGGTGGAATTTCTAATGATTCTGATCCAGTCACTGTTGTATTTTTTTTTTAATCCATCCTGAATTTGTTCCAAATTCATATGTTCTAAGTACCATCACTTTGTCAAGCCTCTCTGCTTTCTATATATTGAATAAGTTGGCAGTAGAAGAGGAATTAAAGGGAATAGAACAATGCAGTCGTCTTAGGTAAATTTTAATGAGAAATAACTCGATAAATCATTATCCCAATTATTTATAAATGATTATGTTGGACAGAGTATAAGAATTTTCATCTAGACTTAAATATACAGCTTTTTACAAAGCAGTAGGCTGATCTCTTTCTCTTTCCAGTAGTTATGTACATGTCTGTATGTATATGGGCTTCCCAGGTAGCTCAGTGGGTACAGAATCTGCCTGCAGGGCAGGAGGTGCAGGGGACGTGAGTGTGATCTCTTGGTCGGGAAGATCCCCTGGAAGAGGGAGTGGCAACCCACTCTGCTGTTCTTGCCTGGAGGATTCCTGCTTGTCCGTGGCCCGAGGAGCCTGCCTGGGGGTCTACAGTCCGCAGGGTTACGAAGACTTGGACACGACTGAAGCAACTGAATATGCACGCACCCACATATATATTGTGTTATTATTTTTATGTGTAGCCCTTTATCCCCTCCTCAACATTTTAACCTCAAAGTAAGAAGCGATTTCCGTCTGTAAAAGTTATTGAGTACATTGCATGGATTCAGATATTGTTATGAGCGAGGGGCATTGGCATTTCTTTAGTGCTTGCTGAAAACGTTAGACTTTTCTATGCATTTGTTTTGATTTTCATCACAACCTTGTAGATTGGATAACTTGTATTTTCATTTTGTGATCTGGAACCAATCTTAGGTCATATCCAAGGAGATTTTCCAATAAAGTGATACCTGGGATTTGAATTTAGGTCTTTCATATAAATGATAAATGTAAAAATATAGTGAACCATTAGCAGTTCTGGATTTAATAGCAATTTCATCCACTTGGGAGTGACTCAGAGTTCATGCTGAAATATCTGAAGTGTTACTGAAATAATTTCCTCTTATTGGAAATGAGATCCTGAGATATTCATGACCCCACCCAGCTGCCCAGTGTCCACATGTCACCTTGACTGTGTTCTCAGTTTGAAGTTATCCTGTATAATAACTTTTGTCAAGGGATAAAATGTTGCTGCTTTGTAAAAAGAATGTATTGAAAAGGGAAGCAACTGCTGGAAGTGAAGGAAAGGTAGAGGCATAAGAAAGTGGTAGAGGATAGCCAGAGGAGAGACATGTCTCAATTTTTAAAATGGAGTGGTGAATCCAGGGGATCTGGGTGTGACTCAGTGTACGTCTAGGGAAACAAAAGTTGACTTGCGAAACATCATTATTTAATGTTCACGCTCCATCAAAAATTCTCATAGTTTTTAGATTTTTGAAAATGTCAGGGGTCTTGTATTCATANAATGCCCATTCCCATGTGGGAATAGTTCCTGGACCAGGGATGGAACCCACCCCTCCTGCATTGGAAGCATGGGGTATTAACTACTGAATCACCAGGGAAGTCCAATAAGATGATAATTTTAAAACAGCCATATGAGCAAGGCCATACTGTTGTTCTATATATGACAGAGGGAGATCTAAGAATTGGCTCAATATCATGCATCTACAATTGAACCCCATCCTTGACTATTTGGCACCATAATTAGATTCAGGTAATATATATGCCTCTAAACCAAACAACAAAAGCAAGGAGAAAGCCTGACGGATGGGAAGGAAATTTCAAGTGACTTCATCTCATCATTAGACACCACATCTTAGGCCACTAACTTTAAAAAGATTCCGTTTTATAAAGACTGCTGGAGGGAGAGGGGAAAATGTCATTTAACCCAGGGCTTAGAATAAGTACTGTGAATCTTTAAAACTTGAGTGTAGATATTAAACTCTGGAAAGAACTGTAACTTAAAAACTTCTGGCTTTTTCTCAGATTCTCTTTTCCTGTAATTTGTGGAAGAGTTATTATGTAGATGTTCTCTGCACAGAAAGATCACTGTGATATAGCTTGAGTTTTTTCAGAGATAAAGTAAATTTGAAAATTAAGACATTCAAGATGATATGGACCCAAAACCTCAACGATTGCCCATAGTAATGTAAAAACAACATTTCCATTTTAGCTAGCATTTCACTGTACTATATTATATTTCTCTTAGGTCAAATATATTTTCTACAGGAAGATTTATGTTTATTAATCTCTCAAAAACATTTATAATATTTAGGAGATGGGTATGAGTTCTTGTCTCATAGTTGGGGAAAGGTCAAAGAGAAAGATGGAGATGATCAAAGGTATGGTAGCATCTAAATGCTGTTAGAGGAATCCTGAAAGGAATTGGATTGACTGAATTGTAGAAGTACCATGTGCAGAATTTTCCAGAATGAGTAATTCCAACTTTGGAAATTATATGGATGCTGTCTGTTGTGCTAACGTCCAGAGATGATCTAGATATCAAGGCTAATTTCTGTGGGACTTATTGGGAATTGTCCTGAAATGAACAGGATTCCCTGGTGTCAGTAACTCCTAGAAGAAAGGCTACCTTTCCATGAATACAAAGATCTAGATACACTTTCTCATTGTTAACTACTAGAAAACTCAACCCAATATATGAAATGATTTTATTTGACACTGTACAATGGTGTAGAACTGTGATTTCTGAAAGAAGACAAACAAATGAACTCTACAGTTGCCCTAACTTTATGCTTGGCAGAATTTTCAAACCAAGGCACAGGAAATGGGACTACAAATATAGACCAGTCATGTTGAATTGGAGACAACAGAGACTGGAGTTCAGAAAGACCAGTGTGGCTGGGTAGAATTTGCAAAGCAGATGACCTTGAAAAGGTACATATGCTGAGAAATAGCTTCAGAAATATGCATGTTTCTGTCCTTGAGTCTTTGGCTGAATATCAACCTGCACATGAAAGAATGACATTTACAAAGCTGGATAAAGAAAGCTTCTGAGGAAAGAGTAATTCCTGGGCTAGGGGTAGAGATTGTATGTCAAACAAATCCCAGAATTCATACAGGACTTGGAATAATTTAAATCTCGAAGTCTAAATAAGAGACTAGAGTGAATATACAGAAGATTCATTAAAGAATCCTAAAGGGAAAACTAGTCTACACTCATAATCTAACCTTGAAAATAAAACTCAACATGATCAAACTAACATGCACATTATTTAACCACACACAAGAACAAAACCTAACATTCTTTAATGAAATGTAACAGAATCCAGCTTTGCAAAAATTAAAATCACACTATCTGGGATCCAATTAAAACAACAAATTGCTGAGCATGACAAAAGCAAAAATAAATAAATAAATAAATAAAACATAGCCAGCATAAAGATTGGTCAAGGGACTTCCCTGGTAGTCCAGCAGTAAAGACTCTGTGTTTCCATTGCAGGGGGTGTGGGTTTGATCCCTGATTGGGGAACTAAGATCTCATGTGCTTTGTGGTATGGCCAAAAATAAAAATAAAAACAGCAAAAAAAAAAAAAAAATCCTAACAAAAATAGAGTTTTCTGAGACTCTAGAGTTTTCTAGACTCTCCTTAATCAATGTGGTATTCAATGTCTACCTTTTAAAAGAGAAAAATGAAAACTACATTTATNAAAAAAAAAAAAAAAATCCTAACAAAAACTTAATTGCAAAAAGTATGAATTCCTATAGCATCGAGGATGGTGATTCATTAAAAGAGAGAAGGCATTAAAAAAAATCAGTCAAGAAACTTCTGGTTAGTAGAAAACATGCTCAATCTGAAAGAAGGCAGAAAAGGAGGGAAAGATATAACAGAAAGCATGCAAAACAAATAGCAAGAGAGTAGATTTCAACCGAATATATGATAGTTACATTCACCTTAAACATTCTAAGCACTCCAATAAGAAGGCAGAGATTATCAAACTGGATAAAAGTTAGACCCAAATATATACTGTATATAAGAAACTGTGAAACTTTTAAACATAAAAGAACAAAAAAATGATACAGCATACACGCACTGTGTATAAGAATTCTGAAGGGACTATATTGATATCAAAAATGACTTCAGAAAAAAGGATTATTAGAAGGAATAAAGATGATTTTTTAAGTAATAATAAGTCAATTTATCAGGAAAACTTAGTCCTCAGTGTGTATCGGCCCAACAGTAGAAATACAATAAAATGCGCAGAGCAAAAACTGGCCAAACTGTAAGGACATATTGACACATCGACACATCAACACTAATAGGAGATTTCAAAATCCACCCCCCCCTTTTTTTTTTGTAATTTGAACAAATAGACAGAAAGATCAATAGATATTTAGAACACAATGCTAGGAGTCAACTTCAGCTAATTGAAATATATAGAACATTTCACCCAACTATGGGAGAATGTACATTCCATGAAAGTGCTCATTGAATGGTCAACAAGGTAGACTGTCTTTTGGATTATAAATGAAACCTCAACTAACTTAAAACTTTGAGTTTCAAATAATGGATTTCCCTAGAGGTCCAGTGGTTAGGAGTCCGCCCTCCAATGCAGGGGGTACAGATTCAATCCCTGGTCAAGAAGCTAAGATCTCACATGCCTCGCTGCCAAAAAACCAAAACATAAAACAGAAGCAATATTGAAAATTCAGTGGTCTATATTAAAAAACATTTTTAAAAAAGAGTTTGAAATCAAGCTAGAAATTATATATGAAATCAAACTAGAAATCAATAACAAAAAAGAAACCTGGAAAATCTTCAAATACTTGGAAATTAAGTCACATGTTTCTAATTAACTTATAAAGGAAGAAATCACAAGAGAAATAAAGACTATTTTTAGCTGACTGAAAACACAGTCTAATACAAACGCAGCAAATGCACTGCATGGAGGGAAATATGTGGCTTTAAAACTTATATTGTAAAAGGAAAAAAGGCTAAAATTAATTATCTACGCCTCCACTGGAAGAAGGTAGAGAAAGGAGAATGCAAACCCAAAGTAAGTAAAAAGGAAGGAAATAGTAAAGAAAAGAGAATAAATCAGCTAAGATCTCAATGGGAGACTTTTGTGAGTACTGAGAGCAGTCATAACTTATATTGTCTTCGTGTTCTTTATGTTTGCTGCTCTTGTCTATTCTCTCCTGTCTTCAATACATGTTAAGAGCTACATCTTAGTCCCCACGGTCATGGGGACTTGAAGGGAAAGTCAGTTACCGGTGGCTCAGTGTTGAACCACCGCAGTCTGACAGAAAATGAATTCAAGACGGCAGGAGGAGGTCGACGGAGAATAGAACTGGAGAGTGCAGCCGGATGCTTGAGGTCTGTGGCAAGCCACAATTAGGAGAGATAGAAGACTCATATGAAAAATTTCTGGAGATTCCTAGAAATATGTGGATGAGGAAACCTGAGAAATTAGTGGACTTTCTGCAGTAGGCTAGGATCAGGACTTTGAGATTTAGGAATTAAAAAAACATGTTCTCTTCTAGGCTAGCAAAGCATGGGATGATTTGAGTCAATAATTTTGGTAAAACTATATTCTTTGTGGTTAAGAATGGGCTTGGAAAGGAGAAATTTTCACCATGAGAAAATGGCATGGGGCTTAATTTAGAAAGAAAATCAGTTGACAGGATATAAGAGTTGTGGAGGTGGGGGAAGCTGTAATGTAATGTAATGATGTAGGTGACCTAGAATGTCTCAACCATACATTGTCATACAGGAACCAGTGTTTTAGACCATGGCCACTTTTAAATAATGGGAAGTCCCACTAAAGCTGCAGTCTTCAGATTTCACATTAGAAGACCTTTCTGATACAGTAAGTCTGCATACATACGAATCTTTAAGTTGCAGACTTTCAAGAGATGAGAATGTGCATTCTATCAATGCCAGGCATGAGTGAAATTGCAGCTTGCACTCCATCTCTTATTCTTGACAATCTTTCAGCTCTACAAACTCCCACTTCCTCTCCTTCCTCCAATCAGTAACTCTTCTTACTGATTCAATGGATGCCAGCCGGGCACGACTGAGCGACTTCACTTTCACTTTTCACTTTCACGCATTGGAGAAGGAAATGGCAGCCCACTCCAGTGTTCTTGCCTGGAGGATCCCAGGGACAGGGGAGCCTGGTGGGCTGCCGTCTGTGGGGTCGCACAGAGTCGAACATGACTGAGGTGACTTAGCAGCAGCAGCAGCAGCAGCCCTTGTATGCCAGCTGTTGTACTGTACTATTGTATTTTTCAAGGTACTGCACTATAAGATTAAAAATATTTAGATTTTGTGTTTGTTTTTTAATGTACTATTTGTGTGAAAAATCTTATAAAGCTATTATAGTACAGTACTGTATAGCTGATTGCGTTAGTAGGGCACCCAGGCTAACTTTGTTGGACTTACGAACAAATTGGAGTTAAAAATGGGCTCTGGGAATGGAATTCATTTGTATGCAGGAGTATATTCATTTGCTGTATATGACAACCTTTCCCATATGTGATTATTTTTTCTGATTAATAGCGTGTGATAAATTGAATGATTCAATGTCATTTATCCAACAAATATTTATTGAATCCTTTCTATGGACCATGTGGTATTTTAGCTTGTGAAAACTCAGGAATGAACAAGAGAGACATCCTCTTTGCTTTCATGGAACACAGCTTCTAGTTGGAGGAAAAATGGGAAACAAATAGCCAAGGAAGCCAACACAGAAGAAAACTTCGTGCTTTCAAGAAGAAAAGTGTGGTGAGACTGAGTGGCTGGAAGGAAAGTGGATGTAACCTTAGTTAAGGTGGGCAGCAAAGGCCTCTTTGCACAAGATCTGAGTTGAAGCTGAGTGATGAGACGACAACCAGCTATGCAAAGACCCTTCCATGTAGAGAAAAGCACACATTTCCAAGCTGGGGTATGCTGACCATTTGCAACTCGGTTTGTCTAGGAGAAGTTGGGGCGAATAGCAAAGATAATCTAGAGGTGACTCAGCAGCCCTAATTTTGGTCCTCTTTCCACCACTATTTAACTCTGGTGTTCAGTATTTTCACCTATTAAAGTTGTGTACTCAGTCCCTCTTCTGTTCCTCCAAATTTGCAGAATGGTTGGAAACATTGGATTAAGATCCCTTACATGAAAGCAAGCTGAAAACAACAGCATCCTCCCACCAGAGAGAGGTTGAGATGACAGAGGTCACCGAGGGCTAGAGACCTGCCTGATCCCCCCTTAGAGATCCATGGAGGAGATCCGTCTAAGGAGACTTAGATGTCCATGGAGCCCCACCAGAGCATTCTCCACTTGGGTTCATTTTTCACATGTACTTGAAAAGCAGTTAATAGGAACTGCTTGCTCTGTGCCCCTAGGATTAGGGTTAGCTTTGGAAAAAAGGTTGTTAAGGTCCCTGTAAAGAAAAATGCTAGCGCAGAGTGGGATGTGGCCCAGTGCTTTGTTATTCTTTGGAACACCTGAGAGTAAGAGACCTACTCACTTGGCAGTGCAGTTTAGCCTCCATCCTGCTGTACCTGGGCCATGCCCAAGCTCAGAACTGCATTCTGCCTCAACTAGGGCAAACACTTTAGGGATATGTTTGAATTGTTTCCTTCAGGCCAAAGCCAGTAAATGCATTAGGGAGCTTTAAAAAAGCTTTTCTCTTGTTTATGAGAAAGATAAATAATTGCATTTGAGTTTATGACCTCAGTTTTTGGTGCAAGTTTTAAAGACAATTTCTAGCCCCACGGTGATGGTGGGGGAACATACACATGTGCACACACATACATAGACACAGGTGTGTGTGCACATATGGGCACCTACGTGCACACACATTGGCTTTGTGAGAATGCAAGCCTATTATTCATCCAGGATGATTTCAGTTAAATGTAATCAAACAGGAAGGAAGCAATTTCCAGAAGACACAGGTACACCAAAAGGAATCCCCTGGGTTGGGAGAATTGAGGAATGGTTAGTGATGTTACACAGACGGTCTGCAACTCATGAATAACCCATGAGAAGACTAACAATAGGATGGCCCTCCATAATGCTGAGTATTTATGAGGCAATAGAACATGGACACAGATCACTTATTGGAGACATATCAAGTAGTCTGAATGGTTATCTCATTAAGGGAAGCACTTGGTATCTATAGACATATAAATGGGAGTGTAGCTCCCATTGAATAGTTGTAATTTATGTTTGGAACTTAGTGAAACATCCTTAATCTAAACCTTTAGAAGGGCGGTAGTAATTCTATCTCCCCACCATCTATGAAGTGACCTCAGGGCAGTGTACCCATTTGGACACAGCAGGCAGCCCTGAGGAATGATGCGGGCCGAGCTACAAAACCAGCTCCTTTCTTCAATGGCCTTCATGCCTATCTAGGGGCAGAGATGGAAAATCTGTAGATGAGCTTTTGGTGAACATTTCTGTTGCTCTTGATCCTCTTCTACCCCTCATTTACAAAGATTGAATTAGTAGCCAACTTGAATTTTCAACTTCTCTTGAGAAATAGGAAGACCGAACAACACTAGGCTTGTTTTCTTGCATGACTGTCTCAGCTGGACTTGGGAGCAGCTCCCTACTTAGACCGAATGAATGGATTTTTCCCTTAGGTCCTCACCTGGTCCATTTACATACTTGTCATTTGATTTTGTGGCTCCTGATTGGGAGACACTATATCTGCCTGTCCGCTTACTATCACTCTTCAGGAGCAGGGTTTGGTACACAACAGCATGTCTTTGTCTCACAAGTAGATTGCATTCTTAAGTCCAGTAGTGAGTTAAATTTTCTGGAACTAAACCCATTTATCCACAACAAAAATATTACTTCAGTTTTACAACTATTAAGTGAACTCCTGCAAATGAACTATAATGTGAATCACCATGCAAGACACATGGGAAGGGGGTGGGGTGCATGGAACAAAAGACATAGTTCTTGCTCCCAAGGGTCCAGGGTCATTAATATTTATTTAACATGTAGCACATTTGAAATGAAAACACGGTGGGAAATATAATTTGCAATCGCTTGCTAAATTACAGAAAAAGGAAAATTGCCTGTGACATATTTTATCCCCAAACCTGTTTCCTGTGGATAAACAAAGATAATCATAAATAGATGATGACTATTGTTAGCATTCAGAAGGAGACGTTTGAACAACTGTAAAGAATTTAGAGGTTAAGGGGACTTATTTCCTTTCCTAAAACATTTTTGGAAGATTTTGAACCTTTATATTATTTTTCTACATTTCTTTTTCAGGAAATGCAAATGGTAGGGTGGAGGGAGAAGAGAGAGGTGACTAAGGAGAAAGGAGGGGGAAAGTATGAAAAAGGAAGACGAGACAGGGTTAAAAAAGATATGAGTGCTCATGTAAAAAAGTAGGTTCTTGAGTTGGAACTCATTTAAGATTGGGGGGAGAGAAAGAGGGAAGGAAGGAAGGTAGGAGGAGAGGGAAAAGGAGGGACAAAGGGAGAAACACTGGTGTATGTGCTCTTGATCTGAGCACTGATAAAGATTGATACATGTGGAATGTAAAAAATGGTACAATTGAACTTATTTACAGAATAAATAGAATCACAGATGTAGAAGACAAACTTATGGTTATCAGGGGATAAGTGGGGAGGGATAAATTAGGAGATTGGCATTGACATATATTCACTACTATGTGTGAAACAGATCACTAATAAGAACCTACTTTTCACTTTCATGCGTTGAAGAAGGAAATGGCAACCCACTTCAGTGGTCTTGCCTAGAGAATCCCAGGGATGGGGGAGCCTGGTGGGCTGCCGTCTATGGGGTTGCACAGAGTCAGACACGACTGAAGCAACTTAGCAGCAGCAGCAGCAGCATATCACAGAAGACTGTATTCAATACTCTGTAAATGACCTACATGGGAAAATGATCTGAAAAAGAGTGAATACATGTCTACAAATAACTGCTTCCCTGTTCTGTACACCTGAAACTAACACGACATTGAAGATCACCTATGCTTCAAACACCTGTGGTGGATTCATGTCGATGTATGGCAAAGCCAATAGAGTATTGTAAAGTAAAATAAAGTAAAAAATAAATAAATAAATAAACTTTTTCAAAAAAAATTAATAAAAACAAAAAACAAAACAAACAAACAAACAAAAAACAGAATAATTCGGACACCGCTGTTATCAAAATCAGCAATGTCTCTCACATTGGAAAATCTAAAGATCAGCTCTCAGCCTTCATCCTGCTTTATTTATCAGAGCCATTTGCCACAGTGGACCGCTCCATCCCTCTAGGAGTTCTTTGGCTTCCAGGACACAATATGCTCTTAGTTTTCCCACCTTACTGGCTGCTTTTTCATTTTCTTTTGCAGATTCCTCCTGATTCCCCCCAGTTTTCCTGGTAGAGTACACCAAGGCTCATTGCTTAAGTATCTTTCCTTTTTTCATCTACCCGATTTCCCATAGGGATCTCATTTGCTTCCTGGCTTTAAGTATCATCTCAGTGGTACTGGTCCTCAAATTCATGCCTCGGCTGCCAGCTCCGGACTTGTGGATCCGTGGTACACTCTACCATCTCCACTGAGTATCTAGTAGGCATCTTAATATTAGCACAAAAAATGAATTTAAATCAATGAATCTTTCAAATTTCTTTCTCCCTCAGCTTTATTTGTCTCAAATAATAGAAACACCGTTAACTTTGGTTTAGGCAAAAACCTTCAGAATCATTCACTTGCCTGTTTATCTCACCCTGCTTTTAATCTGTCTACAGATTGTATATGACCTTAAAAATCCAAATTCAAACAACTTATCATCACTTCCATCATTATCATGTTGTAATTTATAAGCCACCATTCTCTCCTCCCTGGGTTATGGCAGTAACTTTTGTGTTCCCATTCTTATACCACCAACAGTGTATCTTCAACACCAGAGCAATTATTTTTTATATCTAAGACCATGTCCATTCTCTGTATGGAATCTACCAATGTCTCTCCATTCACTCAGAGCGAAATTCCATATCCTTACAACGGTCTCTAAGCCTACACGATCTAGAAGCCCATCTTCTTTCTGGACTCCTCCAACAGCTCTTCTTTCTTACTCTATTGCAGCCCTACTGGCCTTTTTACCATTCTTTGAACATTTCAGGCAAGTCCTTTGCATTTGCTATTTTTCTGCTTAGGATGTTAGTGTTGTAGATATATGCTCCAGCCCTTTGCTCAAATTAACTACTTGAGATGGGGGCCTTTCTAAACCACCTTATTCAAAACTGGACCTCTGTGTACCTGCCAGGCATCTTCAGTCCGTCTTCCTTTTTTCATTTTCTTTGTAACACTTATCACCTCTTTAAAGATTGTAGCTTCTATTTGTTTGTGTTTTGTACATTCCCACTAAAATATGGGCTTCTTTATCTATTTTATTTATTGATATGTTCCCAGAACCCAGAATGATACTTTACAAAGTAGGAATTCAATAAGTAGTTGTGAGATGAATGAATGAGTGAAAGGAAGTGTTATGACTAACTTATTGATCTATGAACAACCTAGTTTAAACTGCAAGTGGCATCATAACCCCAAGATAATCAGTTCCTAGACCAGTGATCCCCAACCCTTTTGGAACCAGGTACCAATTTCTTGGAAGACATTTTTTTCTGTAGACTCGGAGTGGGGATGGTTTGGGAATGATTCAAGCACATGACATGTGTTGCATATTTTATTTCTATTATTATTGTATCAGCTCACTTCGGATCATTAGGTCTTAGATCCCAGAGGTTGGGGACCCCACCCTAGACCATCAGTTAGGAGAAGATGTGGGAAGTACAACAGAGCTTATGATGTGTCCTCAGGATAGTACACATCCTGCCTTTTTCCTTCTTTATTCCAGGTCATCCTCATGCCCTCCCCACGCCCTCATGGGGCCACATGTGTAACCTGGGAGAGTGGTACTGGCGCAGTTGCAGAGGCTGGTATGGGAGTCTAGCCACCTGTCCATGTAGCT
Organism: Neotragus pygmaeus; assembly: GCA_006410875.1. Taxonomy (NCBI): domain Eukaryota; kingdom Metazoa; phylum Chordata; class Mammalia; order Artiodactyla; family Bovidae; genus Neotragus; species Neotragus pygmaeus. The sequence goes on along the minus strand of SJYV01046597.1, from coordinate 1,006,658 downwards.
TCCTTGTGCTCTCTGAACTTGCTTGTGTCTGATATCATAAGTACTACTTCCATCTTACAAAGATTGATGCTGAGCTCTCTAAAGCTTGTGATTTGGGTGCGTCTTTATGACTCCTGATGGGCAACTCTGGCCCATGGCACTTCATATTCTGTGGTCTTATGCTCCACCTCAATTAGGAATCAGTAGCATACGAGGAACCTGTGTATAAGTGACATAGAAGTCTTTGCAGTAGATAGAATAAGCCTTGCTACAAATAATATAGACCTAAGAGTCTGTATTACCATTCTCCTATTGGAGCCCACCATAAACTCTACACATAGCTACTCTCAACACAGACACGTCTAGTAGCATAGTGTCTGGTAGGTCTGATGCCCCACGTGGAATGACTGCTTGCCTTGTACTTTGGGTACATTGCAGGTCTTTTTCATGCCACGGGACCCATTCAAAGCTGGAAGTCTCCCAATTTTCTCAGTAAATGGATGGAAGCAGTGTTTGTAAGTGTGGGCTGTGCTGCATCCACAGCTTAAAAAAGCCTACCAAGTATTGTGCTTCCTCCATTGTGGTGGGGGTTACAAGATGCTGTGGGTTGTCGTTTACTTTGGAGAAGGTGTCCCAGTATACTCTCTTGGGTAGGGATGAGAAGGAGAAGGAGAAGGCAGGTTTCTTAGTCTTCCACTTGGCTTTCGTCAAGTTTGGATTCTTCTCTTTTTCCTGTACAGTTATTTGAGTCTATCGATCTGGAGGAATCATTTCCAAACAACTTTGTCATGAAGCCATGGGGTTCTTTTTCATGGGGACATGACCTTTCCATCAGTCAATGCATCAGGTCTGAGAATGGATACTGGGCAAGAGATTGTGAATTTTTATCAAGGTATCCAACTTCAGACTCTTAATCATCCATCCTTAATTTTTTTTCGTTATACAACTTGAGTAATACCCTTGAAGGCTGCTTGCTCAGTTATTTGACATTTGGAATATAGTGTTCTATTAAACACCCCCATTGTTTTTTACAGGTCAGCTTCCTCGATTATTATTTTGACCTTACTATTCATTATGATAATTGTGTTCATCTTTCTTTTTTGTTAAGTACACCTATCTAACTTATTTTATTTTGGGATCCTCTCACACCCATTGTTATCATGAGCCCAGTTTTTTAGTAGAATCTCTCACTGCTGTGGACTACCAAGGACACCTGTCACTGAGCCTCTTAACTATGCTGGTACCATTCTCATTGCCAAATTCTTTAACACTTTGGTAAATGAGTTGTCCCTGGGCCCTTCCATGGAAGATAGTAGATTGGTAGGTTTTCTGGCCTTAGGTAGTACACCCAGTCTAGTAGATTCACTTCTCTAAATCTTTTGATTACTCCCTCCACCATCTGTCATATTTCTGCTTCAGTAGGTATGGGCTCTTGCTTTGTCCAAGCTTCCAAAAACCATCTTTGCAGCATATTAGCACTGTCTTCTGGGATCCTTAATGGGGGTGACAATCTTAGATCACAGGAGAGTGCTCATGAATTGATAAATGCATCCATTTCCAAGTTCACATTTTGTTCTTCCTGACGTGACATACTCATGATGCATTCCCATATAAACTCTTTTGGCTCCTGCTGGTACATATTGGCTAAGTTCTGTAGCTTCTTCGATCCAGAGCCTCTAGCCTATTTTAGCAGGCCCAGAACTTACTTCTCCAGATAGGTTGTTATAACTTTCTCCATGGTCTGATTGCCAGGAAGAAAGGTGTGATAGATTTTGAGGGGATATGTGTTATTTTGCAAAGCATAAGCTTTTGCAGCATCTTCAAGCATAAGTGGGTTAGAGAGTACAAGCCTTTAAGAGGGAGGAGTGGACCAGTTCTGAATAGCTAGAGGATTCAAAGGGATCTGAATGTATCTAAAGATTCAAGATTTTCTAGTACGACAATTAATGCATTACCATGCCAAGCCTCTGTATTCCACTCCCTCCCATTAATGGAAGACAGGCTGCTATGGAGAATTCATCCTTATCTGCAGCATCTGTTTCTGCCAGCATCAGTTTCTTGTCTCTAGAGAGATCCCTCTAGATGCAGGAATTGAGAGCTTTTTTTTTTTTTTTTGAAATATTACCAAAGAGGCTTTGAGGTTCTCATACCACATTTCATCCTTCAATTTTAATTTCCATCTCAGCCCTCCATTTGGGAAATTTTAACAATTACACTTAACTGCATACTAGTTATTTTCGAAGTAGGTGATCTATCTCCTAAATCCCCTTTTATAGTGTTCTACCTAGGATCACTTTTGGCAGAAGCTGTCCCTGATTGACTCCTTAAGTGACAAACTCTAAGAGTTTGAGATTTGCATGTAACAGGTTAACTGAGAAATGCTTTTAGTAAAAATACCTGTGATGAGTGAGCTACAGAATTGGACAGAGGGAGAAGTTGAATTGTGGTGCAGTTTACAAGAAAGGCTTCAGTTGATCCTTTAGTGAGATCTGGGGCTGGAGCTGTGATGTGCTTCTCAGTTGTCCCAACTGAATCAAGAACCTTTGGACTCTGGCATCACCAGTCATTGGATGCTGATGCTTCCAGAAAGAGGGGTATGTCTTTTTTAGTCTAAAGCAGTTCTTGGGGGAGGAAACTAGTTGTGAACTACTAACAGTTTACACCCCTTGCAGCTGGAGAAATGGGTACCTTATCTAGAAGAAGTATTTAGACAGTGGGATGCCCAATAGAGACTTGTTGAGGGACTTCCCAGTGGAGTACGGGGGTTCAGACTCTTCATTTCCACTGCATTAGGTTCAGGTTTGATTCTTAGTCAGGGAACTAAGGTCCTTCATGCCATATGGCTAAAACTAACAAACTTGGGCAATAAATGATTGGATTATTCTTTGGAGTATATAAGCCTCTTGAAAGTAGATTTCTGATTCCTTTTGGATTGCTATATAGCGATTAGCATAGCTCCTTCCATTTCATAGTGGTTTGATTGATATGTATTGAAGGAATAAATAAAGAATTTATGTATTATACATTTTATGGTTCTTATCCATCAGTGACTATTCTAGTTCCCAGTGAATAATTCGAGGTTTTAACTATAATCCTTCTGCATTGCAATTTTCTAAAATTTGCCACTCCCACAAAGAAGGATGTTGTGGGTTTACTGTTTGTGTGGAACAATAATGGGAAAGGTCACTTTGAAATGTGGCAGTGTGAGTGGGAACTAGTTGAGCCCAAGTTAATTGCTGCTCTGCTCCTTAACCATGATGGGCCCATTAGTGCCTGGTTGATGGCAATTCACTGGCATGCACTGCCTTAGATAGAGATAAGTCTTGTGTGCTGTGGAAGTGTCTATTAGCTTTACTCTGAATGCTTAAGAGTACAACAGACATGTTTAAAAATTCTTTCTTGGAAACAGATTGTTGGTAACTGCTTTATTTCCTCTCTAAATACATAGTTGTGTCACCACATGCATTAATTCTTCATTAAACGATGTCAACATTCCACTTGGTAGAAATAATTGTACCCTTTCCTTAGGTGCAATTATCCTGATGAAAGTAATTAGTCAACCAGCTACTTAAGAAGGAGCCATGCATTTGGAAGAGATTCAGCTTTTATGTACCATGTGGTAGGGATTTAGCTTGGCACTGGATTCTACTTGGCAACATGTACAACTTCACAGAGGGTTTCTTGGTTATTTTATGGCCCTGATAAAGGTGATGTCCCAAGAATATTCAGTACAATAAAAACATACTAAAGGTATTAAGACCAAATGCATACCTTCTATTACAATATGAATTATTTGTATATATCTTTTTAAAAAACATCTACACAAGAAATTAGGAATCTAATTTTTCTGTATTCTCTTCTGCCTACTTGCCAACTTACTGGACTTTCAGCTAATGTTGCACATCTGCATAAATCTCTCCCTTGCCATCAGCTGTGCATTAGGAGTTTGGATTTTTCTAAAACAAATAGAAGAAAGTGACTCTTATTAATGGCTTGAGATCTGAAGCAGTTTGTCAGAGTGGATAGTTCCTATAAACTTCAAACATCTCAAGTTGTCCTCGGTCTCTTTTGGGTAAAAAGGTAAAGAAATTAGCAGTAGAGACTTGAGATTTCAAAAATTTTCTAGAGTGATGATGATGTTCTGTATTTTGATAGGGATTGGATAACACAGATGTTTGCAGTAGTCAACATTCAGTGAATGATCTCTTTTACAATGAAGGGAAAGATTCAAAGCAAATATTGAACTTTAACAATATGAATAGTAAAGTATTTATGGAGAAAACTACGTATGTCTGCAGTTTAATCTGAAATGCCTAACAATAATATTAGTTGTTAGTTGAATGTAACAATGGGTAGATAGTTATGTGAAGTACTAGAGTGAAATGTTAGTGGTGAAATCTAGATCCCAGATATAGAGATGTTTTGTGTATAGTTATTTAAATTTTTTTATATGTTGGAAATTTTCATAATAAAGTATTGAAAATAATAACCATTGGCACCTTTCTTTCAGTGTCCTTGAGACAAACTTTGATCAGTTTGATACGTCAATTTATACAATGTTTATCGAGTACCTACCTTGCAAAGCTGGTTCTGGGGATGAGATTTCACTGAGATTTCATGCTTAGTGGTCTTCTTCTACTCTTAACGAGAGCTAGTGGAGCCACTTCAATCCCTTCCTGTAATTCCAATTCCAGCAGAATGAATATAGGCAACTGTATCTGAGCAGTCTGTGATTCATGAATTTATTTAATCTTATCTATCCATCCATCCATCCACCTACTCGTCCATTCAACCACTATCCATTCATTCACCTATCCATTCATCTGTTCATCCACCCTCCTATCCATCCATTTGCCCTCCTATCCATCCATTTGCCCACCTATCCATCCACCTACCCATCCACCCATCCATCCATTCATCCACCTAACCAGCCATCCACCTCTCCATTCATTCACCTATCCATCCATCTACCCTCCTATCCATCTATCCACCCACCCACCCACCTATCCATCTATACATTCACCTATCCATTTATCTGTGTCTACTAAATTTCTGTGTTTGGTGCAAGGTATTTTAAAAGTGATCAAGCTGGAGTTTTATAGTCAAGAAGCTGATGGTGTCATGGGGATCTCAGCCTGAAGTTACTGTTCTTGTGAATTCCAGTCTGACCTTGTTTATTCATTCTGTCAGACCAAAATCACTTCAAAACCAGAAATGTGATGTAAGATATATGAAAATATACTTGTCTGCATATGGAAAACTTCAAAAGTAGCATTTTTTATTTTTGTGGTAATTCTCAAAGCCACAAAAAATTCCAGTCACAAATAAAAAACCAAGGCTTTCCTGTGGGAAACTTTAGAGAAACCTAACAAAACTTTCCCCAGTTGGAGTAAACCATTAAATACTTAAAAGCACTTTAGTAGCATATAAAACTAGACCAATCCTCTGAAAACCATGGGACCAAATCAAATGTTCAGTTTTAAAGTCCCAACTGAATGCATCTTACCCAGGTCCTGCCAAGGGAGTCACTGCTCTCTCCAAAGCTGTCTCTCTCTCTTTTTAAATATTGATTTTAATTAAGTTTTACAGAATAAATTAGTTCACCATATTTGAATCACAGTTGCACACAGAGATGAAACGTTCTTCTTTCCCTCTTCCAAGTTTATTGATGAAATAGCAACATGTGTGATGCAACTACTATTGAAACTCCAGTCAGTTAAAAAAAAAAGTTCCAGTGAAGTGGGAGGGAGAGGAAATGGGAAAGAGAGTCTGAAACAGCAAAAACAGAGGAAGCAGAAGTGGAACAGAGATGCAGAGACAAAAAAATAAAAAAAAAAACTAAGGAGAGTAGACAAAGCCGTGGAGCAGCAAATAACTGGTACTCTTGGAGCCAAATGCTGAAAACTGCTGTCAGTTCTAAGCGAGTCTCTGTTTTCCTCTGTTTTACCTGCAAATGAAAATCTGTCCTCAATATTCATTGGAAGGACTGATATTGAAGCTGAAACTCCAATACTTTGACCACCTGATGAGAAGAGCTGACTCATTGGAAAAGACCCTGATGCTGGGAAAGATTGAAGGCAGGAGGAGAAGGGGACGACAGAGGATGAGATGGTTGGCTCAATGGACATGAGTTTGAGCAGGCTCCGGGAGTTGGTGATAGACAGGGAAGCCTGATGTGCTGCAGTGCATGGGATTGTGAATAGTCGGACATGACTGAGCACCTGAACTGAACCCCCCGCAAAATCAGTATCTTAAGAATAAATGATCGGGATACTTGATTCATCCTGTCTACAATAGGAAAGATGTTTATCTCACCTATTTCTGTTTTGGTGTTAGAATGACAAGAGAACTTTGTTCTTAGAGGGCTTAGAGAACAAGCTTATGGTTACCAGAGGGGAAGCATGGAGGGAAAGGGGTAGTTAGGGAGTTTGGGATCAATATGTACATACTGCTATATTTACAATGGACGACCAATAAGGTCTTAGCGTGTGTATAGCACAGGGAACTCTGCTCAATGTTATATGGCAGGCTGAATGAGAGGGTAGCTTGGGAGAGAATGGATACATGTGTATGTATGGCTAGGTCACTTTGCTGTGCATCTGAAACTATCATAGCATTGTCAATCAGCTATACTCCAATATAAAATTAAAAGTTCACAAAAAAGAAATAATACATGTGCAAAGACATAGAAAAAAAAGAAACAAGCAAACTCCAACCAACCAACAGAAATTCTATGTCATAGCAAAAAGAGGATTTGAAATTTACAGTGGCAGGTCCTTCCACAAGATGGTGCTCGTCTTTCTCTGTTTTTATTTTCCATCTTGAAAATCAAGAGGACTGTGACTTGGCTTTCAAAACGATTTGGTTGACTAAACGTACATATTCCTGGTAATATCATAGGATTTTATTCATTGGGCTATTTGACTTACACGGTACATTGGGGCAGTTGGAGGTGAAGGGTGTATTATAGTTTAGGTATTCCTGGAAACAGACTGAATGCATGAGATGCTGTGTGTGGCAAAGAATTTATTATAAAGTGAATGGTCAGAGATTGACACCTGTACTTAAAAAGAGAAGGAAAAAGGACTGAATGGATAGGGTAGAATCCTAATGCAGGTCTTAGCTAACTCACGGGGCTCAGAACCTAGGATGACCTTCCAGACCTGTTCCTTTCGGGGATCTGGGCCCAGGCCTTTATGATTCTGTATTGCCCTGTCTCTGGATGTGGACTGTCCCAAGAGGCAGACTGCTGACAGAGTCACTTCCCAGAGAGGGCTCATAACAGAGCTGCCTGCAGCAGTATTCCCAGCAACTGTGGGGATAAATCCTGCCCTCCTGGAGGGGTATGTTCTGGCACGTTACAGCCTCCACGCTGGGATGCTTTTTTTCCCCTTTCCATCTGTTATGCTTCGGTCCCCTCATAGGTGGTAGCCACAGGCCCATGTGACTCTTGGAGTCTGTTTATAGTCATGTGGCTAGCCATGGCTATTCCATCTCAGATCTTTTCTGTTTCAGCTTCTTTCTCTGAGCAGCTCTAGCAGTGGCTTCAATTTTCCTAGCAGCTTATCTTTCATCTTTAGTTTGAGTTCAAGAAAGATTAGTGTGCCTGGATGGAGAAAATTTCACCTCCTCTGATTCCTAGGCTGGGGAGGAGCAAACCACGACCCATCAGTGAGAAATGTACAGGTACAGGATTGGTTTCTGCTAATTTTTCTGCTCCTTGTGCTGGTGTCAAAATGGATGGTGGTTGCTTTTCTGTTTCTTGCTCATAAGGAATGTTAATATGAGTTTCAAGTCAATCCACTGGTGGATCTATATATTTTCCTAGGAGAGCTTAAGAAGGGCTCACTAAATAATATTCTTTTCCACCCATCAATCTGTGTTAGGAAGATGTATGACTGGTATCTAAGGTGCTGTCAGTGTGTTATTTTCCATGTTCCTCTCACATGTCAAATATAAAAATACAGCCTGTCATTGTAAGTATGATATGGGGCATTGTTCAGAGAGACTGTGAAAAATCCTGCAGGGTTCCCTGATTCATCATTTCAGCAGCCTAATCATTTCATAGCCCAGTCTAAACAAAACAGTTAAGGGCATATCAGCTTAGGTGGTGTTGAATCAGGGTCAATTCAGGGAAAAAAAGGGAAAAAAATCCTAAAGCGAAAAAGTGTTTTGGGAAAAATAAGAGCCGCTTTGTCTTTTTATCCAATTTCTTAGTTACTGATCTTTTTCAGAAGGTTGTTTAACAGTTAATTATTCTCCACCACACCCTACACCCTGACATTTTACCAAAGAGGCCAGGAGGCCTCGTTAAATCAGAATTTCTACTTTCAGCTCACCTGTCACAGCTAAAGGCTCCCTCAAATGCACTGACATCGATTAATATTTAATGATTGAAGAGTAGAAATATTGGCTCAGCACTTTTTATTTTTTCTTTCTTTAAATTAAGGAAAAAAATGCTTTCAGTAGAATGGACTCTGCTTCATACACTCGTAGCTCTAGATGTCTTCAATGGGAAATTTATGTGGGTGCCAAGAAGGAGGAGAGACCTGTGGAAGACCATGTGTGCTCCAGGAAATGGCTAGACTGTGATGGGCAGAGAGAACTAACAGTGAATGAGCACTTACTCTGTGCCATGCACTGTATTAGGTACTTTCACAATGCATCTCCAACATTCCTCCAACATTCATGGCACCTCTACAATGTAAGTATTATTTTCATTTTACAAATGAAGAAACAACCTCAGAGAAGTCAGAAAACTTGCCTGAGGTCACATATCAAGCAGCAGTCAATATTTGCATCTTGCATTGTTTGGTTACACAGTCCGTACTCTTTCCAAACACATGTTGCCATCCTAAGAGACAGAAGACCTGAGCCCATTGTATGAATGGCCTGTTTGAGTCTGGCAGTCATACTGTATCTTTGTGGTTCCATGTTTCCATCTGTGAAATGGGCTGTGAATCAGATCTTGAATTCTAATTCAGACACAAGATCCTGTTTCCAAATCAGGTTAGCATTTAGTTGCTAGGAACTATAATACCTGATAGATTATTTTTTATAGCACACAGATGGAGGACACTAAGAAACATTTCCTTCCAGGGAAAATAGTAAAGCATATAAAATGCTAAAAAAGTTGAAATATGCACAGTGTGCCTTTTTAGGGAAATCTATCATCATAACAGTGAGAGTAGAGAAAAGATGTGCTCAAATGGAAAGAGAATAGGCTTTGAGCCAGACAGATAATTTAAATTAGTTTTGTACACTGGGTATAAGACTTGTAAACTCTTGTCTTGGTTTCCTCATCAATGAAATAGGAAAAATAATCCATACTTCAAAGAATTGTGAAGAATGGAAGAGATAATGTATTTATATAAATATATAACTTAGGATATATTATATAATATATATATTAAGGATAAATTTAATATAGGCTTTGCTGTTGGCCTAGATGGTAAAGAATCTGCCTGCAATACAGGAGACCAGAGTTCAATCCCTGGGTCAAGAAGATCGCCTGGAGAAGGGAATGGCAATCCACTCCAGTATTCTTGCCTGGAAAATTTCATGGACAAAGGAGCCTGGTGGGGTGCGGGGGGCGCTCCGCAGAAAGAGAGAGGCAGTGGAACTTCCCTCAGCAAAGCCGAGGGGTCCTGAGGAAAGGTGAGTCTGCTGTCCGCCACCCAGCCCCTCGGCAAGCGAGAGACAATCAGACGTGACAGGGGTTCTGTCTGAGCAGTTCCGCTTTATTGTTGCAAGCTCCCAGCTTATATAGACAAGCAGGGGGGTTTTAGGAGGGACTTTCCATAGTTGCACCAATCACGTTAAAGGTCAAATCATGCACCTTCATTATAACAGGAGTCTATGGTGATTACTCACTGTTTACCTGCACGGAAATCAAGAGAGCCAATCAAAAACTTTGACAGACAACATGGGCCACGCCCCCATCTCTTCCTCCAGGTGCCATCTTAGTTTCTGACCACAAAGCTAGCCCCTTTCTTTTTAAGGTTTCCCATTCAGGGCCCCACAGTGGGGCTCCTCCTACAGTCCATGGGGTTGCAAAGAGTCAGACACGATTGAGTGATTCACACACACACATTTATATTTAATATATCCTTATAGTATATAGGAATAGTGTTTGACACACAGTGGGCACCTGTTAACTAAGAGATGGGGGTTATTAAATATTAATATTAAAAGGAAATATCAGTCATTATCAACCTTCATAACCATACCAGGCTTGTTCAACCTAATCACTTATTGCCAAAGATAAACTAGACCCATGCTAAAAGGGAACATATAGACGAAGACACAAAGAGTCATTTTAAGAACTCAACCTCCTATGTATACTGATAGATTTATAAGTAGTGGTTTTCAGCAAGCAAAGGACCGACTCTTAATTTAGCTTAGAGAGGGAAAAAATGCCTAGAGGAGATACCTGCTCTGAGGTTTAAGACGTGAAGAAAGTTTGCCAGGATTTGGCTGTTGGCTGTCCCACAAAAAATCATGATCAATTAGGAAACTGTGGCTTACAAAAGTTAAGTGATTTGTCCAAGATCACTTGGGTAGGTGAGGGGAGCAGTCAGTTTTTGACTCTAGATTCAGTTGATTCCAAATAGTTTCTTCCCACTTGTTAAGATGTGATTTCTCATCCAGAGCCAGGAGTGCAAAGCTGATCAACAGTTTTCAGGTACAGAGCCAACAAGGATTCAGCTAATTAAAACGAAAGAAGAAATCAGATAAAGCAAGATGTAAGATGGTGGGTGAAATCTGAGGCCTCCAGCCTACACGTGGAGGACATTCATGAGGTTTTTGGCATCCTCGGATCTGTTCGCTTTTTTATCATCACCTTAGTTTCTGTGGGGCAGTTACCGCTTCCCTCAGAGTACCATATGGTGGGATCCTAAACAAGAACCCTGCTGTCACCTATAAAAGGAGTGTGCACATGGTGTAAAGCCAGCTGGTTGCTCATTCCCTGGAATTTGAATCTCGAACAAAGTACCAAGCAGACAATGCATGGTCAGACTTGAATCACCTTTGGGGGTAGCAGCTTCTTCCTGCTGTGGGTTCATTCCTCTGCTTTCTGCAGCCCTTGATTCCAGATTTCCAGGTTGCTGTTTCTCCTGTCTCTTTCAGATTTGGTGTCCCACTTACCTGTCAACTCTAAGAACTCCTAGTATCCTTGCAATATATTCCTTTTGGTTTAAATCAGCCAGAGTCACAGTCTGTTGACTGCAAACAAGAACCCAGTTGCCACACCAGAATTGTATTTTAACCACTCCTTATGCCTTCATGGGTAAGTTGGGAATATTCAAGGAGACATTGTCGGGACTTGGAAGTGATTCTTCTACATTATATCACGAAACATTGTTAAAGTCTATTGCTTCATGAGTGATAAATAAGACTAGATTAATTCTAAGGAATAGGCATAAACTTTTATTTTTAGCGCTTACTCTTTAATTTTTTTTTTTTTTATGGCTGCATCAGATCTTAGTTGTAAAATGTGGGATCTTACATTGCTTTCTCTTTAGTTGTGGTGTGTGGGCTCCAGAGCACATGGGCTCTGTACTTGCAGCACAAGCTTAGTTGCCCCAGAGCATGTGGGATCTTAGTTTCTGACCAGGGATTCAACCCATGTTCCCTGCACTGGAAGGTGGATTCTTAACCACTGGACTGCCAGGGAAGTCCCTAGGCATGAACTTTTAAAGGGAGGTAGGTATAAGTGGCAGTAGGGAGCATCAGATTTGATAGCAAATCTCTACCTGTTATCCAGTGATATACACTAATTTAATATATATGTTGCTAAGATTTCCTACTAAGCAAAGATTTGATTCAAAACAAATATCAGAGTAAATACTTAGAGATATTTCAGTGATCTGCAGGGCTTCAACGATCATAATGATAAAAGTGGGATTTCTGACACTGGTTCACACTGTGCACCCCTTCTTCCAGTTGGATCTCTGAATGAATAATAAGAGTATGGTCACAGGATCAGAATATTATGCAGTGGGAGTGAGAAGAATTTTCCTTCTCAGCTGGCAGAGTCATTGTATATGAAATGGGGATTAAGGACTACTGGCCTTTGAGGGTTAAGACTAGAAGCTATGCCCACCAGTGAATATTCCAGCTGGGCAATGAGAAGGGAAGTCTACCTCTATAAGGGACACAAAGAAAGGGGCTAAAGGCAATTCACATATTTCGTCTATTGGGGAAGAAAATCCAATAGATAGAGGGCTTAACTTTTGGAAGGTAAGTGAACAAACAAATTGGAGAAGGAAATGGCAACTGACTCCAGTATTCTTGCCTGGAAAATTCCATGGACAGAGGATCCTGGTGGGCCATAGTCCATGGGGTCCCAAAGAGTTGGATATGACTGACCACACAAAAAATAGAATATGGATGGATATTAAAAATTGTGTACCACAAGGGAGGATAGGATTAGTTTAAGACTTAGAGGAGGAGCAAACCTCAGAGAATGGTTTCTACCAGTAAACAGAAAAGAATTAGAAAATTGGATCATTTAGAGTAGAATGCAAGATGCCTCTTCCTCGTAAAAAAGTAACAGAAAGTCATATTGAAAGACATTGGATGAAATGAGAAGGGAAATTCCTGAGTGAAGAAAGGACTTTTGGAGAACCTGGAATGAAATAGCAGGATAAAATTGAATAGAAGCCAAGAATAGAATAGGCATTGGGGAAAATCAAGTCACTGACGCATTGAACAAACTTATGAACTCTTAAGAAATGCAGAAAAAAGGCTAGAAAGATGAAAACAATGAAGAAGATATGACTCTCCAAGGCAGAGAATAGAGATGAAGCTTGACGACTTTAGGTGTTTAAAACAAGAAAACAAAAACAACCGGAAATGAAGCAATAAGCAAAGACATATGTTAAGTAAAAAGTAACTCCTCTGAGTCATATAAAGACCTAAGTATTGAGAACAGAAGGATTTACTGCATGTTAGACAAAATTGAAGAGCAGAGAATCACACTTGAATACAACTGGCCAAAATGTTTGAATTAGAAGAATAAAAATAAGTCCTACATTCACCCATGAAAAAAAAAATGTTGCCTATCAAGACTGATTTTAACCTTTCTGTAATAGCAAATGCCAGAATTTGAGAAAAACCTTGGTGGTTTGGGGTGAAAAGTTCATAACCCAAGAATTTTCAAAGCATTCAGATTGCTTCTCATGTGTGAAAGCAACAAAAAGACCTTCACCATTATTCCAAGGCTCAGAAACTACTCATAGATGTGGTCCTTTTGTTATTTAAAAGTGTTATTGAAATAAGCTATCAAGTTGCAAAGTACAGCGTAAGGTCAATATATACTTAGTAATATTGTACTAAATTTATGTGGTGATAGATGGTAACTAGACTTATTGTGGTGGTCATTACATAGTGTACATACATGTTGAATTGCTTTGTTGTACACCTGAAACTAATATAGTACTGATGTCAATTACATCTCAATAAGAAAATAAAAACATATTATTTAAAAATAAACTATAAACATGCTGTTGTTGCTGTTGAGTCACTAAGTTGTGTCTGACTCTTTGCAACCCCATGGGCAGCAGCACACTAGGTTTCCCAGTCCTTCACCATCTCTTGGAGTATAAACATGTAGGAGATTAAAAATGAGCAAAAATAAAAATTCTCGGCACTGAGCTGATGTCTCACATTGCATCCTAAAATTGGATTTTGTCATGTGAAGCCTGAAGAGGTTAAAGTGGCTAAGCTAACCCTCACAGCATTTCTTTCACACTTTCACCTTTTTTTTTTTTTCCCCATTTTCTTGGCACCAGATGTAACTCTTGAGCCATATCAGTTACTCTCCTTTGCTCCTTTTCCATTGAAAGCTCTTGCAATATTCACAGTACTTTTCGCTACAAGGGCTTGCTGACAATGAATGACCTATGTTATTGGACTGGAGAACCTGGAAAATGACTGAACAAAATATTTGCTTTTGTTCTACACAAAAGTAAAGTGAGTCTCTGTATTCTGGAAATTTTCAAGGCCAAAGATCTGACTGTTGGTGTTCTGTATTTCTCAAACATATTAACTCCAGGCCTAGGGATTTTATCTGGTCAGGTTTATAAACAACCCAGTAGAAAATTTTTATCACAAGGGCTCTATTCACAGTTTTTTCTCACTTAATTTAAAACAATTATGTATATGAAAAGACTATACAGAAAATGCAGCTAAACATTAATAATATTACCCAGTGGATGATGGCCTTTGAGGTCACTTTTTTCTCCATAGTTTGCTGTAGTATTTCACAACCAAGAATATATTACTCTTATGATTAGAAGGAGTTTCATAAAAAAAGTACAGTATTCATAGTTTGTAGACATCTCACAAAACTAGAAAGGCCAGTAACATGAAAAAAATCCTCTGTTTTATTAGTAATAAAAGCATTTCAAATTAAAAGTACCAATAATGAGTATGTTTTCCTAATCATTAGAGTGGGCAATGATTTAAAAGTTTGACTACAATCTGTAAAAGTGAAGGTGCAGTGTGGAGTTCTCACTGTTACTGTGAAAATATAAATGAGCACAACCATGTTGGATATGGTTGGATGTGTAACCTGGTGGGTTACATGGGGTCCATGGGGTCACAAAGAGTCAGACATGACTTAGTGACTGAGCATGTTGGATTTAACTACAGTATCCGGGAGAGTTAGCAGTATACATATTCAGAAAATACACTTTGAGATGGTTGCAGCATTTTTTGTAATAACAAAAACTGAATACATGTATGCATGTGTGCTCAGGCGTGTCAGAATTGGCAAATGTGTGGAGTGCCGCTCAGCAGCCTCCACTGCCCAAGGAATTTCCAGGGCACGAATGCTGGAGTGGGTTGCCATTTCCTACTCCAGAGGATCTTCCTGACCCAGGGATCAAACTGCATCTCCTGCAGCCATTAAAAGAAAAAAAAAGAAGATAAAAAATTGTAATATATTCTATGCTATAGTTAGAAATAGCTGAATGTGAGCTACATAGGACAGTGTGGAGAAATCCAAAAATGTCATGTCCAAGTTACAAAAGAATATTTATAGCATAATTTCAGTTTTATAAATTTAGAAACATAAAACTCAAGCCTTACTTTGTTTATGGATCCAGACATATGTGGTAAAATTATACAAATACACAAAGGAATGATGAATTCAGGATGGTGATCATCTCTGGGAGGGACTTGGAATTGGGGAAGAGCAGCACAAAGGGCCCTGGTCACTCTCTAATTATTTTTCTTGAAAAAAACATAAAAATCAGAGGCATATATGTGAAGGTGTTAATAACTGGCAAAGCAAAGAGTAGGTAAAATTTTAGTTGCTTGAACTATGTCTTAGTAAAAATGAAAATAATATATTTAATTTATAATATATATATTCAACTTTTTATATTATATTGGAGAATAGTTAACAATATTGTGTTAGTTTCAAGTGTACAGCAAAGTGATTCAGGTATACATATACATGTATCTATCCTTTTTCAAATTCTTATATAATATAAAAATAAAGTATGTTTATAATTTTAGTGTGCAGATTATCGCAAGGAGATAAAATATAAAGACTAAAAGAGAAGGGGCAAGATGGCAAAGTACGAATATCTTGGGCCGCCTCCTCTCATGGACATACTAAAATTATAACTACACATAGAGAAACTATCTCTGAGAAGGATCTGAAGACTAACAGAAAGGATTTCCCTCACTCCTTGGCAAATAGATGGGGAAAAAGTGGAAACAGTGACACATTTTATTTTCTTGGGCTCCAAAATCACTGTGGATGGTGACTGCAGCCATGAAATTAAAAGACGTTTGCTCCTTGTAAGAAAAGCTATGACAAACCTAAATAGCATATTAAGAAAACAGAGACATTACTTTGCTGACAAAGGTCTGTCTAGTCATGTATGGATGTGAAAGTTGAAGCATAAAGAAGATTGAGTGCCAAAGAATTAATGCTTTCAGATTGTGGTGCTGGAGGAGACTCTTGTGAGTCCCTTGGACTTCAAGGAGATCCAAACATTCAATTCTAAAGGAAATCAACCCTGAGTATTCACTGGAAGGATTGATGCTGAAGCTGAAGCTCCAATACTTTGGCCACCTGATTGGAAGAGCCTACTCATTGGAAAAGACCCTGATGCTGGGAAAGATTGAGGGTAAGAGGAGAAAGGGGTGACAGAGAATGTGATGGTTGGATGGCATCACCGACTCAAAGGACTTGAGTTTGGGCAAACTCCTGGAGATAGTGAAGGACAAGGAGGCCTGGCGTGCTGCAGTCCATGGGGGTCACAAAGAGTTGGACATGACTTAGTGACTGAACAATAACAAAGATAAAACGATAAAGCTACATTGAGACAGATAGGAGGGGTAGAGATGTGATTTGGCCAGAACCCACATCCCCAGAGCTACAACCCACAGGCAGGAGAGGCTCAGAGGCTCACGGGTCCTCCTGAGGAATAAGGGCTCTGAACCCCACACCAGGCTCCCCAGCCCCAGGGACTGCACTAGGGAGATGAGCCCACATAACATCTGACTTTGCAAATCAGCAGGGCTTGTGCCTGGAAGAACTGGAGAGCTATAAGAAACTGAGAATCTGTACTTAAGGAGTGTGTTCAAAATCTTACTTGCTCCAAGTCTCAGTGCAGAGGCAGCAGTTTGAAAAGTGCATAGGTTATATGTGGAGGAGATTCAATGGCTAATTTTAGGCCATGTACCCGAGGGGCAGGGAACTGTTGGAACGGGGGAGCTGATGGGCACCAGTGTGTTTTCCTTTTGTTTTGTTTTTAGCTCACTCTGTCTCTAGCTGGCCTGGCACCGACTTATCACTTAAAAATAATTTATTTTTTAATTGAAGGATAATTGCTTTATAGAATTCTGTTGTTTTCTGTTAAACATCAGAATGAATCAGCCATAGGTACACATATGTCCCCTCCCTCTTCAATCTCCCTCCCATCTCCCTCCTCATCCCACCCCTCTAGGTTGACGCAGAACCCTGTTTGCGTTCCCTGAGACATACAGCAAATTTCTACCGGCTATCTGTTTTACATATGATTTTGTAAGTTTCCATGTTACTCACTCCATGCATTTCACTCTGTCCTCCCCTCTCCCCATGTCCATAAGTCTCTTCTCTATGTCTGTTTCTCCATTGCTGCCTTGCAAATAGATTCATTGGTACCATCTTTCTAGATTCCATATATATGCAGTAGTATATGATACTGATCTTTCTCTTTCTGACCTATTTCACTCTGTATAATAGGCTCTAAGGTTCATCCGCCTCATTACAATGGACTCGAATGTATTCCTTTTATGGCTGAGTAATATTCCATTGTGTATATGTACCACAACTTCTTTATCCACTAATCTGTTGATGGTCATCTAGCTTGGTTCCATGTTCTAACTATTGTAAATAATGCTGCGATGAACAGTAGGGTACATGTGTCTTTTCCAATTTTGGTTTCCTCAGGATATTGGAGAAGGAATGGCAACCCACTCCAGTATTCTTGCCTGGAGAATTCCATGGACTGAGAAGCCTGGCCAGTTATAGTTCATGGAGTCACTGAGTCAGACATGACTGAGCAATTAACACACAGGCTATATGCCTAGGAGTTCAATGCTAGGTCATATGTTAGTTTTTTAAGGAAGCTCCATACCATTTTTCATAGAGGCTGTATCAATTTACACTCCCACCAACAGTGCAAGAGTGTTCCTTTTTCTCCACACCCTATCCAGCATTTATTGTTTGTAGACTTTTTGATGATGGCCATTCTGACTGGTGTGAGGTGATATATCTCATTGTAGTTTTGATTTGCATTT